>BROG01000978.1:0-188848 GCA_030159075.1 Atrina japonica
TTGTAATTTGTAGTTGATGCGGAAAGTTTTGGGAACTCACCTTGGCCACAGCAGTATTTACACAATGTGTTGTATATTACAAGACAGGTATATATTTCTATGTACATAGTACAACAGTTTGAATAATTCAATAGAATATTGTTCTATGCATTTAGTTCTAATATAAAAATACCTAGAGTCAATCTCACTTACATTGAACCCTCTTAATTTTGAAAAATTGCATAGTTTGAAATGAAATCTGTTGATTGAAACATTTAATTTATTTGAAATGATTTATAAGATCTGTTGAACAGAGAATGTGTTGTTTTGTTAAAACTTAATTTCAAGTCGCCATGTTCTTGTACCTTAAACTCGAGTAAACTACATACATAAACACAACTTTTGTTTTTAAATTTTTAAAAGTACTAATTACAACATTTCAGCCAGGGTAAAAATTCTTAATTGACTATGGTGTTGTTTAGGAAGAAAATGAGATATTTCCCAAATATTTGACATTGTATAAAATCATACAATAAAATAAAACATCCCAAAATTCAAAATAAAAAACCCTGGTAGAATGATTTTTGAAAAAATAAAGATAGATAATGTTATATTTGCATGTTACCAATTATAAATAAAAAAAAACTGGATACATTTATATTGCTTAATTTGAAAATTTTATGTGTGTCCAATGGATTTCACCTTAAAAGAGTTTGTGTGTAATATGAGCTTTAATTTTTCAGCGTTTTATGTGTGTGTGTGTGTATGTGTGTGTGTGTGTGTGTGTGCACATGTGTGTGTGCGCATGTGTGTGTGTTTAGGTCTTATGTACATTATGTCTACACCTTACATACATGTATAGCCACTCGTATATACATGTAAGCTTATCACAACCAGAATGGGTTGGGATTTAAGATTTTGTCTGGTTCAGTTTAGGTTTTGGATAAAATCTTGAAATTGCTGACTTAATAATGTATTCACACATAGGAGACATATATTACTTTACAATGTATTCTTTCTTCACCAAGCATGTGGCATGGGAATTATAATTTACAGATGGGACTTAAAACAGCGCTAGAGGCATGTCACAAGTTAAAAATTTTCCCTCTTTACAAACATCAGGTGATAGCTCCATATTATTGGTAAATGATAAGTGGGATGTATAAACAAAAATAAAACAAGCATGATCGTATACGGTTAGCTCCCAACAAAACAGAAGTGCGTAAATCATTTTCATGATTGATATAAATGTGTCTAGAACTTATTAATGTGTGTCTACATCATATATACTAGCTCCCTGTCATATTTGTCTAAACAGAAATGCATTGAATAGGAATTATCAAAGCCAGATATACAAGTGTTTCTAGCTTTTACATCAGCTTTATATATCACTTTCTTTTTTGTATATAGACAACAGCCAGTTGACCAGAAGGTGTTAAGAGGAGCGGTGTTTTTTGTTGGAATGGCTCTTTGGGGATCAAGGAGAGTAACAACTCTTAAACACACATATTCCTCAGTTTTGCCATCTTTTCGGCAGGTATTTGTAAATTTAATAAATTTTGCTATAGAAACTGAAATTTCAAAAGATTTACATAGGATAGAAAACATTTTAAATGAAAAAAAAATATCTATATGTACATAGCAGTTTTGTATATTAACAGGATGATAAATGATTTAATCTACTCACAAAGTAACACATTTATTTTGATTTATAAAATACTTCACATTTTTTTAACCTAAGTAATTTTTTGTCTATTGAAGGTACTGTCCACCAATAGTTGTATTGTAGCATATGAGGTGGTTTTATCCATACACAGACTGGTCAAGAAATATGGTAAAGACTTGCAGCACATCACTTGGAATATAATCCTGGACATTCTGGAAAGTGTCCTGAAACTCATTGAGGTCAGTTGATCTTGTGTCACTATCATAGAGTTTACATTATACATTTTTTGCCCTGTTTGCCCTTGGGAAATATGACTTGCCTTGGGTAAACAAATCCTCATTTCTCCCTACAAACAGGGCAATAAATTGTTTACTATACTGATATATGACAGGGAAAATGGAACACGCAAGCACACACCCACCCCCAACACAACAAAAACTAAAAACCCACCCAAAAAAAAACCAAAAAAAAAAAAAAAAAACAAAAAAAAAAAAAAAAAAAAAAAAAAAAAAAAAAAAAAAAAAAAAAAAAAAAAAAAAAAAAAAAAAAAAAAAAAAAAAAAAAAAAAAAGCCCCCAAAAAAAAAAACAAAAAAACAAAAAAAAAAGGGAGACTTGACATTTCTGTTCCTGGTCATGTGAATACGTTTGTCCAATGAGGATTAAGAATCTAACACAGAGGTATAATAATGTATCTAGTAACATTAAAGACAGACAAATAATGTGTTATTGAACACCAACATTGGTGATGTGAAATATGATATTTACAGTAAGATTGGGGATGTAATATGATATATACAATGATATTTGGGATGTAATATATCAACATTAACTTGATTAAGATTGGTGTTGTGTATGATAATGTCAAACACTAATGCTGGTGATATATTTATATATATATATATATATATACATATATATATATATATACACACACACACACATATATATATATATATATATATATATATATATATATATATATATATATATTATTAAATCACCATCTTCATATCATATCCCATATCAACCCAAGGGTCTGTAGCACTGAATACTGGCATTCATTCTTGTGATATGTCAATTATTCTGTATCAAACACAAACACACTAACTCAATCAAGTAATGCTTCCATAAGGTTTGATAAACTTTATACAGACTATACTATTGTTCTGTTTAAACAGATGCAGGTACCGAGTCAGTCTGCACCAGATCCAAGAATGCAAGCAGAGCTACATGATATTTTAACTGTGATAGAAGTTCTACATGAACATGGACAGTTCTCTGGTTGTGTCTCAAGATTCTTCAACATAATTGAAATGTGTGCTGCTAAACGGCCAGTGAGTTACCATCATATGTAAAAGTATCTTCTACAGATATAGAAATGATTACTGTGTACCTGTTATAGTTCATAAATAATGATTATCAGTAAGTCATATAAAATGATCCAAGGTTGCTTTCAGAATGGCTGATAACTTAAACACACTCTCACACACTTACACTTACACACACACACACATAAATGAATATTTTCAAAAATAAACATGTATGCATACACTTATTAACACAAATGAATTTGCATATACACAAAAAACCAACAAATTCACAAATGTATGTAGGGATCATTGTATGTCCTTAAAGGGATTATAGCCTGGAAAAGGTGTGCCTCATATCATATCAGGCCAGTGATTGGTTATACAATCATAGCTGTATAAAGTCATGACATGGTCAGTAATTGTTTAAGAGGAATGAGACATGTTATACCTGTGTACTTATACAAGTTGTAAAACGAAAAAAATGAAAAAAGTAAAAGTAATTATAAATATTTAAATTTGTAGCTTTTATATACAGGGACTGATAACAACAATTGTGTCAGTGATTCATAATTCAACAAGTAATGGATGGCCTGTAATTGTGCTAAATTTGAATGCACTAGAAATACGTACACAATCCGGTTTATATGTATATCTTTATTGTTTTGTGTATTTACAGGAAAATTCTGTTTCAATGTTGATTGAATATCATGCTCAACAGATACATACAGGAAAAGAAAACTGGATAACAAATTTATACCAGCTGTTGGATAAGTATTTCAGGTTAGTCAAATGACCTGTTTTTATTTATAGATATTAGAGGTCATATAGTTTACGTGATTGATAGCTAAGCTGTTGGTAATTCTTTCAGTACATGATTGTTAGAAACACAAAACTGGTCACACAAAATTGACAAATTTCTGACTTCAGAGGTTTATGAAATGAGGAGAGCTTGACAATGACAGCACTGATATGTAATCTGTAGATGAAGTACAAGATTTGTGATATTTTCCTCACAATATGCAGCAGATATAAAAAAAAAAATTAGGCTCACTGTTTACAGTCAAGATATGAAACTGTTTTATTTCACCTTTGAGTCATACATTGTCATGTTAAACCGTCACATTGATGATAAATGTCAGATATACTTCAATCTTCATGTGTGTAGTTCTGCCCATAGTCATCATCATATGAAGAAAACTTTTCAAACTAATCAAGGTCTTTGATGATTCACCAAGATATATGTGTTGACGTCCCTCCTGATGGGCTGTGCTTCATATGTAAACATTTGAATATGTTCCAAGGGTATTGTTCTGTTTAAAGTTTAAGCTTACCCCGTGAAAATGAGGGGGTTTTTACTATTGCCCCAGTGCCAGCATCTGGTTATGAAGGTTAGTTGAGGTCATGTTTACCTGCCTCTACAGCTCATACATCAAGTAAATCTTTGATGATTATCGTCTTATGATTCTAAGCACACCCCATGCTTCAGATGCTGGGTTGGTCCTGTTTTTTTTTTAAAAATGACCCTGTTTTGACTCTAAACATTTTTGACATGTTGGACTTTAAGCAAAGCTGTAGTTAAGAAGACATTTTTGAGGTCAGATTAATGTATGATATGTTGTGGTGAGGTGAGTGTTGAATTCTTGATTAGGCCCTACTCTATAAAGTTTCAGATGAGAGCTAAGGTTTTTCTCTTGTTCTTTAAAAGTTCATGAAATATTTGAATTAGCATGTAGTACATGTATATGTAAATTGTCCATTGTTAGATGTAGATATAGATTATACATGAGATATAAGTCTTTGCTTCCTAGTTAATTTAGATCTGATATTTTGGCAGTGCCAGAACTTCTATATTTCTTTTTTTTTTTTTGTCCTACAATTTTAAAACTTTGATAATATTTGTGTAATTTTGTAGACGGGAAACAAGAACACAGATTCGTGTCAAGGCCCTGGATAAACTGTCCTTTGTTCTACGTATTAACAAGCACATGCATGAGGTAAATATTGTATCATGTTTCTCTGTTTAACAATATGTGAGATACACAATATATAATTGTTTTTGCATCAACAAACACATGCTTGAAATATGCAATACATCATACTTTTATATGTATCAACAAACACTTACATGAGGTAGACATTATATCATATTGTTCTGCGTATTAACAAGCACTTACATGAGGTAGACATTATATCATATTGTTCTGTGTATCAACAAATGCTGGCATGAGGTAGACATTATATCATATTGTTCTGTGTATCAACAAGCACTTACATGAGGTAAACATTATATCATATTGTTCTGTGTATGGACATGTGAGATACACAATATATCATACTTTGTTATGTATCAATAAACTTTTACATGAGGTATACATAATATACATGAGGTAGACATTATATCATATTGCTCTGTGTATCAACAAATGCTGACACGAGGTAGACATTATATCATATTGTTCTGTGTATCAACAAACGCTGGCATGAGGTAGACATTATATCATATTGCTCTGTGTAGCAATAAATGTTGATGTTGATGAAATAACATTTCTATATTTCTTTTTACAGGATGACCTGATCAATCGAGTGGTGTTGCCACATTTGGGCCACATAGAGACAGACAATGATCCTGTGGTTAGAAAGGTGGCAGCTGAAATGTTACTGAGTTTGACGCCCAACTGTAGTCCTTCGTGTTTTCTGGACATCATAGGTCTCATAGAAAAGGTAATCTGAAGACATCCAATGACCATGGTCAAGTATCATGTACTGAACAAAAGTTTGTGTGTGCAAACATATGTTTGTTTGATATAATTTTAAAGCCTGATTTTATACATGTTATGGTTAGGAGATTTTTGGGATGTGATCAAATAAAAACATGTATCACACGAGTAATTGACGTGCACAAAAATTGAAATACTGTTTTAAATTTTACTTTGTAATTTAATAATTTATAATGATATATGTATATTGTTGATGTTTATAAAATGAACATACAGATGTCTTACTTTCTTAGAAATTCATGCACACACAAGCACTTTCATTTCTCATTGTATAGGCTTTGTAGGGTTACTTAGTGTGCAATGCCATTGTGGCCATCCAGACCTTAGAATTAATTTTGTGTGTACTTGTTGTTATATGTTGCATTGTGCCCCAATGAATACATTTACTACAAACTCAAAGGAAAAGTGGATATTCTGCAGATTTAAAAAGATAAAATATTTTTACCATCATTTCAGCTTATTGGCAAACCATTGATTGCCAGATTAAAATCACCATTTCCAGGATCTGATGACCCAGAAGTCATGCAACAGTTCGATGAAAACCATCTTGTGGATGTTAAAACTGCACTCTTTGGTTTGATTGAGTTGTTCAAGGTCAGTAAATATAGTAGTGTGATTGTGTGTGTGGAGGTGTGTGTGTGTGTGCATTTGTGTATGTGAGTGTTCGCTTAAACCTAGGCTCATAGCAGAGAATGCTGGTCAGAATCTGTTTAAATTTGTGTACAATGTGTATCAATTTAGCAAGAAAATTAGTGATAACTTTTTTTTAATGTTGTCCAGCACAAAATTAGTGGATATTCTAGAATTCAGTTTTGCATTTAATTTTATCATTGAGGGTGTTGTGTTTCGTTTATTTTATTTTCACAAGGACTCATATGTTGGTTGGTTGATTTTACAGGAGAAGTTGTACATGAATCCATCCCTTCACTGCCTGAGAGTGTATGATTTACTTATCTACCACATGAAACTTCAATACACACAGCCTAAAGATTACTCAAGTTACACAGCTGCAAAGATTAGAAAACAGGTAAAAAGTGTCTTTATCTCTTCTCCCTGATTTTATTTTATCGCTTAGTTCATGGTCGGCCATGGCTTATTGGTAAAATTAATTAGTTTTATTATGTGCACGCCACAATGTCTTCCACCTCTAGTAATTTCAAATGATTTCCTTTGTATGCCACCAAGCAACCAGAAATCTAGTTCCATGTTCCTTTTTATATAATTTTTTTATTGGCCTAACTACTTTTAACTTGCACAGTAGAGAATATTTACCTAAGATTCAACTGTTAAAACACTTCTTTGTGTCTAATTTGAATCTTGTTTCATTTGCATACTCTCACATTATTATTCCTGAACAAGGATGCCATTTATTTTAATTTGAAAACACGTTGAAACTTAATTGAACAACGGGGACAGTCGAAAATGTTTATAGTCACGTGACATAGGACAAACTGTCAAAAAAATTGAATTCCCTCATGTCAGCTTTGCCTATTTTGACGTCAATACGCATTTTAATTCATGTTTTTTACTAGAAACTGGAATTAGTCATCATTTCCTTTTTATTCATACATCAGGATTGTTTCTTTAGTGAAACACATAACTGATAAATCATTTGAAGATGTCCAGCTTTCTCGCCGAAATGTCATGTGATCATTGACAGTCTCACGATTAAACCTTTCATGTCACATGACTAGTAGGATGCTTTCCTGGTGTGCTATCAATTCTGTTCATTCGTAAGAAAATAAAAGATGATTTAACTTGATCCTGGTTCTGGTCAGATAGCACAGACTTCAATGCAGCTAGCGATTGCATGATTCCTGCCAGTAACAGAGTTTTTAAGTCTAGCCAGGTAGTTTTTGTTGATGTGTTTACATTGGTCATCGCTACCACAGGTGTTTTGACCTTAAACCAGTTTGACCCGATGTTTAAATTTTTCAACCCGGTTTGTATTTGAGTTATCGATCTACATTTATTATTCCAGTTTTTTTACATACCAAATAATGATGTTATTTTAAGGTTGTTGAATGAATGTTTTGCTGTTAATAAAAATTAGGGAGTAAAGGAAACTGAACAATGCAACATTGCAACAATATGTTCATAGTCATGATAGATCTACGTGTAAATCTAATTCCGACCCTGTACTGTATGTCTGCTGTTTTGTAATATCAACATATCGTAAAATGTATAAATTTCTACTGATGCATAATCAAGGTTCTATATCCAATATTTCGTATAATAAATGTTTCGGTTTCAAGATTTAGCATGGCATATATGATAACCTATACTTACTTCTGATTTTAGTAGATCTAGCCTGTATATATGGTAACTATATGTACATGTAGGTCAGTATTTAAAATTACATGAACCTGTGACAATGGGAACTAAAATGATACCCAAATTTTCAGTATTATAATACAGTGAAACTTGTATATAAAGACCCCCCTTAATCACACAACAAAACTGGTCTTTATAGGGATGTGGTCTTTATACAGAGGTTGATTTGTACACAAATGGTACTGTTGGGGACAGCAAAAAAAATGGTCTTTATGATCAGGTGGTCTTTTTACACAGGTAGCCTGTTAAAGCAGGTTTTACTGTATACATATTAAGCGTGTTCAGGGAGAAAGCTTGACTCTTTCAACAGACAGATTAGTAATACATAGAATAAATTCAGAAAAGTTTGTGTTTCAACAAATCTATGAAATATTACCTGAGAATGCCTAAGTACAGGTACCTTTGAATGATTTAATTTTATACATGTAACATGCCAACAGAAACATATATGTGACAATGTTACGTAGATACATGTATGTCTCTGACACCAACTTAGAATGTTTTAAACATTGATTTGCATCTGGATAAATATTTTTTTGTAGAAATTCACCAATTCAGATTTGACAAAGGATTTACCTTTCAGGGCTTTCAGTCACTGTGTATTTATGGAATAAATCACAATGTGCTTTTACTACCTTCCAACTGTTGAGTGTAACTGATATCATTGTCATTATAATGTAATGAATCATTTCATGTTAATATGGTTATATAAATCAGTGCCTTATCATATCCCAGAACATTATTTTCTGTGTCGTTACTGATACATAAGTTGAACTGTAGATTTTTTTTACATTATTCATTTAAGTGTGTACAATAGTATGACATAAATGAGTTTGCAAAATTTATTTTCACGATATGTTCTTAGTAAATTTGTGGGTTTTTTTTCAATAACACCTCTAGAATTTTTCATTTATCCAATTTTAAGAAAACTTGATTCACAAGAAGGCGAGGTTTTGGTACTCAATATGCTAAAATTCCCATTGCATTCTAATTGTTTTTTTTTTTTTAGGAGGAATACACTATTCTTCCTGGGAGTAAAATTCTAGCATTTTATTTTGATGCTTATTACAAAATCAGTGTATGGATCTATGACGTAGTACGTAAACACCTAAATAAAACCATCGATTCTTTTATGTAATTTATGAATGTAACCTAACAAAAATATTATCAAAATTAGGCGCAGACTTCTGGGGTAAAAAGCGCCATTTTTCATGTATTTTTGGTATCTACCAAATTCAGAGGACAAAATCAAACAAATGCAGATTTAATAAGATTATATAATTATATGAAATTCATTTTTGTGAACTCAGTCCTAATTCTGTAGATGATTAGAAGGTTATTGATATTTTGGAGAGATATATAATCTTATGAAGAAATACTCTTTACGGGAATACACATGATCATTTATCACAGTTTGTTACACTATCATAAGTGCCCTGTATCGGTTGATGTGGGACCCCAATGTGTTCACCGAGTCTGTCTGTCTACCAACAATTCTTGTTAACCATCTCAATTCTACATTTATCAATTGATTTCAACCAAATTCAGGGTTCGTACAGACCTTGAAAAGATAGAGATATAGATATAGAGTTAGTCGTTGAAAAGTGCTTAAAAACAAAATAAAACTTGAAAAATGCTTTAATTTACTACAATATGCTTGTTTTATTTCATCAGAGTGCTTGAATTCAATTTCTAGCACATTTATTAATCACTATAAAAATGACTTGAATAAAGACAAATAAGTATAGTATATAGTGTATAGTATATAGTGTATAGTAAAGACAGATAGTATAATACAATCTGAGTAAAGCATGTTGGTGATGCTGTACTGCTGGATCACACAGACTTTTCACCTAGTATAAAGCATGTTGGTGATGCAGTACTGCTGGATCACACAGACTTTTCACCTAGTATAATACAATCTGAGTAAAGCATGTTGGTGATGCTGTACTGCTGGATCACACAGACTTTTCACCTAGTATAATACAATCTGAGTAAAGCATTTTGGTGATGCTGTACTGCTGGATCACACAGACTCTTCACCTAGTATAATACAATCTGAGTAAAGCATTTTGGTGATGCAGTACTGCTGGATCACACAGACTCTTCATCTAGTATAATACAATCTGAGTAAAGCATGTTGGTGATGCTGTACTGCTGGATCACACAGACTCTTCACCTAGTATAATACCATCTGAGTAAAGCATTTTGGTGATGCAGTACTGCTGGATCACAGACTTTTCACCTAGTATAATACAATCTGCGTAAAGCATGTTGGTGATGCAGTACTGCTGGATCACAGACTTTTCACCTAGTATAATACAATCTGAGTAAAGCATGTTGATGTTGCAGTACTGCTGGATCAAACAGACTTTTCACCTAGTATAATACAATCTGAGTAAAGCATTTTGGTGATGCAGTACTGCTGGATCTCTTTAGTGTGTTGTGAATCTCTAAGTATAGGATTTTTATCTTTATTTTCAGATTATAGAGATGCTGTTACAGATGAGGTCAGACAGCTTGTATAGGATTGGCTTTGTTGATAAACACAAGGAGGATCACCTGGCTTATAGTCCCTATATCATCTGTAAACAAAGGTAGACTTTAACACCGCGTTTTGCTTTTACATTGTTGTACAATCGTGTACAGGTAGGAAATAGTTATACACCAGCTGTCATTAATTCCCAGTTCTTAAAGTGATACTTTAATTTGATAAGTATTGAATATTGTGGTTCTTCCCCTGCAGAGTATATATACATATGAACTTTCTAGTATTTTCTTGCTTATATGTTTATTTTACTGTTACATTTCTTGCACAATTGTGTGAGAATGCATGTACATTCTTATTATGTTTTTAGTTTAATAAATGTGTTATTTGAGGTATTTTGTCAACACTTCAGGCAATCTTTTAAAGAATCTTGGAGTTGATGTTGTCAACATCCCACAAACTGATATATGTTGAGAAGTAAAACTACCTGTAGTTAAATGTATTAGTTTCTGTCGTAATCACTATGTCTATAAGCCAAGAGGGTTGAGCTAAGGGTCACATATAAGCTCTGCAAAATATGGAAACAATACCAAAATAGAGATTTTACAATTTATATAGATAATGATTTATCAAATGTTATAAATTGTCTGTTTACTTAAATATAGACCCTTTAACTGTAACTGCGATCCTGTGACTTTGAGTGGCAGAATGATACAGAAACCTGCAAAAATATAGATGTCGTTATAGTAACTGATTGTTTCTTGACATCATTTTCGGGGAATCTGTATCATTTTGCCACTCAAAGTTACAGAACCGCACTTACAGATAAAGGGTCTTTATCTTTCCAAAATGCAGTATTTATATAAAAAAAACAGTAAATGAAAGCCAGTTTGTAGTTTTTGCTCTAACCTGTATAAAATATTTTCCTTTAGAACTGCAAAAATACTGAAATTTGATTTTTAAGGAGTTGTTAATATGGTAATAGCTGTGATAAATTCATAATTACACAATACATATTTGAGAATGGGAAATACAGAATTATTGCCCTTTTTCCCTTTCTTGCAGCTATAAAATTGCAGAAAATGACAAACACAAAACTCACTGTTTTATCCTAAACTATGTCCTAAATTCTTTTTTATTATTGTATTTGTATTATTAGAGATGATGAGAACACTGAGGTATTTCAAAATAGTCCGGACCCTAAAGAAAGTGCAGCTTTCCTGTGGTGCCCGTCAACTTGCCTCGACTATACACAAGCATTTAGTCTTTTTATTGACTGTTTAGAAAATGTAAGTCTTTAGCTGATATTATCTCAGTTTTTGTTTCTGTGTATCATTTTTATCTGCAAGAATATGAGATAATTATTTGTTTGAATAATATAAAGTTGATTAAGATATTTTGATAAGAAAGTATGAAATAATTACAAATCCACCCCATTGATGATTGGTTTAGATATTATACTGTACTTGTGAAGGTGTCATAGAATTCACTTCCTGACATGTGCATGATGTATATCCTTAATTATTAAAGTCATATTCCGTGGAGAAGCATTCAAAAATAAAACTTTTTTGTACGCACATAATGTTTATTTGCATATACTCTCGTCATATTTTTTAAAGGTATATGCTAATTAATTAGTTTGCTAATCATGGGAAAGACCCAGCATGCAGATCTAATTATAACTTCTTAAAATAGTATGGAAATTAGGAGATATCAGAAACAAGGCATGGGAATCAAAACAAATTCTCCATGATCATTAGCCTATGTTGCTTCGATTAAGCCTTGTTGAACAGGATATACATTTGTCCGAAATTCTGTTTTGTTTGGTAAAATCAGTTAGCTTCTTCGTACTCGTAGCAAGATGGGCCATGCGGTGACAAATTTTCACTGCAACATATCGATCGGTTCAACTAAATATTTCTCATCACAGCCATCAGAAATTTGGTTAGTTGCTTATCTGATCTATTATTTTCATTAATCCGTTGGCATAAAGATGTATCACAACGTAATAGCAACTAATTGAGATGTGAATTCCATGTATCGGTACTCGCTTTCATGTACATGTCATCCTGAATCCATTACGTATTCCCGATATTCTTGCTGATTGGCTGATGGTAAAGCAGTCAAAGCATTTGACATACCATATAAGGTACTCTTTAGATTGTCAGCCAATCATATCTGAAGCATAGTAAGGATTCCTTATATGGAATATAAATTTTTCACTGAAGTAAATTTAGAGATTTCCAATGGAATTTCATTAATAACTGTTAATACGAGACTTTTTTTGAAAATATTTTCATTTCCTTTTGTTAGGGGTGGATTTCTAAAGAAAATGTCAAATGTTACAATATCCCAGAATTTGACTTTAATGTAATTTATGTCGGCCTGCTCTACTGTGCATATATATATATATATATATATATATATATATATATATATATATATATCTGTAGATAGATTGATAGATAGATAGATATTTCATCAGACTTTCTTTTCTTCTCTTTTTAGGACAAGGACTGGCAGGTTTTGGAGTGTGTTTTAGTTTACCTACCACTTCTACTACAGAACAAGACATTGATTCTGTCTACAAGACGGGAACTGATCAACAAGCTGTGTCACCAGCTCTGTGCCATGGTAGTACAGTACTTTATTTATTTTACTTTGTTTATTTAATATTTAAATATGTAGAAAGTTAAAAACCAGATCAAAGCTTTTTAACTTGCAGGGACCAAAGTCCGGAGAGCTAATAATGTCATACCCCGGGTGTTGTTGTTGGTGTTGGTGTCTGTAGACAAAACATTAATCTGGCCTATATCTATTTAACTGCAATGGACAGGGCTTTGATTTTTCACATATAGATTCCTTATGACCAGAGCTTTTATTTGGGACCTTGACTTTTGACCTAGTGACCTTGACTTTGGATCTTGACCTACTTTTAAAAAACTTTAATTTTGGGTATATTATTTAAATCATGCGGGATAAGGCTTTGATATTTCACACATAGATTTCTTATGACCAGAGCTTTCATTTGGTACCTTGACTTTTGACCCAGTGACCTTGGACTTTGACCTGCTTTTCAAAATTTTCCTTTGACCTTAAAACCTGACAGCTGTGGGTCATATACCTATTTTGATAATTTACACCCATTTTGGTGAGCTTTGTTGTCTTCTGACAACTTTTGTTATCTGTTTTGTATCTGATAATTTCTTATACACATTTTCATACATAACATTTTACAGGGTAGATGTTTATATAAATGCAAGTACCTTACTGGTTAAGTGGTTAGCATTGCACTTTTTAGCTCACCTGGCCTAAAAGGCCATGTGAGATTTTGCCATCACTTGGCGTCCGGCGTCCGGCGTCGGCGTCGTCGTCGTCCGTCCGTCATTAAAGATCAACTCCTCAGAAACCGCTGGGCCATTTGCAACCAAACTTTGTCACAACAGTCCTTGGGTGGTCTACTTTAAAAATGTGTCCGGCATGTCCGCACCTAATCCAAGATGGCCGCCAGTGGGGATCATAGATTAACATTGGACCCTATGGGAAAATATATTCAAAGATATTTTTCTCTGAAACTACTGAGCCAATTAGAACCAAACTTGGTCATAGTAGTCCTTAGATGGTACCTTCTGAAACTGGTGTTTTTTTTTAAATCTGCACCTAATCCAAGATGGCCGCCAGCGTGGAACATAGGTTAACATTGGACCCTATGGGAACAATATCAAAGATCTTTTTCTCTAAAACCCTTTAGCCAATGAGAACCAAACTTGGCCACAATAGTTTTTGGATGGCCCCCTACAACATTATGGTTTTTGAGGGCCACATCAAATCCAAGATGGCCGCAATGGAGAACATATTTTAACATTGGACCTTATGGGAAAATACGTTCAAAGATATTTTTCTCTGAAACTACTGAGCCAATTGGAACCAAACTTGGTCACAGTAGTCCTTAGATGGTATCTTCTGAAACAGGTGTTTATTTAAGTCTGCACCTAATCCAAGATGGCTGCCAGCGGGGAACATAGGTTAATATTGGACCCTATGGAAACAATATCAAAGATCTTTTTCTCTAAAACCCTTTAGCCAATGGGAACCAAACTTGGCCACAATAGTCTTTGGATGGCCCCCTTCAACATTGGAGTTTTTGAGTGCTACACCGAATCCAAGATGGCCACCAGTGTAAAACATATTTTAACATTGGACCTTATGGGAAAATACGTTCAAAGATATTTTTCTCTGAAACTAATGAGCCAATTGGAACCAAACTTGGTTATAGTAGTCCTTAGATGGTACCTTCTGAAACTGGTGTTTTTTTAAGTCTGCACCTGATCCAAGATGGCCGCCAACGGGGAACATAGGTTAACATTGGACCCTATGGGAACAATTTCAAAGATCTTTTTCTTTAAAACCCCTAAGCCAATTGGAACCAAACTTGGCCGACAACAGTCTTTGGGTGGCCCCCTACAACACATTGTGTTTTTGAGGGACGCACAAAATCCAAGATGGCCGTCAGTGGAGAAGATATTTTAACATTGGACCCTATGGGAATTGGTTCAAATTTAATTTACATATAAACAAAAATGATTTAGTTAATTTAACAGTTGCTGTACAAAAGTATGAATGCCCTCAGTATGATAGTGGTATGACAGTGTTATAATATCCTGTATGGGTTTTAAGAGATACCAGAGTGTCTAGATTTGATGTTGGTCAATTGGATTTATTTATTTATCTGAATCTGACAAGTAAAGGTATAATAATGCATATCGAAACAAATTCAGTTTTTCTTTGAAGTAGTTAACAAAATAGAATTAAAGAAACATGATGAGGCAATTATGGTAAAATGTATGGCATCAAACTTAAACAAAAGTTTGTTAATGGGAATTCATAATTGCTCAAGTTCACATCAATATATATAATAGAAAGACAGTGTCGGGATTGCAGGTATTATTTTGTCAATTTCTCTCTATATATATACCTCCCTTTATCATATTTTTTCCACTTCCTGTCAGTGTTTTTTTTTTTTTTTTTGCTGGTAAGACTAAAAAGGTTGGATTTTAACTTGCCTGGAGTGAAGGGAAAAAGTTTCTTCCACCTGTGCCTGATGTTGCATCTAGTGATTAAGGAAATAAGGGGTCAAAATAGGCCAAATTTACGTCTTGCATATATGGTTGCAGAAGTTTCAATTTTTGTCTGATTTGGATGTGGTTTCTTTCATTGAAATGGGTCGACAGATTTGGTCTAGCATTTACTATTTCGCTAAACTTGGTCCAAAAAGGGCCTGGGTCCTTTTAAATTGAGAAATTATGGAAATTACAAAAATGCATTATCTGGGGTGTTCTATTTATTTCTTTATACTTGCAACAGATAAATTATATTGCAACATTAAAGACAGTATTTTCAAACATTGTTTACATAATAAATAAAAAGGGCCTATTTTAAATATTTATCTTAGAAAGATTTATTGTAGATTAACAGCACTGCTGGATTGGGGAAATTTGTCATGTTTTTGGGAAAATATAGGTATATTTCCCAATTCCCATCGGGACTGGGTCCTATTAACGGAGCCAAATTTGATAGAAATAAAAAAAAACGCTTATGTGTCAAGTTCAGGAGTCAGGACCGCAGTTATCGTGAAAGGGTCTAAAAGTGCGCAGAATTGGATGGTACTTTACAGGAAGAATGCCTAGGCTGTGTAGCTTAGGATACATACCAAACATCATTGACCTACCATGAATAGTACCCGAGAAACACACCTAATCCAACATGTGTGGACCTAATAGATGTCTCGCCTGTCAGCACACGGATTGCCGAGTAATGATAAAAAAAAGACAAAGGAAATGATGTAGTGTACTTCAAAATAATTTTCTGGTCTTAAAATTTTCAAAATGGCGACTGTTGCCATGGAAACAGAAAAAAGCCTGTAAATTAAATGTGACTTAAATTGTATATTTTTCATTGACACTAATAATATGCCGGTTTTGGGGACATTTGTAACACTCAAGTGTTACAGTTAACAATATTTGGTATATAGGTTGGTCTTGACTAATACATGACAGTCTTGCATG
Organism: Atrina japonica; assembly: GCA_030159075.1. Lineage (NCBI taxonomy): Eukaryota > Metazoa > Mollusca > Bivalvia > Pterioida > Pinnidae > Atrina > Atrina japonica. Next base: position 16,621 of record BROG01000978.1, read on the forward strand.
GGACTTTTTGTCCTTGACCAGTTTTTGGATAAGGTAAATTTCTTGGGTCTTATACATGAAAAGTCGATGATACTTGGTATGTATTGTCTCAAAATTTTGAAATATGGTTTAGTTTTGAAAGGAAATATTGAAATTTTGTGATAGAAATAAATATTGTGTATTAAATTTCAAGCATTTATTTAAACATTAGACAATCTGTTGATTTTCATTCTGCAACAACTCTACCTAGGTGAGCTATACAGGCTCCTGGGAGCCTCTAGTTATCATTATCTCTCACTTCTAGTTATTATGGCCTCAACCACCCCCCCCCCCCCCCCCCCCCCCCCCCTCCTTGAGCCTAAGTAGAAACAGTCTTTTTCTGGGTACTTTATAGCCAGATATTATCTTCAATCATTGTAAACTGGCTACCGCCGTATAACTGAATAATTTTTGAGTGGCTTAATTAATTAACCATAAAAACAAAACACAAACTATTAAATTTAAAACTGAAATGTTGGGATATCTCTTTGCTGTATGGAGAAAAATTTATTCATATGATAATTTTTTACAGATTTGTAATTTTGTTCAGTAATTATTAATTAGTTTGCTTTATTTGTCCTAACATAAATGATGTATTGTAGGTAGATCAATGGTTCATGAGATTGTCTGAACTATAAATGTATTGTAAGACTTAATTTACATATTTTTTCATTTATCTATATGATAGGTATATGACAGACAACTAGGTTTTCCTGAAAAGTTACAGAGTGTTCCCCCGGGAAAGTTTACACGTTCTGACTTTCATACGTTTGTGTTTCCGGTGCTCTCCGCAATGGTTTCGTATCATAATTATCTGGAGAGGAATAGACAGGTAAGTTTTAATTTGAAAGTGATATGCAGACAGGTAACTGTGTTACATACATGATATATAGCACTCAAGAATAGACAGATATGATTTAACTTAAAAATGATATACAGACAGGCAAATGTTGATATAGAATGATATATACCACTATATAATAGGCAGAGGAAGTTTAAGACCTGGAAATTGGAAATAAACAAATTGATTTTTCACATTGACCACATAATAGATATCAAGATTGACATAGCCCACATAAAAGATATCAAGATTTACCTAGCCCACATAAAAGATATCAAGATTTACATAGACCACATAAAAGATATCAAGATTTACATAGACCACATAATAGATATCGAGATTTACATTGATCACATAAAAGAAATCAAGATTTCCATGGACCACATAAAAGATATCAAAATTCACATAGTCCAAATAAAAGATATAAAGATTTGCATAGACCACATAAAAGATATCAAGATTTACATGGACCACATAATAGATATCAAGATTCACATAGCCCACATAATAGATATCAAGATTCACATAGACCACATTATAGATATCAAGATTTACATGGACTACATAATAGATATCAAGATTCACAAAGGCCACATAATAGATATCAAGATTCATTTAGACCACATAATAGATATCAAGATTTACATAGCTCACATAATAGATATCAAGATTTACATAGACCACATAATAGATATCAAGATTTACATAGCCCACATAATAGATATCAAGATTTACATGGACTACATGATAGATATCAAGATTTCAAGATTCAAGATTTACATGGACTACATAATAGATATCAAGATTTACATGGACCTCATAATAGATATCAAGATTTACATGGACTACATGATAGATATCAAGATTCTTATAGACTGCATAATAGATATCAAGATTTACATGGACCACATAATAGATATCAAGATTTACATGGACTACATGATAGATATCAGGATTGTGAAAATCTTGGGTCAGTGTTCATAGTCATTCAGCTACTGGCAATCATGAGGTCACAAGTCTCCCAATATGGATATTTGATGTTTTACCCGGTATCCCTTGATAAGATGTTATCTGTTTTGCCATAGACTACACTGCTCTGCTAGAGACTTACCATTGATGTCTAGCTTACCATGTGTTAATATTATGTCCAAAGAGACTGTCCATAGATGTCCTAACCGAGTATTAGGGTTATGTTGTACACAGGATCAAGGATTTAACAGTAGGTAAATCATGTGTTTGCAGAATCTGACTTATATTGAAAATTTTTTTTTACAGAATGAATTAATAAGATGTCTAGATTTTGGTTTGGTGTCAAAATGTGCCAAGATTTGCACCAATTCCCTGCGTATCTGCACACTTGAAATGCAGGATGTCATGATGCGTCTTCTACCCTCGGTACTTCTTCAGTTGTCCAAGATCTCAGCTACGGTACACATGGCCATCCCAGTATTAGCTTTTCTTTCTAGTAAGAAAATTTTCTTTTCTTATATGCAGTTAATACTTTGAAAACTATTTTAAAAGACATACTTGACACAATTTTGCTAGCATTAGTTTTAAAAAGAATAATTAGAAAAAGAAATGTTTTGCTTGCAGGTTGTGTTTGAAAAAGCATTTTTAGCTTGCCGGACAAAGAGCTAATGCCATACCCCCAACATTGGTGTTGTCGTCGGCATCTGTAGACAAAACTTTAACCTGGCCCATATCGTTTTAACTGCAAGAGACAGGGGTTTGATGTTCATTCACATATAGATTCCTTTGGACCAGAGCTTTCATCTGGTACCTTGACATTTGACCTAGTGGCCTTCACCTTGGACTTTGATCTACTCTTCAAGAACTTAAACCTGACCTGGAGAAATTAAAATATTGACCTTAAAACCTGACAGCTGTGGGTCAAATACCTATTTTTGAACATTTACACCCGTTGCCGGCCAGCTATGCTGTCATCTGACAACTCTTGCTATATTTTGTGTCTGAATACTTAAATGTTTTACCAAAAAAAAAAAAAAAATAAGAAAAGAAAGAAAAAATTTAGATGAGAAAATGTGGGATAGATGTAATTTATTTTTTATTTATATTTTTACAGGTATTGTCAGATTACCCAGAATGTATGGAAATTTTGTAGAAGAAGAATATATGAGTGTTTTTGCCATTGCTTTACCTTACACCAACCCCTTCAAGTGAGTAAATGATATTTCTCAGTAATTTAAGAGAAATCTAACAATTTGTAGCACAATTTTTATGAATAAATTTTAGTCTGTTACTGATTCGGGGTAGATGGGCAGTTCTCAACAATCGATTTCTGGTTTTTCAATTTGATAGTAAGCTTCTACCAAATATTTTGCACTTTTGTTAAGTCAGAACGGATTAAATGTTTTTGATGTTAACTTAAGTATGCATCAATCAAACCATTCTGAATTTCAGTGATGTCAGCAATTAGTGGTCACATGTTTTGTATTCAGCTATATTTCAGTGTGTCACTAGTCACATGTTTTGTATTCCACTGTATTTCAGTGTGTCACTAGTCACATGTTTTGTATTCCACTGTATTTCAGTGATGTAAGCAATCACTAGTCACATTTTTGGTATTCAATTGTATTTTAGTGATGACAGCAATCACTAGTCACATGTTTTGTATTCGACTGTATTTCAGTGATGTCAACAATTACTGGTCACATGTTTTGTATTCCACTGTATTTCAGTGATGTCAGCAATCACTGGTCACATGTTTTGTATTCCACTGTATTTTAGTGATGTCTGCAATTACTGATTAATGTTTTGTATTTGACTGTATTTCAGTGATGCCAGCAATCACTGGTCACATGTTTTGTATTCAGCTGTATTTCATTGATGTCAGCAATCACTGGTCACATGTTTTGTATTCAGCTGTATTTCATTGATATCAGCAATCACTGGTCACATGTTTTGTATTGGACTATTTCGGTGGTGTCAGCAATCACTGGTCACATGTTTTGTATTGGACTATTTCAGTGATGTCAGCAATCACTGGTCACATGTTTTGTATTCGAGTATTTCAGTGATGTTAGCAATCACTAGTCACATGTTTTGTATTTTTTACTGTATTTCAGTGATGCCAGCAATCACTAGTCACATGTTTTGTATTCAGCTGTATTTTAGTGATGTTAGCAATCACTGGTCACATGTTTTGTATTCAACTATTTCAGTGATGTCAACAATCACTGGTCACATGTTTTTTATTCAACTGTACTTCAGTGTTGTCAACAATCACTGGTCACATGTTTTGTATTCGACTGTATTTCAGTGATGTCAGCAATCACTGGTCACATGTTTTGTATTTGACTGTATTTCAGTGATGTCAGCAATCACTGGTCACATGTTTTGTATTCAGCTCTATTTCAGTGATGTCAACAATCACTAGACATATGTTTTTATTCGATTGTACTTCAGTGTTGTCAGCAATCACTGGTCACATGTTTTTTATTCGACTGTACTTCAGTGATGTCAGCAATCATTGGACACATTTTTTGTATTAGACTATTTCAGTGATGTTTTTTATTCAACTGTATTTCAGTGATGTCAACAATCACTGGTCACATGTTTTGTATTTGACTGTATTCATGTTTGTTATTGATTATACATGTCGCTCTGTATATCAAAGTTTTAAGCTTTCTATTGACACACCCTTTTGTATTTTTTCAGATTCAGCCATTACACCGTTTCTTTAGCACACCATGTTATTGCCATCTGGTTTATTAGATGTCGACTTCCTTTCAGAAAAAGTTTTGTTAAATTTATACAAAAGGTAATGTACGTGTTTGTATATTTTATCATGATGCATGGTATGTAAATACAGGTCTAAAGCTTGTTGTAAACTTAACTCCTATTTTAGCAGTATATTTAGTTTCTAATACAATCTATACAGTGTTGGTATTCAGTATATCTTGTCACTTAACTCTACAGTCCATAATAGACTGGTCTTAGACAATAGAAAATATCATACCATTTAGATAGATGGGGACTATGTGACTGTGGGAAAGTTGATTTCATTAGTTGGAAAACTTGTATCTAATCCCTTTGCATATATCTGACAACAAAATATGTTTACTCTAATGTGACTTTTAGATAGATTATTGTTGTTGAAATATGACTTGTAGTTGTTTACTGTCTGTTTTGACCCTAGGGACTCAAGGCCAATGTGCTACAGCAGTTCCAGGAGAACTCCTTGTTACAAAACCGTAATCAGGACTCCAGTGACAGAAGCAGAGCCAGTAGTTATAATGAGGCTGCCTTAAGGAGGTAAGTAGAGATTCAGTGGCTATGTTTTACAGATCAGTTATAATGAAGCTGCCTTAAGGAGGTAAGTAGTGATTCAGTGGCCATGTTTTACAGATCAGTTGTAATAAAGCTGCCTTAAGGAGGTAAGTAGAGATTCAGTGACTATGTTTTACAAATCAGTTACAATGAAGCTGCCTTAAGGAGGTAAGTAGAGATTCAGTGGCTATGTTTTACAGATCAGTTGTAATGAAGCTGCCTTAAGGAGGTAAGTTGTATCTCACACATATCCATGTTCAATATAAACTTTGATATAATTCTATTCATATTAAAGCTGGTCATTTCTATATTACACTTCTTCATATTTTTTTTTTTTTGCAGCCATGACATACTGAGAGGTATAAGAAAATTCCAATGTTGTACCAACAGTATATTTGCATGTTTTTGAATGTCAATTTCTATAACCAATTTAAGTCAGTAACAGGTGGAAAAGAAGATATCAGAAAATATGTAATGATAAATTAGCTAGAACTGGCAAGATATTATAAAGAACATGACTTATTTTATGTTTATGCAGCTTTCCTACCACAAACATTAGTAGCTGTCAGATGGCCAATTTTGATACCCATCAATACATGTGATACACTTAGGGTGTGTACTGCTGTATCGTACCGGCCATAGATATCACCAAGTGATTAATAATGATAGAAACTGGTCATGGATATCACCAAGTGATCAATAATGATAGAAACTGGTCATTGATATCACCAAGTGATCAATAATGATAGAAACAGACATGATATATACATATCAATTCCGCATCCTCTGATCTATAGATTTTACATATATCTAATACAAGTATCTGTTGTTATTCCAGTCGGAGAAGAATGTTGTCTGGATCAGCGATTTCTCGGGAAAACTTTCATCCACCTGTAACTAACAAGTTGTCACAGTATCATAAAGAACTGACAGAAACCTGTTCTGACGTCATGGCAAGATACACATTCGCAAATTTTAATGCGATTCCTTACAGGTATGAAGTTGGAAAATTGAATAGGGCTAAAATTTATCTTTATGCCCCCCGCCCCCTTGATTAAAGATTGCTACATGTATATCGCATAAGACCGAGGATGGGTTCAATTATGATCAACATTTCCATATTTGCCAGAGTTTTGGGAATTTAAAAACATCATAAATAACTTAGCCCTCATTTATCTAGTGTAGCTGTAGGCTGCAACTAGTGTTCTAATGTATCTCCTATGCTGTAGACTTTGTTATTAAATAATGAAATCAAAACATTAAGCATGGTGATATAGTCCGTGTCACCAGTAAGGAGTTTTGTTATTTTAGAAATAAGTGATTAGTCATTATGACTTACTTTACATACATTAACGACACGATTCATCATGAATTAGCAGTACTGCAATGTATTGGGCACAATGTTTACTTGCAATTATTCTTTTTTCATTTTACATCTTGCCAAAGATTTGTTCCCTTTTCAGTGTAGGGCGATACACCAGCCACAGTTAAAGTGCTACAAATTTTGACCTGTGCTATGGCGCTGTGCTAGTGCGGGTTGGTTAAAGTGTATACCATAACACAGAACACTGACATCAAATCTATTTTTAAAAATAAAATAGAATTTTGCTTTCTATTCCAAGCACTCGTTTCTGGTTAATTTGTTTAAGTTACACGCAAATGCTAACTCTCTCACCATTGGCCCACAGCAAGCAAATATTTATGGTTTTTTCCTGGCTACTGTTTATTTAAGACTTAAGGATGATTGGATTTCTTCATTTTGCTTAGATAATGTAAAGCATTTGGCTTATTGTTGAAAATGTATGAAAATAAATAAAGCAAAGCTATAATACTGATTTCTGTCCAAAGGTCAGCAGTGGCAGAATTTCTACTAAAAGATGGACAGTCTCAATCCTGGTTGCTTGGTAACAAAATAATTTCCATAACCACTAGTGGGGGTGGAAATAATCATATGGGATTATGTGATAAATGTATGGCTTTGTATCAGATTTCTACGGATTCACAAGACCAGAAAACGTTAGCAACTCCATCTGGTCGGAGGCGCCATAAATCAGCAGTTGTTAGTAGGAGTTCAGCTAACCTGGAGCTTCAAAACAGATCTAGTTTAGATGACATCGGTTTACAGAGTCGACAGTCATTGGATGACATGAGTATACCTGCCGAGAGTACAGCTGATACAGGTGTACAGACTGGAACTTCACTTTCAGAACATACACCTACAAAACTGGGATTAGAAACTGAAGCACTGGAGTCCTTTTTACAAGGTCAGTCATTATTAAGACACATATATACACATACTAGATCTAGATTATCACATGGTCAGTTTTCAAGCAAGAGAAGAGAGTTGTGATAGAGAAAATTCTGGAGAAATATTTATATGATATAATCTGAGTCATCCTTATCATTGGAGGGTGGGGTGCAGCATACATATAATTTTGAATATTATATTACTTCTCCAAAACACAGCCAATTCTCTTACAACTTTGTATGCTTATCTATGGTTTGATTTGGTCAGCATGGTCAGAATGTTACTCCCAGGAAGTCAGTACAGATATTGTTTGTTGAGATCTTGTTTATATTATCTCCTGTTTACTATCACCACATGGTTAAGATGCCTTAACTTTCTGTTGTGACAGATTGTGAATGAAATCCAAACCCCCAAGCTACAGAATATAAAAGCTAGAAACAACTGAGTACAGCTAGGAACATGATAGTAAGAAAAGTAACTATTGATAATTGAGAACAAAATGTTCATGGCTAAGGAGTATCTACTATGTTTTCTATATTCTTTCCATTTTTAAGGCTTAAAGAACAAATCATCAGATGGACGGGTATTTCAACAGAACATGTGTAACTGTTGGTGTACGGGATGGGCAGAGGTATATATCCGAGCTCCAAGTGGGAACATGGCATGGATGATGAGGATTGAAAATGAAACACTCTTGACCTCCCTACAGGTATTTATAGATATGACATCATAGGAAATCTGACTTCATATGCTGTATTATGCTGTATTTAAAATCATCTTAAGATTCAGCTAGTCTAGGGGAGAGAGATATGTTTTAGAGAAGTATTACAAACCTTTATAATTGATCAAAGTTACAGTAAATCATATCCAGTAAGTCATATGTTACACTTTGATATCTTTATATTTTCAGGATACACAAATGCCTGATTTAACCATGCTGTTCGCCTCGGTACAGAATAAGAAGCGGGTAGACATGAACCAGATGTCCAGTAGGATTGACAGCGGCAGTATCGGAGAAGAAGAATACGAGTCTCTTTACGATCAGCATTTCCCGTCAGATAACTATCAAGAGAGACCTGTGTCAAAAGGTGATTCTCGTCTGTTGTCAATGCTAATTGCTGTGTCTGTAGTTGTCTGTTTTACAACCCAATCCTTGTCTCTTCTGTGATCAATACTAATTGCTGTGTAGGTAGTTGTCCATTTTAGTCTTTGATCAGTACTAATTGCTGTTTCTGTAGTTGTCTGTTTAGTCTTTGATTAGTACTAATTGCTGTTTCTGTAGTTGTCTGTTTTACAACCCGATCATTGTCTCGTCTTTGATCAATACTAATTGCAATGTCTGTAGTTATCCATTTTACAACTTCATCGTTGTCTCGCCTTTGATCAATACTAACCGCTGTGTCTTTTGTTGTCCGTTTACAATCCAATCATTGTCATGTCTTTGATCAATACCAATTGCTGTGTCTGTAGTTGTCCATTTTACAACCAGATCATTGTCTCATCTTTAATCAGTACTAATTGCTGTGTCTTTAGCTTGTCTATTTTACTATGTGACTATATGCACCATTAATGGTGACAAAATTTTCAGAGTTTTGTCTCACAAGCAGATGGTTTTGAGTTCAGTGTCACATCAGACGTTAGACTTGATGACACAAGTACTGATTATTCCCACACAACAACAGACCATGAATCTAATGAGGAACACAAATACATGTACACACTACAGATCACTCTTCCTGCTTCACAGGGATGATTAACGAGGGCTGTATGTAGTCCCCACGATCGTGAGATTAAGTTTATTTGATAAAATTCTCTTCTCTTTTTTATGGTGTTGTTAATAATAGATTATACTTGTTATATCCTGCCATTCAACTCTAAATCACAGCAGAGCCCACCTGGCTCAGTCGGTAGCATGCTTGACTCTTGATCCTGAAGTCTCGGCACGTTAAAGAACCCTCACTGCTCAATGGACGTAAGTGCCGAGCATAGGCCAAAATTTGAAGCCCTTCATCGGCATTTGGTGACGTTTCCATATGAGTGAAAGATTCTTGAGTGGGACGATAAACAACAATAAACAAAAACTAAATCACAGCAAAATAAAACAAATAATCTAGATGTTTCCATATAGAATAGTCAATGAAGTGCAGGGGATGCAAGGGAATTATAAATTAAAAATGGGTCTCCATACTTTCAAGACCAATTCAAATACATGTACACTCTCAAAATCATCTTCAGAAATCATTAAAAATGACACGCTGAATTTATTTTTTCAGAATTGGCCATGTTGACATATTGTTGACACAGTACAAATGGATTGTGGATATTAATTTCATGTCAATATTTGTATGGAAAGGCCATGTTGAGTTATTTTTTTGTTAAAAGATGGGTTGAATTTCTGTTAGGTAACACTTTAAAAACAAAAATTAACTGCATTTAAAGGGACATTAGCTGTGTGTGTGGTTTTTTTTTTATATTTTTGCTACTTACATTGTTGTGCCATAACAATAAAATTCTTAAATTCCTTTATATTTTGTGAAAATTGCTTGAGAATCCCAGTTTGGCAATTATTAATTTGTGAATGATTGATTCGACCTTACTGTTTGTATTTTTATACAACACTGGACCTGACCGTATTTTCACAAAATATATAGGAATATATATTGTTTTATATATATATAAACTCAATGTTGACCTATGCTATAAAGGGTATATGAGTTTCAGTTATGATATTTGAGCCCCAGGATTTATTTTTAGCGTAATGCTTAAGAAGTATAACTATTACTAATAGTATTAGAATTTGACTTCCTTATATTTTCCAGAAATAGAGACAACTAAGCAACCAGAAGAACATGTAAGTTTTTTTTATGTTTTAAGTAATATTTAATGAGTTTCACAGATTGGTAAATTTATTTACAGAATACAAATTTCTTTCTTTTTTTTTTTTTTTGGGGGGGGGGGGTGAGAGGTGTTAATTGATAGTTTCTCTCATAGTCTCATAGCATACGGTGAATTTTACCAAACAATAATTGATATGACACATGTGACAGAACATATAATGTATATATTGATAATATCCAGAGGTAGAAATTAGTGGTCACCCACTTGTTTGTTTGATGACACCAGAGCGTAGTTCCATTTATTTGATATTCAGCATTTTATTCTTATGTCAGGATGGTTCTCTTATACATTGTAGGCCTACTTAATTGCTCCAAATAAATTCAAGCATTAAAACATACAAGAATTGGTTTAACTTAAAATTTTTAACAGAAATATTGTGAAGCGAGATCGTGGTGTCTTCTCCAACGTCTGCACTCCAGTAAACACTATAGTGTAATGAATACATCTTAATATTTGTGATGATTCCAATTCAAAAATGATGTTTTATTTCAGTTACAATGTAGATAATATTAAAAACGGACAATAATGTCTTCATGTAATTCATTTTATTGGATTTATTAAATTTACAGCAAATTAATGGCATTTATAGCTTTTACATAAACACAATCATAATTTTTCAGAATTTGAATCCAGCTTAAAAAATTTGAAACTGTTGACAGATATTGATAAATGGCAATTTTTTGGGCAAGATAATTTTTTCAACCAGTGTAGCCCCTGTTTATAGCAAAAATTAAAGCTGATATTTTAAAAAAAAATCAAAAAATTAAGATAAAAGATGTACATTTTGCTAATTTTTTTACTTTTTAAATTCAACTAGTCCATTGATAGTCATTGATAGAATAATTCATTGTGTTTATTTTCTTTATTTTTATTTTTTTAAAATATTGGAACTAGTGTTACTTTTCTTTACTTTGTTGAATAAGACCATCATTAAAGGAAAACTGTTAGAATTTTTCTTCATATTTCATTATTTGTCGAAGATTTTCTGAACTGATGTCTGAAACTATATTAATGTGAGAAAAAAATCTGGGACCCTGAAATTTGAGCTGGGCTAGTAGATTTTGAACCTTGAGGCCCAGGTGCCCCCTGGAAAAAAAATTAAGCTCTACCCCTGCTATCAGATGTAAATTATCAGTTTTGTCTTTTACAGGATGCTGATGGTTTAACCATTCCAACACAAAAGAAAATAGATGATTCTATTATGATACCAGGATTACTGAAGCGTAGCAATTCTTCTCCCTCTCTGTTGAGTAGCAGTTCTGATACACTGGATCTGCGAGACAGTGTATCCGAGACAACTGCTATAGAAATGCTTGTTGATAAATTCGAACAAACAAAATCTGAAGTGCCTGCTAGTAATACAGAACTCACCAATAATGTCTCTTTTGCTAAAGATATTGATCTTACAAACAGCACCTTGGCTGGTACTGATGGGCTGAAGGCATTGGACAGTAAAAGTGATCTTTTAACGAAGGATACATCCCCACGTGCTTTAAGTACATCACCAGAGGGATCTGAGTCATCTTCAATACATGATGAAGTGTCAGATTTACCTGCCTTTAGGAAAGCTAGAGGTCATACTATTTCAGTTGTTACGCCAGCCGTCAGTTCTAGAAGTAGAGAGGATTTTACGGACTTTAGATCAAAGAAAAGTGGGATTAAAGATACAGGAAAAGGGAGTGTTAATCCCAGCTTCGTCTTCCTTCAGCTTTATTATGATGGAGTTCTTCATCAGGGCAATGATATTCCAGTACATTTACCCCAGACAGAGGTAGGGAAATCATAATTGTTGACCAGATATTGAGTATATAACAATATATTTCTGTTTTGCCTTAGACAGAGGTAGGAAAATCATAATTGTTGACTCTGTTTTGCCTCAGTCAGAGGTAGGAAAATCGTATTTAACGACCAGATAAATGACTGTTTAACATATTTTTCTGTTTTGCCTTAGACAGAGGTAGGGAAATTCTTTTTTTTTTTGGCAATTCAACCTTCAATTTTACTGTTCACTATTTACAAATTACACCATGGAAATTGAATATATCTCAGTGATATAATTTGTACATGTTGTAATATGAATCTTTTAAAATAAGCAAATGAAACAACTGTAAACAGTTTTAATTTTATTTACTGTAACATATATCAAGATATTTTTCACAATGTTTTTATTCTGTAGTCCATTACAAGAGCCGTGAAGATGCTGGATATGATATTTCCATATGAAACTCACAAAATTGGTGTCATTTATGTCGGAGCCAATCAGGTAAATATGTCTATGTTGGAGCCAGTTAGGTAAATATGTCTTTGTCAGAGCCAATCAGGTAAATATGTCTTTGTCAGAGCCAATCAGGTAAATATGTCTTTGTCAGAGCCAATCAGGTAAATATGTCTTTGTCAGAGCCAATCAGGTAAATATGTCTTTGTCGGAGCCAATCAGGTAAATATGTCTTTGTCAGAGCCAATCAGGTAAATATGTCTTTGTCAGAGCCAATCAGGTAAATATGTCTTTGTCAGAGCCAATCAGGTAAATATGTCTTTGTCGGAGCCAATCAGGTAAATATGTCTATGTCGGAGCCAATCAGGTAAATATGTCTATGTCATACTACAAGTAATTCCTGTCTTGTCTTTGTTTTGTATCAGAATTAAACTTAAAAAGTAATTGTGATAATTTTTTTTATACCTTTCATCGACTTTATAGTATACTAGTTACTATATATTTCAGGACTAATAGGGAACTTTAGAATTAGACTGGATTACCGTTATAATCCTGCTTTTATTATCACCAGTCATGTGATTCTTGAAAAATATTCCTCAACGTTTTTTCAGTTTCAGTAATATACAGATAGCACTGATAGCGCAGTTGGTAAGAGCGCCTTGCTAGTGTTCGGAAGGTCCTGGGTTCAATTCCTGGTCTGTCCGCAAATTTTTTCCCACCTGCTACATTCCAGTAATTTTGCTTTTAACTAAATAACCCACTGTGGTATGTTTTAAGAGTCTCTTGGATTTCTTTACATAAAATAACATTAATCCACTGAAACATAAGGATATTCCATGTACGTTATATATGTCGCGAAGATAAATATGAAAACTGGAAGAACATATAAGGAAAAAAATCGAAAAAATGTGAATAAATGCAGGATCATAACGGTAATCCAGGCTAACTCGAAAGTTCCCTAAAGGATCTCCCACAGATTGTGCAATGTACAGTCAAAATCTTACTGATATTATTTTCCCGTAATGTTTCTATGATTATTTCATGTTCTTGATGAGCTGATCATAATTACATTGATTTAAATCCACACAAAATAATTTTCAAAAAGTCTGTAATTTTATTTTTTTTCTACTGGAGTTTTATGTACCAGTTAGTTTACCTGTTTATAAGGAAGTTAATCTAGTATGTAGTACCGGTTCCTCTCAGGTAAAGGGAACAAACAATTGACCTGCGCTGTTTGGGGGCATAGCCAAAACTTTGAAAAAAAAGGTCCAACACTGGAAAATGATTTCCTTTCCAGTGAGATTTGTAGCATATAAAGTGGGTTCATAGTTATGATAAGCATTTTTATGGAATAATGTTTTATTTTGCCCTTCAGAGTTAAATGAAAAGGATATTTTGAACTTTCTGACTCCTAGATCAGGGGTGTTGTTTAAAAAAAGATGGAAATTTTGTTACCAATTGAGAGAAAGTCCAGTAATTGTGTCATCTTCATGATACTATTTTAAAGTATCAGGCAGTCAGTTATACATACTGTCAAACATGATCCGGGATTTGTTCATAACCTCCCATGTTAACGTTACTGGACTGTGTGTTTATTGTGTATAATGCTTCTTATCTATTGACTTAGTACTACAGTCTATAATAGAACTCTTAGAGTCTGACATCAGATCATTTCATTGGTCATCATGTGTTCATTGGTCTTACTTAAAGTACACAGTAATTAGATGTTTTTACAAATCCTACCCTCCCCTCCCCCTAAAAAGGTAACTTCAAATGTGCATCTTTTGATAACCATGGGAATTATTTGCTTTCCAGACTAAGGATGAAAAGGGAATACTTTCCAACAGATTTGGCTCAGAAAGATATGCCAAATTTGTACAAGGATTAGGCCAGTTGATTCGCCTGGGTGATTGTGACCCAAGCCGTGTTTATACTGGAGGATTGGACATTCATGGAAGTGATGGAAAGTTTGCCTACAGCTGGCAAGATGAATCTATGCATGGTAAAATAGTTATAACATACAATTGATATTGTCAGAGAAATCACATTTAAGTTTAAAAATGAAAAATAAAATATTTCATGTATTTGTGACATACAAATGTTATTGTCACAAAAATCGCATTAATTGAAGTTAAAAAATGAAGTCATGAAAAAACATAACAGCTATTGTCATAAAAATGGAAATGTGATATCACCAAACTTCTGCTTTTTAATGTGACTTCAAACACATCAATAAACATGATAAAATGTCTGACTAATGAAGAAATGCCTGGGCCAGGGCCTGGCACCACAATCCTTAAGAAGAATCCTTAAGTCTGAGAATATTCTGAGCCTGGCACCATAACGCTTAAAAACTACTTAAGTCTAAAAGTCTTACTCAAATCTGACTAATCCTGAAATCTGATTGGCTGAGAAGGCCAATTTGAGAATATTCTAAGACTTCAGTAAATTCTCAAGTTTTATGGTGCCAGGCCCTGAACTTGGCATTCTCAGCTGATCAGGTTTCAAGATTAGCCAAAGTTGAGTATAATTTTTAGACTTAAGTAATTCTTAAGTTTCATGGTGCCAGACCCTGATGTAATAAACAGGCAATCTGACATAACATTGTATAATGTGACTGAATACTTTTCTATTTTACAAGACAGTTTGCGTTGGCCTTGTGGTAGTGCATTAAGCTCACACACATAAGGTCCTGGGTTCAATTCCCAGTACAAACAAAAGACTTTACAAATGGTAGTGACTGTTCTTAACCAAGTGCTCAGCATAAGAAGTGATAGTCACTGGTCATTCTGATGAGTCTTAAAACCAAGGTCCTGTGTGATAGTCACCGGTCATTCTGATGAGTCTTAAAACCAAGGTCCTGTGTGATAGTCACCAGTCATTCTGATGAGCTTTAATACCAAGGTCCTGTGTGATAGTCACCGGTCATTCTGATGAGCTTTAAAACCAAGGTCCTGTGTGATAGTCACCGGTCATTCTGATGAACTTTAAAACCAAGGTCCTGTGTGATAGTCACCGGTCATTCTGATGAGTCTTAAAACCGAGGTCCTGTGTGATAGTCACCGGTCATTCTGATGAGCCTTAAAACCAAGGTCCTGTGTGATAGTCACCGGTCATTCTGATGAGTCTTAAAACCGAGGTCCTGTGTGATAGTCGCTGGTCATTCTGATGAGTCTTAAAATGGAGGTCCTGGGTGACAGGTGTGGCATATAAAAGAGCTCTCACTACATTGGGGTCAGTTCCTAGCACAGGTCAAAATTTGTCTTACTTCACCTAAAACTGATGACATCGCCATATATAATGTGTGTATAAGCGAAAAATTCTTGTGACGATTTAAAACAACAATTAAACCAAAAAATCTGTTTTACAAAAACAATTACTTCGACCTGTCTCCCAGACAGTCACAACCAGCCTTGTTTCACTTTACCCAAATTTAGTGTGAAGTCATATATATCAATAAGATCAAGAATTAATTTAATTATCCAGCAAAGTCTTTCAGAGTTATGAGAGTTTAAAGTCATTGTAATTGGCTTCTTTGAGTTTTTGTCTTTTTCAGACACATCTTGTTTCTCTTTTTCTCTAATTTAATTTAGTAGTCATTGAAGCATTATTGATGAGTTTTTTTTGTTTTAGTTATATTCCATGTTGCTACCTTAATGCCAAACAAAGATTCTGATCCGAATTGTAATGCCAAGAAACTGCATATTGGCAATGACTATGTGTGTGTTGTTTACAATGAAAGTGGAGAAGATTATAAGATTGGGACAATAAAGGTAAGTATATGGGTGTGTGTGTCTTTGTGTGTGTGTGTGTGTGTGTGTGTGTGCAAATGCATGTGTCCAGGTAGAGTGATTACAGTGTTGTTCTTATGAATAATATGTACCGTATTCGGCCGTGTATAATCCGCATTTACGTATTATCCGCACCCCCCATTTTCAGCAAGATACCGGAGAAAGGGACTTTGCGTATAATCCGCGTTGACTTTTTTCCACGGCCGTATGACCGTCGTCGGCGAGATTGATTATTATGTGTATAAGTGCAGTATGACGATCGGAAATATTTTCAATTCGCAGATTGAACAAATAGATAAAATATTTATTATAGATTATATTCGAGATATTAGATAAGGGATATGATAAGCAACCTAATGATTTGAAATAAATAACAAAAAGAAATATCAAAACATCAGTCGAAGTCTTTGTATAAATTACATTCCGTTAATTACAGCGCAATCATTTGCTTTTGCTGACGTGGTAGCCTAAATATTTAATTAATCGTATGTATTAGAACAATATTTGAAATAGATATTATATTTGCGGAAATCGTAAAAGTTTGTAACAATTTTTAATTAGCGGAGAGCACTTACACAAGCGATCTAATATCCAGAATATGTATAGCGTAATTATTGAAACAAAGGGATATATATACAGATCCAAGTATGTTGTCTGTTACACGCATCATTGATTATGAATGGAGACATATACTACAAACATGGATGGCATTGTGTTATTAATTTTATCATAATTTTCAATTTAAAATTAACTCATCGTACTTACCTGTATAATTGGCATGTTCCATAACTTAGTACTACACTGTAGATGTACGGTAGTAAGAGTTTACTTTTGTACGAAATGTGTAAAACATTCCTCCACAGAACAAAACACCCAGAAAACATTGTGTATAGTCATAAAACAAACAACGCAAAACTACATAATATGATATAAATTAAAATACGAAACTACAAGATCTACATATTTGCTTTCCATTTAGCCCCCTCATTTATACACAACCAGCGTTAAGAATTTTGTTGAGATTGTTTTATCAATAATAACAAAACTTCATGATGAAGTTAAGCAACAGGTACTGACATTCTGTTTCCTCGCCAAACATAACGAGGCAGCCTTGCAACCTGCCACTTGAGATGAAATCCACCCACAACACCCTCAATCAAGGGATTGCATAACACAAGTGCCTGTGTAGTCTAGCCTATTTCTAAACTGAAACAACACAAAATAAAAGACAACAAGATTCATTCTTGATTTATTCACCGTCAACTGTAGACATAAATGATTTACATTGACTCGTACATCGTTATTACGAAAAAACTTTGTATTTACCACCCACATCGAATCTCATGCAGTGGTTTTGCGGAAAAAATGTCCTAAAGGTCTGTAGTACTGTAAAAGACCCCCCTGCCTGAGTGAGTGAAAAGAGTGCGGATTATACACGGCCGAATACGGTAGTCAAAGATACCAGATTTAATGTATATTTAGTTTAAACTTGTTTTATTGTTTCAATATGAACAAAAGAGTTACATACAAGTTATTCCAACCTAGATTCTTCCTCTCGATAAATTCAGAATAATAAAATAGTAATAAATGATCGTGTATAATATTACATAATATATGTAGTAAGAACTGCACATTGTTACACTTAATTATATTAGAAAAGAAAGAAAATGGATAGAAAAGGCAGTTAACATATGGATTTGGTTTTAATGTATAATTACAGAATCCTGTTAAAATAATGGTAAAACCCAATTTGTGATATAAAGATATAATTAAAGTCTGCTTTAGCAATAACAAGGTTAAAATTTGTATCTGAAGTTGATGACATCTTTGCTAGTATACAGTGAAACCTGCCTTGAGAGAATACCCCTACTCACACTAAAATGTGGTCTTACAAGAGAAGTGGTCTCTCAAACGAGTTTTTTTTTCTAAAGGATTATTTAACCAAGTGGTTTTCAAAATGTGGTCTCAAAAGACAGGTGGTCTTTTATGAGAGTGGTCTCTCAAGACAGGTTCCACTGTATAATTAAAGTGCATTTGTGTAATAAGGTTACACTGTGTATCTGAATTGAATGGCAGCTGTGCTAGTGAATTATCAAAGTTTATTTGTTAAAGTTGTCATGGGATTAATTCAGGGGGGGGATTGTGACTGACTCCTAGTTTGGAGTACTTATCAGGGACTAGTAGTCAGCTATGGCATGATTTTGGCTATAAAGAACACGATTTTGTGAGATTATATTTAGATCAATCACCAGCTGTTGGACATTTTCCCGAACAAAAGAAAAAAAAACATTGTTGTGGTACATAGTAATGATGAAATTACACCATAGCCGGCTACTAGTCCTAGCCAGCTACTGGTCCCCATCCAGTACTTTAGCTTGTTTGGATTAGGATAATGGATGAAGCCCTTTTTATTAGCTCACCTGGCCTAAAAGGCCATGTGAGCTTTTGCCATCACTTGGCGTCCGTCATTGTCGTCGGCGGCGGCAGCGTCGGCGGCGGCAGCGTCGTCCGTCCGTCGTTAAAGATCAACTCCTCAGAAACCGCTGGGCCATTTGCAACCAAACTTTGTCACAACAGTCCTTGGGTGGTCTACTTTAAAAATTGTGTCCGGCATGTCCGCACCTAATCCAAGATGGCCGCCAGTGGGGATCATAGATTAACATTGGACCCTATGGGAAAATATATTCAAAGATATTTTTCTCTGAAACTACTGAGCCAATTAGAACCAAACTTGGTCATAGTAGTCCTTAGATGGTACCTTCTGAAACTGGTGTTTTTTTTAAATCTGCACCTAATCCAAGATGGCCGCCAGCGGGGAACATAGGTTAACATTGGACCATATGGGAACAATATCAAAGATCTTTTTCTCTAAAACCCTTTAGCCAATGGGAACCAAACTTGGCCACAATAGTTTTTGGATGGCCACCTACAACATTATGGTTTTTGAGGGCCACATCAAATCCAAGATGGCCACCAGCGGAGAACATATTTTAACATTGGACCTTATGGGAAAATACGTTCAAAGATATTTTTCTCTGAAACTACTGAGCCAATTGGAACCAAACTTGGTCACAGTAGTCCTTAGATGGTATCTTCTGAAACCGGTGTTTTTTTAAGTCTGCACCTAATCCAAGATGGCCACCAGCGGGGAACATAGGTTAACATTGGACCCTATGGGAACAATATCAAAGATCTTTTTCTCTAAAACCCTTTAGCCAATGGGAACCAAACTTGGCCACAATAGTCTTTGGATGGCCCCCTTCAACATTGGGGTTTTTGAGTGCTACACCGAATCCAAGATGGCCGCCAGTGTAAAACATATTTTAACATTGGACCTTATGGGAAAATACGGTCAAAGATATTTTTCTCTGAAACTAGTGAGCCAGTTGGAACCAAACTTGGTTATAGTAGTCCTTAGATGGTACCTTCTGAAACTGGTGTTTTTTTAAGTCTGCACCTGATCCAAGATGGCCGCCAACGGGGAACATAGGTTAACATTGGACCCTATGGGAACAATTTCAAAGATCTTTTTCTTTAAAACCCCTAAGCCAATTGGAACCAAAATTGGCCGACAACAGTCTTTGGATGGCCCCCTACAACATTGGTGTTTTTGAGGGCCGCACAAAATCCAAGATGGCTGTCAGTGGAGAAGATATTTTAACATTGGACCCTATGGGAATTGGTTCAAATTTAATTTACATATAAACAAAAATGATTTAGTTAATTTAACAGTTGCTGTACAAAAGTATGAATGCCCTCAGTATGATGGTGGTATGACAGTGTTATAATATCCTGTATGGGTTTTAAGAGATACCAGAGTGTCTAGATTTGATGTTGGTCAATTGGATTTATTTATTTATCTGAATCTGACAAGTAAAGGTATAATAATGCATATTGAAACAAATTCAGTTTTTCTTTGAAGTAGTTAACAAAATAGAATTAAAGAAACATGATGAGGCAGTTATGTTAAAATGTATGGCATCAAACTTAAACAAAAGTTTGTTAATGGGAATTCATAATTGCTCAAGTTCACATCAATATATATAATAGAAAGACAGTGTCGGGATTGCAGGTATTATTTTGTCAATTTCTCTCTATATTATATTACCTCCCTTTATCATATTTTTTTCCACTTCCTGTCAGTGTTTTTTTTTTTGCTGGTAAGACTAAAAAGGTTGGATTTTAACTTGCCTGGAGTGAAGGGAAAAAGTTTCTTCCACCTGTGCCTGATGTTGCATCTAGTGATTAAGGAAATAAGGGGTCAAAATAGGCTAATTTACGTCTTGCATCTACCTAGGTGAGCTATACAGGGTCCTGGGAGCCTCTAGTTTCAGTCTTTGTCAGATTAATTTGTGTGATAGAGATAGTGACTCATTTGTTTGTGTAGCAAAATTCAAAGTTTGCTTTGTGTATTTATGAACAAAAACCACTTTTGTCTTTCAGGGCCAGTTTAACTATGTTAATATTGTCATCAAACCTCTAGACCATGAAAGCAATGCTGTCACTCTGCAAGCTAAAGAAGGTAAAAATTATTGACATAAAGTTAATTCATTTTGAATTTGTCTCAGATGCTCCTATACACTAACTTGAATTATGCAAATTAATATATGTTTGTGCTTTGTATAAACAATCTTGAGCTCTGCTGCCTATTTTGTGATGGTTTGACAGTTGAGAATGCTGTTCGCCACTGCTCTTCTGTAACATGTTACACTGTGGTCAGCCGATTCTACTGTTTGTTTTACATGTATTCCATCTGGGTGATGCTTTGTACATGTATGTAGTTTTCAATCCCTAGACATGTATGTATATTTCAATCTTGGTGATGTTTTATACACCTATGTATATTTTCCATCTGGGTGATGCCGTATACATGTAAGTATATTTCCATCTGGTTGATACTTCATACATGTATGTATATTTCCATCTGGGTAATGTTCAATACTTGTATGGCAACTTCTAAATATAGAATCATGATTCATATAGCAGAGAAGACATTCTCCCATATTCATGGAGTTACCCATATAACTAGTGCAAAATGATCAGCCTGTCATCCACAGGGGGTTGATGACAAGCTGCATGCGTCCTACCAGAAATGATGGGACTACATTCACCCAAGTTATAATTTCATCTGCTACAAGTACATGCCAATGTTTACAAACAAACCTTGTTGGTAGTAGTATATATGGGAGAAAAATAATCTCTATTGTCTGGTGATGATTGATAAAATCCACTAATTCGAGTGTCAAGTAATCTTAGTCCATGTCTCGACAAGCCTTGGCATGGACTAAGCTAACTTGACACTCGGGTTAGTGGTTTTCCCAATCATCACCAGACAATAGAAATAGATTCTATTATTCTTGTTCTGCTCCCATCAAATTCATTTATAAACTATGCTCCAGCATAAATTTAATCGTATATAATGATTTATGTATAAGTTTTGGGGTTAATTATGTGATCTAACGGTTCCAATATTTTGATAACAATATATTGATGATTACTACATGATTGATCATTTACATTTCTTGAATCACTGACTTGGGAGTACAGAAAATTTGAAAAGTTTTTCCCAGATTTCATAGTACAGGATAATCATATGACGTTGCCTGTATGTTTTCAAATGTTAAATGTGACTGTTGTACAGTATGTTTTACAATTCCTTTTTATTATAGTACCCTTCAAGGACAGTATAACTACAGGTAGACATTTTAACTCTATGTGTGCTTTTCTTTTTACACATAATTTTCTTGCATCAAACACTTATCAAAACCAAAGCTGTGATGATGAGCAAAAACGTTATATTTTACAAGGGTAAAATCACTTAAAAGCAAATACCAGCACTAAATTTTTCCTTCCTTTAACCCTCTGTCAGGGAATATTGAAACACAGCACACGACTAATCAGTAAGTTGAGGGAAATCCGAAGATAAATGATCAACATGTTCCCCAAATCTTAAATCTGTGATCTTTTTTATTTGGAGAATAAACAGTACATTACTTTGCTATCTGTTGGGAAAGTTGTCCAACATTCACATCATAATAGTCAATACTTACCTCTGTCACATGGTACACACTGTATCTGTAATATAATTTCATTTACATATACATTTATCATATAAATTAAAGATAAACGATTTATCATATAAATTAAAGATAAACGATTTCTGATTGGATAAGCCATTCTTTTACCTCTCAAAATATATCTACATGTTCTGTAGAAAACCAGTGAGTATCATTTCTAAAAATAGAAAATGGAAATTCCCTTTTACACTATTGGAATTACTCTGATTGTTACTTACGTTGTAGGATTAGTATATGTCTATATATCTATACAATAAAACAGTTATGAACTTTTGAGTGGATGAATATGATGTAATGTTGACCGGAAAACCAATATTGACCTATCGCCATGGTCAATTTTGATTTTCAGGTCAATATTACACTAAACTCTATGGAAAACCAGTGAATATCATGTCAAAAAAGAATATGGAAATTTCATTTTATACTTTTGATAGTGCTAAAATTATTCTTACTTAGGCTGTCACGTCATTCAAAATATTTGTTTTCAGGTCAATATTACACTTTATTATATATTCTTCTTTCATTTTCCATTAACTTAACATTAATTGCAAAGGTGCAGTATCTTATCATATATGCCCAGGAATGGTTTTGAGGCCTCTGGACTACTTCTATGTTATATTCGTACATGCTATATAATGACACAATATGCAAATATTTTATGTATTACAGTATAACAGGCTGTTGTGATTTGTTGTGAAATAAAAAATTTTTTTTTAATTTTGACCATAATATTATATCATTGAAAAGGAAATATGATAAAAATGTTATTGACAATATAATGTTGAAATATTTACGCCCATGTTCTTGCCGCACCAAGAAATCAGGCGTAAATATTTCAACATATACATATTCATCCACTCAGAAGTTTGTAATTGTATAATATATATCTACCAAATTAAGCACTTTTCTTGAGGACATTTAGATCTTGTGACATATGATCATCCTCATATCACAATGTTGTAAAATATTATACCTTCTGTATTATTATTATTATTATTATACATGTATTGATCATATTATCAGTTTTGTTAACCCCATTATAATTAATTATCAATTGATTAATCAGTTACCGTACTTCTAACTGATCATGTGATTACAGTTCTGATCCCCTCACCTCATATATCTATTATCTTAATAGTTTTATATCTTCTGTTAACACATGTACACCTATCAGCTCTGATCCCCAAGTCAGACATGTATACCTATTAGCTCTGATCCCTTAGTCACACATATACTGTATTTGTCCTAAAAAGGGCACCTGTTCTAATAAGGGTGCCCCTGAATATTTTTTTTTCATGTAGATTTACTGCCTGTTAAAAAAATTCTTACCTTTTTAGCTCACCTGAACAAAAGGTTCAAGTGAGCTTTTCTAATTACTTTTTGTCCATCGTCTGTCCATCCATCTTTCTGTTTGTCCGTCTGTCCGTTAACTGTTCACATTTAAATCGATTTCTTCTCCAAAACCCCTGAAGGGATTTTGATGAAACTTTATAGGAAGCAAGTACTCAAGGTCCTCTACCAGGTTTGTTCATTTCGGCCATATCGGCGTAGGGGTGGATCCAGGGTGGGGCAAATGAGGTCTCAGAGGGTACCCCTCTTTAAAAATCTTCTGTTCCAGAACCAGTGCATGGATTGAAAAACTAAATGCATCTGATTGATCTACATAGATGTATGATTCAAGTTTATTAATTTCAAAGAAATTGGAAACTAAATTTTTGGTGCGTTTTTGACATCTTTTTAGACTTTCATTCATTTTTATAAGATTTCTTTGATTTTCTCCCAATTTATTCATTATGATGCATTCATTTTACGTGTTTTACCTGTAATTAGGTTGATGAATGTTTTTCAGAAAGTATTTTGCTGAAATTAATTTTTTGGATTTTTTATGAATTTTTTAAGACTGCAAAAATGAGGGGAAGAGGGGGTAACTTCACATTTTCGACTTCTCAAAACCTGCAGAAGAGATTTTGATGAAACTTTTTAGGAAGCAAGTGCTCAAAGTCTTCTACCAAATTTGTTCAGTTTGGCCAGATCGGCCCAGGGATGGATCCAGGGTGGGACAAAAGAGGCCTCAGGGGCCTCAGTTTTAAGTTTGTTAATTTAGTAGGAATCGGAAAATAAAGTTTTGATGCGAAAATAAATTTTTGATGCGTTTTTGACATCTTTTTACACATTTTGTCATTTTCATTCATTTTTTTTTTTTTTTGTATGATTTCTTTGATTTTCCCCCGATTTATTCATCATGATGCATTCATGATTTATTTCATATTTCATTAAGAAAAGCTGAAGAGACTGAACATTTATCGTCTTAAAAGTGAGGTGGTCTTTATGCTATGTCCCACTGTATTTGAAATATACTGACTCAGTTCAGGAGAGCAATGTGGCCAAAACGGGGCTCTTGTTATCCCCCGAATTCATCATAGTTTTTTCTTTTTTGCTGCAATAAACGTCAATATTTTGTTTATTGTTAGCCCTCAAAATTACAAGAACAACTTTTAACTATGCTGAAAGCAATACTTTTGATTCTACTGGTAAATTCTTGGATGCAGGAAGGTCGCCATTATTCATCAACAAGCGAAATGAGAACAGTTATCAAACACCAATATACATGATGTTATGCTTTTTTTTTCTTTTATTAAAGACCTGTCAATTAAAATGTATTCACTACTGAAAAAAAATAATACTTATCATAATTTTTAATACAAAGAAATATCAAACTCGCCCAGTTACTTGTTTATTCCATAACTTTATAAAACTGAATTCGGGTTTGGGATTTCAAGCAAAGTGTTGTCATTCAAACTTCCCATTTCGTCTACTGCTGTCAATTAATAGGTTCAAAGTTAAACATAAGAAAACCATCCACAAAATTTACCAAAATCTCGCATAATAATATTAATGTCACACTTTGAATGTCAGAGATCATATCAAATCAATGAAATTGTCATTTCAATGAAGCACCTGTGAAAAGCATGTATTATTTGTAATGGTAATGCCCGTTTCCTGATCTCGCAGTTCAAACAGTAAATCTTGATTTGACAGTAATAAATTTTGCTACATTGTTTCTTTTCCACTATTAATACATCAGACAGGATTACAAGGTATTTAAATCAGTACAAACAGCTATATACATTGTAGATAACATTGCATAGCGGAGTATTTAACCTTTTTTTGCAATGTAATCAAAATTTGCATCATGAAAGAAAAAAATTCAAAATAAGGGTGCCCTGTACTCCAATTACCTGCTCCCTTTTTAGGACAAATATGGTATACCTAACAGCTCTGGTCCCCTAGTCACACATGTATACCTATCAGCTCTGATCCCCGTCACATGTATACCTATCAGCTCTGGTCTCCTAGTCACACATGTATACCTATCTGCTCTGATCCCTGTCACACATATATACCTAACAACTCTGATCCCCGTCACACATGTAAACCTAACAGCTATGATCCCCGTCACACATGTAAACCTAACAGCTCTGATCCCTGTCACACATATAAACCTAACAGCTTTGATCCTTGTCTCACATGTATACATTACAGCTCTGATCCCCGTCACACATGTAAACCTAACAGCTTTGATCCTTGTCTCACATGTATACATTACAGCTCTGATCCCCGTCACACATGTAAACCTAACAGCTTTGATCCTTGTCTCACATGTATACATTACAGCTCTGATCCCTCTCACACATGTAAACCTAATGGCTCTGACCCTGTTACACATGTAAACCTAACAACTCTGACCCTGTTAAACACGTAAACCTAACAGCTCTGATCCCCTAATCTCACATATCTACTAATTTTATAGGTTTTTTTCTGATTTATAATATTTCATCTGTATATGTATCACATTTATCGATCACTATCACATTTTAATAACTGGGCTACAAATATTTGACAACACAATAGGAATTGTACAGTTTTACTTTCATGTTTCCATTTTGAGTTCATCCTAAAGAAACTTCCAGTAATCTATATTTATTAGTGTTTTACAAAAAGAATCATAAAATTATACTTATACATTTTCCTGTGTTGAGTTTATCACAGACAAAACTGTAATATCTACACATATTGGACTACACAATGATCACAGCTTAGGTTTTTGTTGGTGTGACATTTATATTACTTGGCTGTGTATGCAAGTACTTTGGCTGTAATATTTTCAAATTTACATCTACTTTTTACACAGATAGCCATTTTATTCTGTATTTGAAAAGCAACCCCATTAGGGTCTTATTTCAGTTTCAACAAGGTCCAAAGGGCTCACATGAGCATTTTTTTTTAAAAATAAAGAAAAACAAAAATTCTGTCTCTGAATGATCTTTGCTGGAGTCTTCTTGAAAGTGAGCTCCAAAGACTTAAATTTACCTATATAGGATTTTTCAGAAGAAGGATTTAAAAAGCATTCCAGTAGAATGATAACTGCAAGCACTGAAATTACATATTTAAAACTGACAGTATATATTCTCAAATGACAGATTTATTTGTTCATTTTAAGCCCCCTTTGCCCAATTCAGAGAAACCATTAACATATAAGCGTACATATGTACATACAAAGTGTCATTATGACAGAAATCATCTTTACAGTGGTTATTTTCCTTTGTAAGTTCATTTTCAATGTTTTAACAAATATTTTTTTTTTAAACTAGTACATATTGATATGTGCAAACTTCAAGGAACACCCCCCTCCTTTAAAAAGGGTCCCAATGGATTTTGATGTAATATGAGCTTGGTGTTACTAGTGATTTTAACAGCCAATTTTGAAAGAAGTATTAATAATACTGTTTTTGTTACTAAAAATATTGAAAAGTAAAGAAATATATAAGCACTAAATCATATTACTTACTCACAGCCAGGAATCTATTTTTCTATTTTAGAGCTAGGAGGACTAAGTTCTTGTTTTTCATTCATAATTACTAGTTACAGCTATGCATATGTAGATGCTAACAATGACCTCATGCTTTGCTTATGAATACTATTCTCATCTTATACATGTAGCTGATGTGATACTGTAGACAGTGTATATTATGTGCCTTTAGTATGTCTCTTATTATTTCAACAAATATTATTTACTTATACTCTTGTTTATACATATATCTTTGTTAGATATATCTTAATATTTGCTTCATATCAATGTTTCCTGCTGGGATTATTTTATATAAGCTAGTGGGTATTGTATATTGTGGATACATAACAAGTATTTTATACCTAGAATATATTCATCATTTTGATATATTTGATAATAAACGTCATCTTGGTCAAACTGTTAAAAACAGTGAGACAATAGTTACCTCCCTTTTGTCAGGAGTTTGGTAAGTTGATAATCATAAGAGTGTTCACATAGTTTTATTGAATCGACAAGAAGATCACCTGTCTGAAAGTGATATTGGTGAAGTAAATATAAAAAAAAACTCACATGTAATATTTGCTATTACTTTTGTGTTGTGCTTGAAATGTTTTGACATGCCACATGCTCCATTCAATTTGAAGATAAATGTTTATAATTTCTTTACGAACACAACTTACTGTCCGAGTGGCTCACTTTGGAAATCGGAAAATTGTCCAGTTCGTTTATTATATCACTTATGACATATAAATTTTACCCCCTCCCAATTAAGAAAGTTGTCTAATAACTAAATGCAGCACTCAGTCCTCGATTTTTAAAACCAAGTCTCCAACATCCCCAGAAATAGTTTTGGGTAGGCAGTTTCCCGTACTAAATCAACATCACTGTGTTGGTGCCATATTTAGAACAATACATTTCAACAAGTTAAGAGGGAAGTGGATGACAATTCTTCTCACTCATCATCTTTAAAAGAAGTTATCAATCATTTTAAACATGATTTATTATATATAATTTAACTTCTTTCGCTATATTCACATTTCCATTCAAGAAGCCTGCTGAGACTGCTTTTACAATCGATAGTACATTGTGTACCTGTTAAAAACTGGAACTGTCCACAAGTGACGTCATTGAGTACATTACACACAGGAATTCCCTCCATGTGGATGACATTATCTTAATACTATATTTTAATTATTTTTGCTAATTCATTTGGATAGTTAATAATGAGATCGCATTTAAAAAAAACTATTAGACAGTCACTGATGAAAAGATTTTCCGATTTCTAAAGTGTTACTTTATCATTTTTTTTTTTTTTTTTTGTCAGGGAACTAATGTTACATCAAAATACATAAAAAGATTCAAATTTAATAAGTGCCAATAAGTTCATATCATAAGTCGTCCAGTTGAGGTTCACTAGGTATTAATTCTTGATAATAATTTCAAGTTCTCAATTTAAAATGCAGTATCCTCTGAAAAAGATACTTTTGTGTTATTTACAAATTTTGACCAGTGAAACTATGTAAATATATCGGTAAATGAATAAAAACTTTTGTAATGATTCATCAAAGCAAACTTTAGTTATTTTGAGAGGTGCACGGATGGCTGGACAATGGTATACCATAATATGTCTGTCATAGATGGACATATATAAAAAGGACATATTATCCATGTGACTTGATATATTTATGATATTTAGAATATTGATGAAATAAACAGTGTATTTCTGTTGATGAAAAGGACACAGGTTGCCTAGGTGATTTTTATGTATGTGTGTATCTGTGATAGATATCAACAAAGATTAATGGGATAAAAAGCGTAATTCTGTAAAAAAAGGTGACCAATGTGACTTTTCAGATAGTTACTTTTTTTTTTTTTTTTTTGCTTTCACACAAGTATATATTCTCTGCATATAGAAGTAGTAATTATGTATTCGTATTAGTATGGAAAAGATTATCATACAGTGTACAGTATAAGCATACTATATGTGAAATACTTCCTTGAAAGCTTGAATGTTTGCGTCATGTGCGTTTATCAAGTTAATACTTTCTGATTATAAAATAAAAAGCAATGTTAAATGTCAGTGTATTGCCAAGTACCATGACTACATACTTATAAACAGGAAAAGTAACTCAGTTTTTGTGCCCAGCAACACCAATTCATTAAATACTCTAGCACTACTGATTGTGTAAATATGTACAATTTATGTTCCAGTGATTTCTGTATAGTCATTGCATACAATTATAGATACAGAAAATAAAGGCTATTGCTCATATGAAACTTCAGCAATATCCAACCATTCTTTACCGTACACACAAATTTTCTTTTTTTCTGGGAAAATCCTAAATTTGACTCAATGTTTGGTGTGAATAAAGACAATTCCATGTTTTCCTGTCAGTCATATCTAAAAGTTGTACAAATAACTCTATAGACAATACAATAAAATAAAAATTGAGTTAGATTAGTCACTGTTTCTTGAAACCAATCTTAGGTACTGCTTTCGATGTCTTATGTTTTAGTTTGCTTTTTCATTTCTACAGTTTTACAGTACACAGAATGAATTTATGTGAGTGTTGTATGGGTGCAGTGGGTGTGGGTTTGTCAGTGTGTGGGGGCATGTCAGTGTGAATGTGTGCCAATGTGTATGTCATTGTGTGTATGTGTGTATCTTTGTGCGTATGTGGGTGTATGCATGTGTTTTGATATGCGTACGAGTGTGTTAACACGATGTACATTAACATTAGTTCTCAAATATTTTGCTCATTGTAAGAGAATTATTATTATTATTATTATTATTATTTTTTTTGCAAACCGTCAAATAATTGAAAATAATTCAGTGAAAATACTTTAGACTTAAATGAAGATATATCTGGGTCAATCAAAGGGAGGTTAAAAGGTATAATATAACTTGGACAAAAGTATATAGCTTGTTCAATGTATAACTTATGTACAGAAACGCTGTCATAAAAACAATTCCACTTTGCCTAATTTTTCTTTTTGTCTGGCAATCATAAACCTAGGTAGTCTTCAAGGATCACATACATATATTATGTGGTGCACTTAATAAGTATGAACAAGTGAGATTTTGCATTGTCTAAATTTGTAAAAACTTGATATGTTTGAAAAACTGTGATGGTGCATTGTCTAGAAATGTAAAGATGATATGCTTGATCTTGTGAGATAGTGTATTGTCTAAAAATGTAAAGACTTGATATGTTTTAACTAATGGGATGTTGCATTGTCTAGATGTGTAAAGACTTGATATGTTTAAACTAGTGCAATGTTGCGTTATCTAGAAATGTAAAGACTTGATATGTTTAACCTAGTGGGATGTTGCGTTATCTAGAAATGTAAAGACTTGATATGTTTAAACTAGTGCAATGTTGCGTTATCTAGAAATGTAAAGACTTGATATGTTTAACCTAGTGGGATGTTGCGTTATCTAGAAATGTAAAGACTTGATATGTTTAAACTAGTGCAATGTTGCGTTATCTAGAAATGTAAAGATTTGATATGTTTAAACTAGTGGGATGTTGCGTTATCTAGAAATGTAAAGACTTGATATGTTTAAACTAGTGCAATGTTGCGTTATCTAGAAATGTAAAGACTTGATATGTTTAACCTAGTGGGTTGTTGCGTTATCTAGAAATGTAAAGACTTGATATGTATAACCTAGTGGGATGTTGCGTTATCTAGAAATGTAAAGAAAGTATTTTTTATGCTCAGCTGAATATCCTTTCATTTTTTTTTCTTCACCACTTGTAAGTACACTGTATAATTCCATATAGCTTCATCTGAGAATGTTTCATTATTACATTAAATTCAGTTTATAACTTTGGGTAACCTTATTTTTAGATCATTGTAGAAGTTTTGTCATTTTACTTGGTTAAGATTATAATTGAGAATTATTTTACATATAGATATAGGTGTTTCAATTTTGTGTTAGGTTTGGTTTATATCGTAGTAGTTTGATGCATTATGATAATATAAATGGATTTATTAATTGGTCTAGATCAGTTTATAGTAAAAACCTGCTATAGCGGCCACCTCTATATAAGGATTACCTGTTTACAAAGGCCAGTTTTTTCATGTTCCTTGACTGCATACTTCAACTAAATTGAACCTGTGTGTAAGGGTCACCTGCACCTAAAGGTAAACATGTTCTGGTCCCTTGGGTGACCCCTATATACAGGTTTCACTGCAGATGTTTCATTATTATTATTGTTAATAGTTTGATATTTATTTTGCTACTTTACGGTTCTGAAAACACACGTGCATGATGTACTGGCATAAATAAATTTACTTAAAAGTTGTACATTACGGGTAAGAAGTAAATTTAAAATGTAAGTTTTGAGGTAAGAATTTTTGGGGGGTTAGAATCTTGATAAAGGATAAAATGTTGTACTGTATCTTTGTATCAAGACTGTTTAGAATCTGTTACAACACAGGTAAGACATATTGTAGGTGTAGAATTTGTATAAAGATATAACGTTTATACATGTTTTGTTACTTCTTTCTTCACACGATTATTTAACTTGTGCCATTTTCAGATATAGCTGACATCTTAGGACATAAGGACACAAAGGTCATATCAGACCTAAATTTGGCAGCTTTAGTTAGACAGATTGCCGTCAATTGTGATGTAAGTAGCGTTATGTTATAGATTTACAATAGTGAGTGATATATGTGAATCAAATATATAAAGATTGTTAGCAATGCGTTACAAAATAAATGAAAATGGGTAATACAAAAGTGTTGTTTGAAACAATTTAATTATAATTCTCTCTCTCTCTCTCTCTCTCTCTCTCTCTCTCTCTCTCTCTCTCTCTCTCTCTGTCTCTGTCTCACACACACACACACACTTTTGTATACTTATTGACCTTTTTTGTTTTCTCAGCTGGCTTCTTTGGTGCTTCAAAGACAACAGTCTCAGCCCCAGGATCCCTTTGCTTCAAACTGGTTAGAAAGATTGCGCCAAATCCGTCGGATACGAGAGAAAGTAAAAGCAGAATCAGAACAGAATGAAAGCAATCGATCAGACATAGAGGATTTTACAGATCTTGTGTGATCTGTCTTATAACTTTCCACTTTTGTCAAAATTTGCCATCTGGAAGTTTTTATTTAATTTAGATTAATTCTATCTTGTAGTATCCTCTACATACCCATCCTAGGTGCTATTGTGAAGGTTGGGTTCTCGGATGTAATTAATATGAAAATATTTCGTGTCGTGATTTTTTTAATTATATAGATGTAGACAATTGATCATTAACAATTTCTTGTGCTATTACATTTGCTTTGAAAGATTCCAGAGGATTGAGGTATTATAAGCATGGCCAGTACACAATTGTTATGCCCGTGAGAACAAAGTCAGTGGGATGATATTGGTTTTGGTCTGTCCGTCTGTTTGTTGTTTTGTTTGTTTCTCAGATTGCACCATTATGCTTTCCCACTATTAGCTCAAATTTCTTTCCTTTAATTTTGAATTTTGAATGTGATATGTTGTTATATAGCTATAATGCCTAAGATGAGTTCAGTTATGGCCAACAAAAATTAATATCTTCCTGAGTTATGAGAGTTGTAGGACTTTCAGCTTTACATAAATGGTCCCCTTAGGAGAATAGGGTTTGACACATCTTGTTTATTCTTGAGTTTATTTGGCTATTCATTTTGATGGGAGTTTGCATTGGTCTGATCGATTTTGTTATAAGAGTTGTCATATCATTGTGAAGCAAAACTATACTTCCTAGATGTAGTTTAGCGGGATCAGAGTTTTCATATGAATAGGAGTGCATGTACAAAACTGACAATCACAAAGTTATATTGATGAAACATCATAAATGATTATATAGGGAACAAATATTCTGTGAGTAGAAAATAAATTATTGTACATGCATTATAATGAAGGCTCAAAACCAATAGCGTGTATATGAATTTGATAATTGATATGCTAAATGTTATATCATACTGTCATTATGTTTGCATGAGGAAAGTAGGACTTACATTGGCCCCCAAACATGTATTCTATTTGAAGCCTTAACAAAAACCCATACAGTATTTTTAAACTGTCATACCTTTGGTAAACTAAATATTTGTTTATCATATAAAAGAGTTATACATAACATTAAAGAGCAGCAATCACTTATCTTAATGACATAATATGCGACGACAGAGCGATTATGACATACACATTCATCAGATCTTAATTGGGGATACACTTATAAACACAATAACTATGTATGAAGAGTATTAATTTTGATCTGAGAATATGTTGATTGTAGAAAAGCATGCAGATTATTTATACTTATTCACCGTTTTAGAACTACTGTACTTCTGAATTCTGTGGAAATTGGTACCAATAGACTTACGTTGAATAGAATTAATCATGGTACCAAAATTTACTCGGATTTATTTCTATATACCTTGTATTGGCCTGCAATCTGGTCGAAAATGAGACAAAATTGTTTGCTGTAGATAATCATAGAAGCTGGGACAAACTTGTGTAAGTATATAGTAAACTGATAACAATGTTCTCATTATGGCAAAGGTCATTGCCATAAACTGAGTCTTGAGAAAAATTTCAGCTTGAGCTTTACTTATTGTACTTACTTATTGCTCAGAATACCATGTATAATCTCAGACCATAGTCTTGAGCTATGATGCGGGATTTAGGCGTGATTTAATTTAATGATCAGTATTTCTTTTTTTTTTGTCTATTTACCACTACAATGTCAGTATTATAATGGTATTTCTCATTTAACATGTTTAATTGAATAGACATTGTTTTGAGGGCGGTATACTGCTAATCTTGAAAGACCCCATTTCAATGTCAGATGGTTTCACGGGATAGGTTTAAGTGTACAGTATTATGTGTAAAGAACCGTTATTGACGGACCGGTATTACTGTATGATTTGTACTAATCAATAACATATATAGGGATGTTTATGTATGTTGTCTCGGATATTAACAATTCCATTTTGTCAACTGATACACTTTAACCGTGAACGTTGCTGGTTTGGCAGAAAAATCAACACACATCTATGTTGAAGCATGAAAGAGATGGCCGTCTTTGAAAAGAGAACGTTGATTATTAACACAATATACCTGTATACAGTACAAATGATAATTGAATTTTCTAAGGGATAACAGGTGTAGGGTTTTACATATTTCTTATTTATTTAATCACCTTTTGGAAAATTATGAAGTTGGATACATAAGTATTTTTCATTGTTATATACCGTTAGCCAGAAATTTCATCGTATCTATAGAAAAATATATTTGATAATTTAGTAAGAGCAGATTTGATATGTAACTTTAAATAGTGTTCATTCGTATAAAGATTACAAAAAAAAATGAATGTTAATAATATATTCAACCTTTGTACCTTGGAATACATCCCCGTTTCAATAAAGTACATATGGTATACACAAGTTGTTTTTTCCTATTTTAGTAACATGAGACATTTGGTAAATTAAAACATCTACATCAAGTGTTTGTATACATTAAGGTTGTTGTGTTGTCTGTTCAGATGTATCCGATACCTGCTCACCGATCGTTTGAATCTGTTTATCCATAGTAACATTGTCTGTTACACTTGTTTGGGAACCACTTTCTTCACTTTCGCTTTCTTCATTCTGACTGCCACTACTTCTTATGTTTGGAGTTATCACTGGAAAGTATCTACGACTTATTCTGTTGAACATTTGTTGTAGAGGATCGTTCAAAGGGAAGACATCAAACAGAAAAACCGAAATAATTATACCGCAGTTGATCCCCATTACGTAACCCTGAAACATATATTATCTTTAAATGACAATCCTTTGATAACACATTTAAATACCTGACGTTTGAGAATATCAATTTCATTGTAAGGTATATCTTTTATATCGTCAAATGAGATTAACAGATACTGCATGGTTATGAACATATTGCCTTACGAACCACTTAACAATTGGCTAACT
Organism: Atrina japonica; assembly: GCA_030159075.1. Classification (NCBI taxonomy): domain Eukaryota; kingdom Metazoa; phylum Mollusca; class Bivalvia; order Pterioida; family Pinnidae; genus Atrina; species Atrina japonica. The sequence goes on from BROG01000978.1 coordinate 51,804, forward strand.
ATTCAGTCATTCCATTACCAGAGGTAATTTAGTAATATTAGATGCGATGGGGAAACAGTAATTTTAAATGTGCTACACGCGCATTTATTTTCTTTTTTCTTTTAGGTAATTACTGAAATATATTTGGAATAACACATGAGATATACATACAGTGATTTCTCAAAAATCCTTCATTTCACTGTAAAAGTTCATTTTCAGCGATTTCTTTGAACAGGTGTCCGTTATTAACCAATACTTTCTAGATGTATGGTAGCCATAGGTCAAGAAGAAAAAAAATACTTACGTCATATGGTCTGGAAAAAATCATTTTGGTCAATACTAGGAGGACCCATCCAGCAATCAACGGAAGAACCACTAGTGTTAGGCGACACAGGGTTTCCTTGGTGACTTCTATCTCATCACGTAGTTGCTTGATCTGTAAGAAAGATTTGTCCTCAAGAGTATAAAAACAAGTGTTTGTATTCTGCTGAAATTCACATACTACAATAGGTAATATTTCAGTTGTTAAACTTGTTTTCATAATGTACACAACAAGGTAAAATGAAGAATGTACCAATGGATATTCGGAACTCTAAGTCCATTAGAATTCAACAAATTAGATATAAAAATTGTTTCAACATGAAGAACTATCGCGAATCCCAAACGGGATAGGACCAGGTGTCCGGAAGGAGTCGGCGTCCTATGCCACATCTGTTGCAAATGCTACATGGAAACCTGTTGATATTGGTGAAAAGGTTAAGTTCGGTGAAAATGTCTTCAGTTAGTTTTAGATATGATTGGCGAAAGGGGTCACTGTATATGGTCATACTCCAGAATACTAACTAACGTTCCTGAGAGGGGGACATCGTATTGTTTAACAAGATCCCCATATTGACCATAAAACTTCCTTAGTGACGATTTCAAGCATTCAACGACGTAACCCCGTGTGGGTGGTTTATTGGCGAGTCGTTTGGCTATCAGAATAAAACATTCATAAGAAGAGCATGCCCTGGCATAACGTATAAGTTGTGAAATGAAAACGCCATAGGCAGGAGAGAAGACCGAATATTACTATTGGGAACGGGTAGTTCGTGATATGGAAATTGAAATCGTCGCGTTTGTCATAAACGGAGATGTGAAGTTGACCGTCCTTTTCAATCGACAGGAGTAAATCTAAGTAAGAAGCAGACATGTTGCTCTTTGTCGTCACATTGATCTCAAGTTTATCATAATACATCTGGTCGAGGTAATTCTGAAATTCTGCAATATTTATAGACAGGACTTCGTCGATGTGCCTGTAAGTAAAATTGAACCGAGATGTTAACTGTTTATTTCCTGTGGCGAGCAGACTGTATAAATTCCGCTAATATGAATACAAAAAGATGTCAGTTAATTGGTACCCATTGGAATGCCAACAATTTGCTGGAAAACCTTTCCCGCATAATCGGGAAGATGTTGTATACTAGAAACTAGCATCTTGATGATATCGTCTTCCGCGCACTTGTTATTTGAAGCAGCGTGCTCCTTCACAAAACTAGGTTCCTCATGACCTAACACTAAGTATTTATATGCGATTTCCATTTTGTATACAGAGTAGTTTTATAATAGATGTGAGATTGTTTTAAGTTTCTGGGTCGAAAAGTCTAAAGATTTGATGCTTGTTATATGTTTGAAATTTGGAGGATTAAATTGTTTCAACAACTCTTGAATTCTTTAGGATCCACATCTGATTAACTCCGTTTTTTGAGTAGGCTGTTGTACAGTACCCCTGAAGACCTTGCTTAATATGTGTAAGCAATTTGGTGAGTAAAACCGATAACTGGTTGAGCACCTAGATGAATCCGCAATGAATCGGTGTTTATAGGGATTTTTGTGCATCTTCGGAATGCAATAAATTTATGGCAACAAGCTCCGCATGACTTGTCAGTATTCCAAACGAAGTGAGAACGGATTTATGATTAATAGATCAGAGACGGAAAAATCGGTGAGAGTGTAAACTATGTAGGGTTTCCAGGAAGTGTGTTGAGTCCAAGTTACTGTATTAGAATGTTGAAGTTGTATCTCTGCAGATGAATGTGAAGTTATTAGATGCTTTGTCGGCAGGGACGATGATGAAATTTTCGTGGAGACGGGAGAGAACCCCGACAACATCTGGGTCACAAAAAATTAATTGTCTGGTGTTGACAGACTGTGTAAGTCATCGAATTCTTCGTTTAAAGAACATTCCTGATCGACTTAATCCACTCTGAAAGAATATCGAGTTCGACATCCTCCAAACGTACGGTACTCTTCTCATGTGTTCATGACAAGTTCAAAGTTCTGGTGCCATGTAGAAGAGACATGTTCCCTATATTTCGGGCATTTGCGTGAAAGATCTCTCAGTTATTTGTTACCACAACAAATTACTTTGAAACTGTCCCCTCTCCCCTAACACTTTGAGGGTATGTTCATGAATATGGGTTAAAATCCGATAGCAAGTTTGTAAGTGGAATCTCATTCAACATAAACTTTCAAGTTCCATTAAATGGAAATTTTCATCTTTGCAACTGAACATGAGAAGTTGAATACCACTGATACAGTTAGGTCTACACCATGACCTTAATAAATTTTGATTTACCTAGGCCATTTTTGGTCCGGTTACGGCAACCTTTTCCCAATGCGAAAACGGCTTATATTTTCCAAATACAATGCATATGCAAAAACTCGAATTCCCAAATTTGAGTTTTCACATGAAGAATAAAGTACCTGTATTTTCAATAAAATGTTTCAAATTAAATTTTTCAGTTTTAGTTAAAACATATATTTTCTCAATTTTCTGGACTTTGGACCCGGAATTTGGGAGGTAGGAAAATTCATGATCTATGATTATTTATTTTTACTCCGGTCAATTTCTCCACCTACAATACCTACCACGAAACCAGATCTCTTATAGTATCTTTACATAATGTACCAAATACATAATGTACAAATACGAGATGTGAATATATTTCAAACTGTGAGTCATTTTACTGGCCATTGGCTTCTGACAACACAAGTGCCGTACCGGAAGTGAGGTCAGGAGCATACCACCACTTCACTACCGAGACCACCTATTGTCACGAGAAGTCAGTTTTTTCCAGTGAATATTTGGGTTTTTCCAGTTCAACTTGAACCCGAAACTTTGGGTTTTTCCAGTGTGAAACTAGCAGTTGGTTCTTTAGTGGTGGCGCCACCGCACACCGAATCATTGTGCGAACTAGTTCTGGAGTTAGACACGGAGATGGTAGGCCGAGCTCGAGACTCAAGCTTGTACTAAGACTTGTAGAGTAAAAATAAAAAATTCAAACACTTCACCCCTATGCTGGTAGGTGGTTTTTTCTGACGATGTTGACTCTTCGAGCTTCGGATTGCAAATGAGCTCTCAGCGGTTCTACTGAACCTATACTCTAGTCATGTGACTTTTTTGAGATAATTCTATTTTTAGTGCATGAAAAAAATAATCTTGTCCATATCTAATAAAAAAAAAAATGAAAACACTCACCTATGCCATAGTAGTAGTTTTTTCTTATGATGTTTAAACCTCGAGCTCCGGATTTGCAATGTGAGCTCTCAGAGGTCTAACTGAACCTCTCTCTAGTCATGTGACTTTTTTTTAGATAATTCTATTTTTAGTGCATAGAAAATTATAAAAATGAAAACACTCACCACTATGGTAAAAGCTAGTGGGATTTTTCTTATGATGTTAACACCTCGAGCTTTGGATCTCAAATGACTTTTCACAAGCTGAACTGAAACCTCTTTCTAGTCACATGACTTACTATATTTAGACTTTTATCTTGAATGAAGTGAATTACATCATAACAAAACATCTCATAGAGTTTGTGATACTATTACTCCGTCTCATAGTTTCTCAATGGTGTTTTTACACCCTATAACTCTTGTACCTTTGTGTCTACTCGTGTACTGGTACTATGCTTTACACTATAGGTGTACACCTTATACCCAGATAAAAATACATAAACTAACAAAAATAATTTTGTTTTTTATGTTTTAATGTTTTAATTTTCCCCATGAAAAAAGGAAATCAAACTGTATTTTCGCAGAGGGTTAGGGGCTTATCCCTCTGGAAAAATGTACAATAATTGAAAGAAAAAAACTTAAACTGTCACTTCATTATGGAGACGGAAACACCCCCCCCCCCCCCCCCCCCCCCCCCCCCCCCCCCCCCCCCCCCGCCACCCCGGTGGGGCTGCCAGTTCCATCAAAACGATACACCGTATCCCAAAGTCGGCTTCGGTCTGTTTCTTTGTGCCATTGAGTAGCTCTCCAATCTTGGGCAGTAGAATTTCTGTTTGTAGACGTCTCTTAAATGCTTTAGGATACTGGATTTTCTCTAAACTTTCTTCAAATTTTTCCAAAATGTTCATTTCGTTCACCGTGTTCTAGAGCCTCGTCAAAGTAGTGAAAACATCATTGTGCGTCTTACATCATACATCATCAGGCAGGAATGTTGCTTTTGACTCGGATGATCAATCTTACAATCCGTAACATTGAGTGTGGCTACTTCGTACATCTTGTTTAGTTATGGCTTCTGCGTAACACATGTGCCATGGACTATCAATGGATTGACTGTAGCTCTGCTCCTCATGTTGTAGTTGATGTGTGACGAAAATAAACTAGTGTAGTGGTCCACAAAGCAAAAATTCAATCTGGTCCGTTTCAAAGTCTGAACTGCTGTTTTAATAGCTGCGTGAATCACGTGACATCCCATCTATTTTTAGTTGCTTGTACACAATTGTCTCTCGATCATGTCACGGGTTATACCGTAAGATCTCCAATAGATAGGATTTTTGACGGTAATGCACTTACATCTTCTGTAAAGGTTTTTAATACACATAAGCGGTCGTGCCGTAAAAATCTCATCATCAAACATATGATACACAATCCCTATCTAAAATGTGCAGGTGTTTTTCACACCACGTACATAAGTATTCCAATCAGGAGTTACATCGTATCTGATGTTCATTTTATCTGCGTAATAGAAGAATCAGCAACTGATCATCCTTATACAGTTGCAATCATGTTCTCTCTGTGTGCACTCTGATGGGATGTCAGGTCTATGTCATACCCATCAGGTCACGTGATCCTTGAATCGTATCTCTGTACTCGCTTCCATTTTCCCATGTTTTTCTTATTTCTTTTCTCTCATTTCTTTCCTCTCTCTCCACATGTTCACCTTTCTCTCATTTTCTTTGTCTCTATCATTTCTTCTCTCTCTCCACATGTTCACCTTTCCTCTTATTTCTGTTTTCTGGTCTCTCTCTCTTGCACACCCTCACCTTTTCTTTCTACTTTACTATTGTTTTTAACTCATAAATAACTCATTAAACAAGTCTATTCACTCAACATTTTATTACCCCGCTCAAACTAGAAGTAGTTCTTGGAGGATTAGGGCTGTCCTCTTAAGATACGTACAATGATACCAAAAAGCAATATTAAATCATCAACAAAGAGTTTATTACGTCTTCCATACTCGCACTACGGTTGATCTTGCCCATACAGCGCGGAGCAAAGAACGTCAGCTTTTGTCCTAGATCGGTCGGTTCGGATTCCTTGGCGTAATTTAAAACCCATACTTGTCGTGACTGACAGGACTGGATTACACGGTTGATTTAGGTACAGGTATGCGATATTGCTCTCTAAACCATCTCCAAAGCAAAACGATCGTTTAGGTAAAGGATCAATGTTTCTTCTTCTTGGTGTCTAGGTTGAGGACATAAACCGATTGAAATAAAACATGACTAGGGACACCTCGATGTCTTTGACGTAAATAATACACCACAGTAATGTCCACAAAACTTTGGTGCGAGGGTGTTGATACATCTGCTGATTATAAATCACTCGATCTGCATGGCGTTTCATAAACTGATAGATATCAGGATAGATCATGGAGGTAGCCCATAAGAGTCAAAATATTCAGCAGTCTGTTGACCTATGAAATGAATGGCAACCCAATGCTATCCTGGTTGATCGTGAGGATCTGTATTAACGATAAATGAATGTTTGCCATAAGGAGGTAGATAGTCCGGTAAAACGTCTCTGGGGTTATACTCCGCCGAACGAAGGTCCTACATAAGGGTCTCGTGATAAAATACTATTGAGTTGATGAGCATTCAAGACTTGAATACTTTGCATGGTTTCAATACGTCTATAGCCACTTCTCTCTGTTTGGTTGATTTCTAATACGTTATCAAATTCTCCATAGACAATGCAGTTCACACTCTCTGCTAAAGCTTGAGCAAATTGAAGTTCGATGCGTAAATTTCCTGTTTTTATCCAGTGTAACTTGCTCTGATCATTGTCTGTGATCAGCTGTCAAACCAAACACCACAAGTAAACCCTCTTCTATAGGTTGTCAATGGGGTCACGGAAGGGGCCCAGTCTTCTCCTAATCGGACCTAATCCTTGATTTTAAGCTCAAGTATGAGCGCAAGTACAAGTTGTTTTCAAAGTCAGGTTCTAAAGGACGAGTGCAAAGACTTTCTCCATTGATACTAACATCCACTTTCATTGACATTAAAAATGTTGAAAATAAAAGGGATTCTTTGTCGCATCCCCATTGAAAGCGCATTGCTCACCCATACTTATTACTATACGTTTTGGCATTTGACTCTGATACAAATGATCTGTAATCTTTGAAACGTTCCAAATGGAGACGATCCATCATATTAAAGGTTTTACTTTCACTGTACGTTCATGTTACGAATCAGCTAATCCTGAGTTTTTCTCGGCGACATCATCGGCATGAGGATTCAACTTGTCAAATCGTCCAGGTTGATCCTTGTACCATAAACTGGTGAGCACTAAATCAGATATTTTAGCGTTTCGTTAGAAAAGGACAGCAACTTTTCGAGATAAGCTCGATAGGGATAGGTATCGGTTCCAGGAGTGATCACTTTTCCATTTAGTTTACAATCGATCTCGGAAAACAAACTATGCATCAAATTGTTGACGGGAGTTGATTTGAGTATCATTTGCTAGAAATCAGTTCACCATCTTGTTTGACGATTTTAGCTTCTACGTACACATAGGTCTGGTTCAAATCCAATTACTCATCGCCTTGTCCTTTGATTTCAAAGCTTCAATAGGAGCAGATTGTGTGGATTGGACACTAGAGATGGGGTAATATTCCACCCATCTTCCTTCTTCTAAGGTTACATTGGTGGGAGGGACATTAAACAAACTCTAAAGCTTCACTACTACACGTCACAGGAATCATTTTTGCATCATCATCTTGTTTAGTCAAAGATATCTTGTTCTCTTCCGACCTGTTTAGATTTTACTTGTAGAAAGTAGACTGAAAGAGGACGGACTCGTTCGTTCTTTTTTATACTACTGTTCGTATGACTTTGTTCCTGTTCGTTTCTTGCCTGCTAAACGAGAAGCGACATGAGAGGGGGCAACGAGCTAATGTTTTCTTAGGGACCCGTCATTATGTTGCTCACGGCTTCTTTTCCTCGTTGAACAAAGTGCATTTTTCATTTGAACGTTTATTTTGTATCACATCCATACCCGTATTCAAAAGCAATTTAGCATATATGAGGAATGGCTTTCGTCTATGGTAGGTTTGAGAAAGTTCTGACCAAATACCTTTGCCATATTGCATATCCGATGCTATAGGAGTAAATGCTCCTACGAGTGTATTGACGGATTTCCCTGCAAGTCTTATTGGATTGATGATCCCACTCTCTGAGGAGAGATCAGACCATGAGTTGTTCTCGTTAACGATTGAATCAGTTTAGGGTAAGAGAAGCCCATAGCCTTTCTGACGGGGTTACCCCTTTATGAACGATGAGTGTCTTAATGTGTCACTATCAATACAGTCCTTAGGAATGGATTCAAACGTAGGAACTTGAAGTCTTTATAGATTCAATGATTTGCTTTGGAAGGTAGTTTAATACTAGGATTAGGCATTGATGTGACCCCATACACCCACTTAACATAACCATCCAGAAAACTGACTATTGGCATCTTTCAAAGCCAAATGTGAACGACGCAAGCTATGATGATAGTAAAGGCAAGAAGACATGACTTGAACAAAGGAATACAATTTCATTCCGAGGTATGTTTTCTCCACACCATTTCCAAGTAGTACTTAGGCGTATGACTCACTCTATCTGGTGTTTGCTCGGTGGGCCTCATTGTTAACTCTGAGTAGACACTCGGCTTACCGAGTTACTGGTCGATCAAGTTGGATTTGGGGATCCATGAAATCAAAGAGTAGAAGGATTATCCTTTCCAATGTACCTTCACTTCTTCTATATAACACGATTTTTCCCTACACGTCTTTTTCTATGATCGAGAATCTCGTCGACTTCATAGACATCATCTGTTTTCACAACGGGTTGTAAATTCAGATTCGTAAAAAACGTACCTTCCAATCGTTCACTTGGTGATCATCCTGGATGTAATATACACATAAGGATAACGATCAGGTACTCGTTTCTCGACCGTGAACAGTTCCGTGGTCCAGTTAGGTAAGTAATCCCTTATCAATAATGTACGCTTTACTTTACTGATACGTACGCGATCCACCTGTATGAAACTTGGGCAATGGACGGTTTTTAGAAGGGGTTTACCATATAAGGTCTCCCAGACTTCTAAACACATTGGAAGGATTGACTTTTCTATGGGACTTCTACCGATACTACGATGATACGATTGATTATAAGCTTAAACAATCTGAGGTAGAACGTCAACATAACGACGTGAACGAGTATGAGTAAGATATTTCCACATGCCAGCTTTCAGTGTCCGTTGAAAGCGTTCTACAATACCAGCTTTTGTTTCTGTATTGTCTGTCGTAAAAGAAATGAAATATCTGAAACGTATGACGAAAATTCACGATTCAAAAAAACTCTTTTCCTTTATCGGATTGTATACGAAATAGGACGTGTCCTTTAGCTTGTGTTTAATACTGCTGAAAACCCCTCGTACCATTTCTTTGGCAGATTTATTTTTCAAAGGGATGACCCAAGCATATTTAGATAGAACATCAATGACACATAAGAGAAACGTTATACCCATCATTGTGTGTCTTTGATGTTGGATTCATCCGTTAAATCCTAATTGCCATTGTTCATCCATATCGGTCACTCTCGTTTGGTTACGAGGAAACTTTCTCTTGATAGATTTATGAAGCGTATACGTGTCTTGTTCTTTCAACATTTGTTTGACTTCATTTAGAGAAATGGGGTACTTTCGACGTTTCACTTTCTCGATAGAGAGGTTTGTACACCTGCATAACACCCCGATTAGAAGGATCATAATAGATGGATGCTAATTTGGCATTTTGCGAAGATTTTGATGTTTTGAGCCATTCTGGAAGATGAGAACTCTTTTTAGATTTTTTAATGGTAGACCAGGCCGTAGGAGTCAATCTTTGCCAATCCTTCACCATTTTCTGACTAAAGGGGTGTCTTTGCAGAATCTTTTATGTCAGTAGAAGGAAGAGTAGGCATAGCGTCATAGAACCATGTTGTCATATTCATTCATCATTTTCCAGAGTTTTAGGGGTATCATATGCCTTTGGTTTTTTACAATAGGTTGATTCATCACTTTGATAATAATTAGGGTTACGTATCCAATCACGAGGAACATTCGATTCCACTAATCCTTTTACAAAACTATCAAGTCCCGAGGGTTGATACCCTTTTCTAGGTTGTGTTCGTAAAGCATCAGTTACGAGATCGATCATATTGGTCCCCAGGGACGGTCTTTCCTTTGTAGTTGTATATTGACCGTCTTTTTCCCATGTTAGTACATCAGAATGTTTCTTGAGATGTTTAAATAACAGAGGGACTTTTGGTTTTAATGGAGCAGTGACACTGGATGAAAAGCTGTCATAAGATCTTGATCATCAGAAGACATTTTCAGTTTTAACATCATCTTTGGACTTCTTTTGACTTTATCTGTTTTCAGAGGACCAAGGTCTCTCTTCTACAGGATGACGAGCTTGTTGTAGATACGTACGGTATCGATGAAGTTCTTGAACCAAACTTGGCTACCTTAGCTTCAGGAGTCAAATCATCACGATCTACAATCGTTTATGTAATTCATTACCTAAACGCACCGAAGATGCTTACTTCAGGTGTATGAGGCAAAGGATTTAAACTTCTTTCTCTCCAATTGTTTGGAGTTCCTTCCATGGTCTCTCGGGAAACTAAGATCATTTTTCGTGGTGGGCGTCATGGTTTTAGAATAGATTTTAAGACAGGAAGAGAGCTATGGCTCGCTAGCCGCCCAATGGCCGCTAATACATAGGGCGTAAGAAAGGTAACACACCACCCTGTTGATTCCCCGTTAGAAGTTCCGACGTCGTTGAGGGACAAGTCAATTGTGAGGATGAACTAGTTTTCTTAAGACCCGTTTCTTTGAACCCAAGTGTTGTTTCTGGCGTTTTTGTTAAAGGAATCCACTCTTTTAAGATGTTATACACCACTTCACAAATTTTCATGATTCGTATCATCAGGGGCATCATTACCGTAAGTTCATCTTTTTAAACTCAATAGGATACTGCTTTTGTCCTAAGACTTTAATCAAAAGCAGCATGAGATTTCAAGCCCCATTGCTTACTTTTTCGTCTGGTGCCATGATGTCATACAAACTAAGTATTCTATACAAATGACTCTAATACCATGATCTGAGAGTAGTTTTAATAAACCTATATCAACATAGGATGTTGAAGTCGTTTTATGATCTTGAAGTTCTTTACTAGTAGTAAAAAAGAGCCCGACACCATAGACATTTGTAGCTATGCATATGTGAAGTAGGCCTGTGTCTTAGGCTGGACTGGTGATGGGAAGATCCAAAGGTAGAAGCCAAACGAAGGTAAACGAGTAGACTTTGGAGTAGATGTAACATGTTTGTTCCGCTGAGATGATACATCTTTAGCAGTTAAAGGTTTTGGTAATAAGGGAAATATAACAAAGACTGCTTGGGGGTATTAGTAACGAGTAGAATTCTTAGGTACCATTCAGTGCCTGTAGGACTGCTTTAGTAGTCTTAGTAATAGAAGGTTGTTTAAGTTGTGTTAATTTTGATATTAGGTCTACCAGGGAAAACGGTATAGGTTGTCCAAAGATAGATGTTGTGCAGTAGCAGAAGTTCCTGATACAGGGTCTGTTGGTTACAGGTGGAGACGGTATTCGTGTAGGAGTAGCCTGATTCATTGTATTAGCTTCACGAATCTGTTTCAGATTTTAGTCTTAGAATCAATGGTGGGTTCTTCTTCTTAGGACTCTTCTTCTTAGGACTCTTTCTTCTTCTTAGGACTCTTCTTCTTTTTTTATGGCTCTGCTTTCTCTGCTTAGGAGGAGGGGGTGTTTTTTTCTTTTTAGGTGCAGTGTTCTTCTTGGACGACTAGCCCCTGTAACAGGGATCGAATGGATTACCCCACCTAAGAACCCTGCCCCCTCCTCGTTTTAATGATAGCAGTTTTCTTATCTTCTTCATCAGCTTTTGGGTCAGCAATGATTTTTAAAGATGATCAGCATTTCTCTGTATTAACGATGCTGTAGGTTTAGTCACTGGAAAATGGTTCCAGACAGAAAGATTTTTAGCTACCATACCAAACCATTTCAATAAAGCGTCTCTACCTAATTCTAACAGTTCTTGACGTCTGACGGGATCTTTCTCCAATTGTAATTTTTCTTAGAGTAGTCACCAGTTTACTGGTGGCTTTTTAGGTATTAGGATTCATGATTCTACGTTAACATGGAATACGAGAAATGACACCCTAGAGGAAAGTGGACTGTCTACTTATAAGGTGTATACAACACTTTTCCTCCCGTAAACCAAGGATGAAACAGATCTGATGCTTAATCTTAGATTATCAGGGGTAGACGATGTGAGATCAATCAAGAGATAACCATGAGGAACGATTTGTAGCATCGTGATAATGCATGGGTTTAAACCTGGTAGGTCTAATTGACGTGATAAAGCTGGTCACTTGAGATTTATCTCTAGGATTCTTAAACAGGACGAGATAATGAGCATTCAGACTTATGGTACGATAATTGTTTAGCACGATCAAACAAGTTTTGAGTGATGTAGATCACACTTGTGTTCCGATGAATGAGCTTTACGTTTGTAAAACCATTCTACGATAGAATCGAGAGCTTTACTGCCCATCATATCATCAAAGGACAAGTAGGTGACGACGAGTTGGATCAGAAACTAAGGACTTCGTCATCTTCAGGTATATTTTGAATGAAGGTGAACTTGATGTTTCCCGTTGTAAGGATTTCATAAGCAGGTTGCCATTCACGATAACCACCATACAATTTTGTCCGGGAGGGGAATGAATCTCTATTGATCCTTCCATTCTATCAACTGTTTTACAAATACAGTTTTCCCCTGATTTGGTAGGTCCCCGCCACAACCATGGTAAATTCATGCTTTAATTGTATCGTAATCGGGAGATATGGACTGATAAGTAAGCCATTTTAATACTAGTCATGAAACTGAGAGATGTAGGAGTATTACTATACATGGTCACTTCAGTCATGTATTATATACATGGTCACTTGAGTAGTGTATCATCTAAGGTTAAGCCAAAAAACGTTCCGAGTAGTAGTAGTAGGAGTCATGAAACAACTCATACTCCGAATAGACCTCTGACGTCATTGATTGCGTGCGCGTTTCATAGTCTCTATATAAACCAGACATTTGGTGTGAATCGTTATCAGTTCATCATCACCATGGACAGGTTTGGAGATATTCCAAGTGAATCAGATTTTGTTAGAGGAATTCGTCGGTGTTCGTCGCCGAAGAGAAAAAGTGACAATTTAGTGCGGACCTACTCCTCGTCGACCAGCTTTTTTTCGAACCGTCCGCCGCCGCCACCACAACTTGCCGCTTTAGGGTACCACCCCCTAGACCTCCTGCACCCAGGGCTTCTGTACCATCAGCGCCTCCACTGCCTGAGCTGCCCAGTATATACTATGGCTCTCAGGCGAGATTTGAGACTCTGAGGCTGCAGGAGCAGGATAATTAGACGGCTAATCAAGGAAAAAGAAGCCGAAAGTCCATTCAGTTGCGGCGTCTGATGATCGGAGAGTTAGGGTTTTTTAACCCCCGAAAAACTAAACGGCCCTTTTCAGGGCCACCTAACTTACACGAAAAGTAAAACCTTAACTGAAACGATTGGCAGTTTTTTTTGTGTTATACTATAGTGGTAAGTCTACTAGGTAGTAAGTAAGTTAATCTTTTTTACTTGATTGAACAAATTTTTTGAGATGAAATCAATTCTAAAAAGTAGTAACATTAAACACTTGAGAAAAAGTTTTAGTTAGAGATAAAAAATTCAAAACGAGGCAATTCTAAAAATAGTAACATTAATAACACTTTGAGAATAACTTCAGTTAGACTAACTGAGAGCTCATTGGCAGCCGAAGCTCGAAGAGTCAACATCGTCAGAAAAAAATCTCTCTCTGGGTGAGTGTGTTAATTTTTTTATTTTTTATTACAGTAGTACAAGAAATATATAAAAACTTGTTGAAACGAGTGTAAGTGAACAACTTCATACTTTACACTTTACTACTTGTGTCACTTTGTCACTTGTGTCACGATGAGACCTCTTAAACTAGGAACGGTACACGCGTTGCAAACTTGAGAACGACACCAACTACTTGTGTCAACTTTGTCACTTGTGTCACTTTGAAACTTGTTAACTTAGAACGTTGCACACGTTGCAAACTTTGAAACTTGAGAACGGTACACACTTGATCACTTTGACCAACTTTGAGAACGACACAAACACTTTGATCAGCTTTTGCAAACTTTGAGTACGTTACACTCACTTTCATGTTCTATGGTTCTCAATCCTGCCGTGAGATTAGTCAGGTCCCTGAAAAACTAGATATCCCATGATTCCATACCAAAGATGGCTACCCTTCCTATACTTTCTGTTTCGCTTCCCACCCACCCTCCTTGCTCTGGTTAAGTGTATACACCCGATACAGAGTAATCGCCCTTTGTTTCATGTATACAGTCTATACACAGTGTGATCTCCCTTTGCCCCATCTCTATAGTCTATACAGAGTAATCTCCCTTTGTTTCACCTATACAGGTCTATACAGAGTTGATGTGTATAACCTATAGAGTCTATACAGAGAGTAATCTCCCCTTTGTTTCACTCTATACAGTCTATACAGAGTGATCTCCCTTTGTCCCATCTCTATAGTCTATACAGAGTATTCGTCCCTTTGTTTCACCTATCTGGCTATACAGAGTGATGTATAACCTATAGAGTCTATACAGAGTAATCTCCCTTTGTTTTCACCCTATACAGTCTATACAGAGTGATCTCCCCTTTAGTCCTACTCATACAAACTATACAGAGTAATCTCCCTTTGTTTCACCTGTAAAGTATATACAGAGTGATCTCCCTTTGTTACATACTCGTCACTCTACAAGCCTTAAGTACAAGTCTTAGTTCAAGCTTGAATCGAGCTCGGGGGGGCCTATCGCTTCTCGCACATGCGCATGATGAATACACAACTCTCAACGACGGTGGCGCCACCAACTACTAGTTTCACCGACGGTTGGCGCCACCAAACTGCTAGTTTACACTAAACCTGGAAAAATTATCCAAAGTTTCGGTTCTAAAAAATAGATCTACTCTCAGCTCTATACTCAAAACTCGGAAAAACCAAAGTTTCGGTTCTAAAAAGTAGATTCACTCTCAGCTCATAAAACTGGAAAAATAAAACCCATCTTCTCTCTCTTTTCACGTTGACTTCTCGTGAACTCACGTGACCTCTCGCGACCTCTCGTGACCCAAACCTGGCTTGTAACGAAGGCTCTCATTGGCTCCTTAACCAAGATGGCCGCCCCCACTACCTTACCACTTCCGGTCATAGACACGCCTCCAAGCTCAACGATTGCTCATTTCTCCTTTATTGCCATGACAACATGACCTCACTTCCGGTTATGACGCTCTTCCGGTTCTGACTCACTTCCGGTATGACGCACTTCCGGTTGTGACCGTCACAGGCGGCTCCATGGCGGGCCATTTGAATTGACCAATCACGAAGCCAGCATTCTGATGACGTCTTCAGTGGGCGGTTTAAATTCAAACCGCCCACCCCCATGGCCCGCCATGGAGCTGCCTATTACTACTAGTGTTCTTTCGAACTTAACTAGTTGGTGACACGGAGATTAACTTAGTACAACTTTGTTCCCTATTTCAGATTACACTTTACACATTTTAAAAGACAACGACCAAATCACTGTTATTAGTAGTCAACTGTTTAACTGTTAATAGTCATATTTATATATGATGTTCTGTAGTTGTATATTTCAGGGTTGAGAAAAGATTTTTCCTGTAGCCTCTTGGAATATTTATACTAATCGTAAAAGCATGCATTTTTGTCATTTTGTTTAATTATATTTAATATAAATTTTCAGCACACCGTTTAGACCAAAATCGTGTTGAGACATAATTTGCATACAAACCTGTTCATTAACATCTTTTCGAAGGCACTCCATTTGCTGATTAAGTTCTTCTTCATGGTCAACCAATAGATAACCTGCATTAGAAGTACATTGTAGTTACAAATAAGACTGCCAACGGCATAGGTGCATTTTGACGTTACGCTAGTTTTACGTTGAAATGACGTATTTAGCAGTTAATAAGTCAAAATTCATTTTTGAAGCATATATTGAACTGGGTTAAAATTACATTTCACGTTCCACAGAATTATAAAATATCATAATCTAAGTCATTTGCCAGTGATATTGTTGACCTGGAAATTTTCGCCCCTGGCTATATCCGCCCGTCTATGACGGGAAAACATATTTACCCCGTTTAAATTCGCCCTAAATGACCAAAGTCTTATGGATGTCATGAATGTTCTCAACTCATTTATTTAGCTTGAAAATTTCACCTTCATCTTTATATCATGTCAGGGCGAAAATTAAACGGTAGCGAACATTTCCATGTATATCCATGTACAGTATTTTATCTGCGTCTCGATTTTCAGATATTAACATAGGCAACGGATGGCGATAGATGGAATCGGTACATTTCTCTTTTTAACAAGTCGGGTACTAGATGTGCCCCAAGTCGGGACATCAAGGGTTTTCCGTTCTGTTCTATCACTTTCGTCACATCTTGAAATGTATTTCCCTATTCATATTTTGGGTGCGTTCAAGACGACGGTCTTTCTCAACACTCTAAACAAAGAAAAAGTCTTCCCCGGGATCATCTATGTAAGCATGTAAGCCACGATGATCGTGTCTTTTTGAACGAGTTTAGACTTAAATTTTATGTTCTAAAAACTTACATCATCTTGCTTCTAAGGATGGTATATAGGATTTTATGATTCGACAAACAGTATATTGTACCGTTCTCCAATAATGTTAGAGTTCGCTTTACTTCGATTATGTGCTAGGGGCAAGTCAAAAGTATCTCGCCGCTTAAACCTCTAAAATTGTTGGAGTAATGCCTAATGGCACCGCTGTGTGCTGCATAATCTGTAATTCCTTTTTTTCGGTGCAGTGGTCACAGTTATAACTTATGTTTCTCACTTGAATTTTACAAATCTTTGCTTTTAGCTTCGTCATAATATAGATATTTTTATTGATTTGATGTGATAATAACCGATTAATGATTTGTTTATTTCACAATTCACATAGATAAAGATTAATACCCGCGGAAAAAAACAAGGACGTGCTAGTATTTGTTTTTGACGTAGAAGACAAAATGCGTTTTTTGCCTTATAATAACATGACTTCATGAAAATTCGTGCTGACGAAAATTATTGTATTTCTACCAAGATTATCATATTTTGGCAAATGAAAACATAACACATGTATACCGGCGCCATGGGTTTAAGTCTTAGTCCAAATTGTCATGGGACTGACCAATCAGCAATGCGTTGCCATAGTAGTTAGGACTAAAAGTTAAAATTTAGGACCTTTCGTAAAACGTGCCCCTGAACCCTACAGTTACGCCACTCCCACGGTAAATGACGTGCTGGCTGATTTTCAAATCAATGATGATGTCATGGCGCAGTGGCCTACAGTCACTAAACCGTAGTTCATATTATAATCAAATGTGTACATGTATGAAATAACCTGATGTCTTGGAAGTTGACCTTGGAATATCATTGCCGTTATTTTCTACTTCGGTTTGAACGGCTTCTTCCTTTACTCCGTCAGCAAGTTCAACATCCATTTTTCTGATGCAGACGTTGAGCGGAAATGACGTAATGATATCACGTTTAGAACGTACACGGTGTTGGCGCTTTTTCAGTAGACTGTATTTAGTATTACAACGAGGATTTGTCAGCATCTGCGAAACGTATTATGTTCTATAAACTTTTTCGATTAGCAGTTTGGCACTTCTTTAAGAGTCTTATTTTCACTTAATCAAGAATACATGAACGTAAACTGACAATTTTAATCGACTTTCAAATGCTGTTGCATCCGTAGGCCTACCTAGAAGTAAATGCACAAGAATAAATTATTGTCGTAATCCGAGGCTTACATTCACTATTCACTGATTTGTTTAACCGTGCTGGAATTGGATATTTAATCATTAGACGAGCAGAAATATGCTACCCAAAACGTTCATCCGATATCTCAGTATGGTATCGTAGCGTTTTGTATAAATTGTAAACATTTTAAAGTTCAAGATAGAGATTTTTAAGTGAAACGCAAAAGTAAACAGGTAGATAATTTTACTACAAGTATAAAATTATGCTTATTTTTGTATTGACCCAAATAAACATCAAAGATAAAAATCTAAAGACGAAACAATTTTTAACTATTGAAATCTAATGAAAGGAAAGATGAGTTAAGGGCTTTTTAAAAGTCAAATTTAAACAAACTGCTTGTATATAACATATTACTTAACATGCCTTTTAGATTTAATATTATCCAGCAAACTCCGGGGAACTATTCTTAAATATTTTATATTGTTTGCTTATTTTCGTGGTTCTTTTTTCTCCCAGTACATTAAACAAATGTTCCTATATACGTATATGTGACACAGAAGTTCAAGTAATGTTTAATTAAGGGTATAATACTATACACTTTAAGAACTATCTTATTTAAATTTCTACTTAAGTCATTCAAAAGAAACTATCTCAAGTTCTATGTTTAATGATTTCCCTCAAGAACAAACAAATGGTGAAACACGGAAATTTAAATTCACCTAACCCATACACGTATATATATTAGCACTAACATATAGACTACTGCATTGGTACGATAACGCTCATTAGCTTTCCACTGCATATCCTTACAGCGTGATCAGTGAAAAAACAAAACAATGTGTTCTATAGTTGAAAATGGCTGGTAAAATAGAAACTGAAGGTGAGTGTCATTTTCATAATTGTGAACGATATATTGTATTTCTGCAATTATGACGTCCAGATTTAGTTTAAAAAAAGATTTACTTACATGAGTTTCATATAGATTTTTTTCAACCTGGTTCATTTAGATGCTATATTGTTTTACTCGGGAGTTCGATTGGCCATACAGGCAAATATAACGTAATCTTTATGCTTAGGAAATGTTGCTGCTAGCACGTGTTTTATCTCATCATTCAGATCGATCAATGTAATATATATAGTCACAAATAAGTTTTATTTCATAGTAAGATGGCAAGCTCTTTACGGAGATGTGACGGACACACACTTCAGCAGTACATGTAGTAACGCATAATCAGAACACATTTTGTAGGACGCATGGGCGGATTCAGGATTTTTTTAAAGGAAGGGGGGGTTGAGAATTTTTATCATTACGAAACGCGAGAGCCGAAGATTGGTGCCCTCAGGGGCGAGGGGTCTGGGACCGTTTTGAATTTTTCAAAGGGGACGTTGCAATCCCCGCAAATCCCCCCTTGAATCCACCAGTGGGACGTGATTCTAAAAATCGAACTTTGGTGAGTGATCATAAATTTTGTATAACAAATGTGTTTATCAGTGTACATTACTGTAAAACGATATATATATATATATATATATATATATATATATATCAGTTATGTGTGTGTGTGTGTGTATATGTGTGTGTGTGTGTGTGTGTGTGTGTGTGTTATAATAGAATTAATATGCCACCTTTTCACAATGTTCTATTGAAATTATTACGTGATCTTTTATGTATAAGATTGATCGATTTGCCCGCTGAACACAAGTATGTACTACACACACGCCTGACTGAATTTCCTTTTAATGTAAAAAATAACAGTGCATTCATTCATGCCGTGTTTGTGAATTGTTGAATTGAAGAAAAAAAAATACTGAGCAAAAATATACTTTCTCCGTAATTGAGATATCAGGTTGAAAGTAATATCATGACTGAGCGGACATGTAAACACATAACCTCTTTGTTTACGCATTGTAGCTGACGAAATGTAATCATTAGAAATAACAAACAGGGATTTATGCCGAGACTTTTTAAGTCATTGGTATTGTGCTTGCGTCTTATGACAAAATTTTGAATCAACGGATTTCAAAGTTGTTTCACTCACAATCAAGAAAAAATGTGTTATAATACACCAAATCTTAAGCGCGTTATAGCAGGATATTAATGTTAATAAGATTATCGGATAAAAAGTTATAAATAGATTGTGTAACTGTTAATTTATTGTTTTGGCTTTTTTTTTTTATTTCAATTGAGATGATAGGATGGATCAATCATTATATCGGATTTTTTTCTGTACTCAAATCAATCCATATGAAATCCATGTGGTTGTTGAAAATACATGTGTGTATATCTTTACACTCCGTTTACCTTTAACTTTATCCAAATCATACTTGGATTTCGCTCCGATACATGTACCCAATCTCCTACACACAGTACAAGGACCGATAATTCTCTGTAAGACATTGACATGTACCCCTAGAACGGGGAGGGAGGCTAACAGTAACAAAATAAGTGCATATGAATGAGCCTAACTAAGATTTTAGTTATTTCATTTTATACATTTGATGCAACTTCTTTATAATTCTTTAAGTGGCAGTGAAGTTGATCACGAACACGACTTGGCCTATATCGAAATAAAAGATCAAATTTAGCCGTTATTAAACACCAGGACAGCACATGCAGAGTGCTCTTGAAAATCACTTTGACTCGAGTACAATCTCCTGCATTTGATGTGAGCGAACCAGACAACTAACAATGTCCATATCAATTTTATATCGGTTTTCGATCAATTTCAAAATGTACTTTAGTTGTCAATTTATATACCTGTTTAAGACCTACGTTTAAGTTTAAACACGTTCAAAACAGGGTGAAAACATTTTATAAATTGCCTGGATATGTTGTCGGCAACCATCGATTGGTCAGGATTATAAACATCATTCTATCATCTCATTTTCATACAGGGATGGATAAAATCACCTACCTATCCTGAAATTGTTCAGTGTGAAAGTGTGTTAAAATTATTACTAAAAATCGTATATAGTCGATATAGTCCATATCAATATGATGACATTGAGAAAAACATGAGGTTATGTCGATATGATTTATGTGAATATGTCGGCAAAATTAAGTCGTTTTGTCTCAGAATGCAGTTTATTATCACAGCTGGTCTACATAACTAATTAGATTATCTCAACATGCCGATGGCAACTTTATGCCATCGTATTTATGCCACCGAAATTACCAGTTAGAAAGTGTACATCTTTCTAAGTGTCGTTAGAAAAACAGTTTAAATTTATTTTAAGTCTCAAATATTTTAAAACGTAGTTATATGTTCCCATTTATCACAAATTTTCTATATGGGTAGTATATTCTAAGTAAATGTGCTAGTATGAAAGTAATTCCCACGGTAGGTATTGCTTATACAAGATTTGCCCGAGTATCACTCGGTACAAAACGTTTTAACTTAGTCATAAATATATCCACGAAAGTTCAATTTAGAAGTAGACTTTAGAAAAGCAATAAAATTAAAACCCAACAAAATTCACATGTACTTTATAGAACCTGTACAAAGATCAAGGTGACAAAAGAGTGTGGATAAAATACGCGTAAATTCATCGAACTCTAGAAGCCTTTTGACAAAATACGGTCGTGAACAATTTTATATACATGTACATGTAAATGCAAAATTTCAACTCATTTCACTTGCATGTTATGACCACATCAGAGAAATGCTGTATTGCAATACAATAGAATTTCTATATTTCATTCCTGAAACCTATGTTTAAGGGTTTATAATGCGATAAATATAGGAAATTTCAAGGTGTACACACACACACACACACTCACACACACACACACACACACACACACACACACATATTATTGATTTAAAATTTCAATTCCATCCTTCGAAATAGACAGTAAAGAGAGATAACTCTTATGAACGTATCCAGAAAAGTATATCGATTGCGGACCGTAGTTTTATGACCGTTACCAGCGTACCCGGGAAGATACCACCGAACTTTCGCATGTAAACTGGCAAAAATTCTCACTAAATCAGCTTAGTTTCCAGCAGGACTCTTACCTGGCTGACAAGAAGTGTTTATATATTTCGTGATACTCTAACAACCGGGCAAAGGGGCTCACGGACTAGGCAAGTATAATATACATCCCGATAAGCTAATATGTCGGAAGAGGCAAATATAACATGACAATAAGCTGATATGTCGAACAGGGCGATGCAACGTCTAGATAAGCTGATATGCCAGACTAAGCAAGTATAATATCCCAGATAAGCTTATATGGCAAATATATCATATCCGTATCAGTTTATATGTCGGACCAAGGAAGTATAACATGCCCATAATAGCTAATATGTCGGACCAAGCAAGTATAACGTGCCCATAATAGCTAATATGTCGGACCAAACAAGTATAACATACCCATAATAGCTAATATGTCGGACCAAGCAAGTATAACATGCCCATAATAGCTATATGTCGGTCCAAGTAAGTATAATATACACACATAAGCATATAAGTCGGGCCAGGCCAGTATGACATACACTCAGATAAGGTAATATGACGGACCAAGCAAGTCTAACATACGTCTAGATTAGCTTATATGTCGGAACTGGCAAATATAACTTATCCAGATAAGCTAGCAAGTATAACCTACTCAGATAAGCTAGAATGACGGACCTGTCCAGTAAAGCAAGTATTACATACCCAGACAAGCTAATATGTCGGACCACACAAATATATATTATATATCCAGATAATCTAATATGTCGGACCAAGGAAGTATAACATACATCCAGATACGTTAATATGTCGGACTAGGCAAATATAACATACCCGGATAAGCCAAAATGTGGGAGTAGACAAGTATTACATATTCAGATAAGCTAATATGTAGGTCAGACAAGTATAGCATTTTCAGATAAGCTAATATGTCGCACCTGGGTAGTGTAACATCTATCTAGATAAGATAAAATATGTCGGACAAGGTAAATTTCCGGGTGATGCAGTAGTTTAATATGCAGGTTTTTTTATAACTGGTTAGTGTAAATGCTAAAATTAGATATTTCATATTTATATAAGTAATGCATTTCATATAAAATTACTGAACTTGTATCTTAAATAAGTAGTTTAAAAACTTCCATAGGTATAACTATTTTAAAAAGATTTAAATATTTATATGATATTTCTACCCCTGAATTCCTTACAGATCTACGATATGTTCTACGTCGAATTTCACCTTACATCATCCGTCAGTGGAAACAGTTATGTCTAGAACTTGGGGTACAAGAAAAGGAACTATTGGATTTGGAAGAAAACACCTATAATGCATCTCTATCTCATCTAGCCTTGAAAGGACTTTATCTTTGGTACGACAAAAATGGAAAACAGGCCTGCAAAACCAAATTGATCAATGCACTTCAAACTTGTGGACTTGGAAGAGCAGAAGGTATGTAGTATTTCATCGAACTTCTGGGTATAAGTAACGGAAAGTTTTGATGTTGATATAACATGTTTGAGACAATGCGATATAACTAACAAGGGAGATACATTTCTGATGTGAAGCATAATCTTGTGAATGTCTTGTTCTGGATTAGTGAAAGACAT
The DNA here is from genome assembly GCA_030159075.1 of Atrina japonica. Classification (NCBI taxonomy): domain Eukaryota; kingdom Metazoa; phylum Mollusca; class Bivalvia; order Pterioida; family Pinnidae; genus Atrina; species Atrina japonica. The sequence continues at coordinate 74,828 of BROG01000978.1, forward strand.
GAATTTATTTTTCAGGTCATTCAACCATAGACAGACCTTACTTAAGAAACCTTCTTACTTCTCTTAACACTTTTAGTTGATTGTGATATAAAACACACACACACACACACACACACATAATATATATATATATATATATATATATATATATATATATATATATATATATATATATATATATATATATATATATATATATATTGAAATAACAAGGTACCTACAGATTCGCCATGCCTCGGCTGGGGTTCGAACCATCGACCTACGGCACCAATCGCCTGGCTCTCATGCACGACGTCCAAACCACTTGGCCATCTACGCATTCACAAAAACGACGGCGGTGAGTAGAATCCGAACATGAGAACTCGTTCGCAGAGATAGAGGTGGAAGGTGTTTAATTCTAACTTAAATGACAATGGATCGATTACGATGCATGTAGTGTTTAATTCTAACCTAAATGACAATGGATCGATTACGATGCATGTAGAGATAAAGCACAACTATCACTACTGCTTGAGAGCCAGGCGATCGGTGCCGTAGGCCGAGGGTTCGAACCCCAGCCGGGTCATGGTGAGTTTGTAGGTACCTTCTTATTTCTGTACTTGTGCTTTACGTATGATTTATTTACGCAGATAGTATCATTTCTGATCCCAAAGTCCTTAGTAAATGATAATGTTGTAGTGATATTTGTGATATATATATATATATATATATATATATATATATATATATATATATATATATATATATATATATATATATATATATACAGTCGATACCACTTATTTCCATACCTGATAATTGCACATTCCTGTTAACTGCATAATAATTCAAAACACACAACCATTTCCTATCTTTTATATATATTTTATATTTAATTATTAATATCTTATTTAATATTCCTTTTTATTCCATAGGTTAAACCAAGAATTCCTGTTAATTGCATAAGATATTCTCCAAAATGGGAGAAAATGTACTGATTACGACAAAAAGTTATATGTGGACATACTATTTACATAGAAATGAGAAGATACCAAACTAAGTTTTATGAAAATTTTGCTTTTATGATATTATTTTACCCTAATATTATTGAGATTCCATTACTAGTGTATCTTGGATGTTTATAATAGTATTAAACACAATTGAAAGGACTAATTGAACATAAATCATCATTGTTCAATAAAATACACTATTCCTGTTAATTGCATATTCCTGTTATTTGCATAATATTCTATTTCTATGACATTTTGGCTATGCATTTTAGAGGAATCCACTGTATATCTATATTGTGTATTTATATATGATACAGAATACTTCAATACATTTTGAATTGGTATTATATACATATATATATATATATATATATATATATATATATATATATATATATATATATATGATACAGAATACTTCAATACATTTTGAATTGGTATTATATATATATATATATATATATATATATATGATACAGAATACTTCAATACATTTTGAATTGGTATTATATATATATATATATATGATACAGAATACTTCATGTTACATTATGAACAATTTTTTCAGCTGGACTCTGATGTACTCCACCCCATTACTATCTCTTACTAGTTTTTTTTATCCTATTTTAAGCCGCTTTTGCAGTAACAATTCAGATTTTATACCATATGCTTCATATAACGCAAAAATCTTTTTTTATGAAATCTAATTATATCTTTTTATTGTTGTTTACTTTAAAGAAGAAATAGAAAGTTTGGATGATCACAGTCATTTGAACTGTAATACATCTCTCAATGTACATCCATGTCGCACATCTCGACCATCATCAAGTGTGCAGTCGCGTCCATCATCACGGCAACGACCAAAGTCACGTGGACCAGTAATCAAACCAAAGAAATCCAGTCATACGAAAAACAATAAAAATGGTATGTTAGTTGAAAATTTATAGCAAAGTCTTTTCTCATATGTGTCCTAATGTTAAGACCTTGGTTATGTACTGAAAACTACGTGAGAATTTGTAAATTCAAAAGACAAAACTTGTTGGTTAAAATGTTTATCTGTCAACGTAATTATGTATGCAGATTTGTCTATTTCTTTATCTAGCATCAACACGTGCTCTACAGACCGTATATCTCCTTTTTGTCAGGTAAAATTATATCAACACTGGAGCGGATATATCTCGATAGTTAACATGCTTTGTCATGAATCATAAGTGTAAATCGGTATTGTTTTTCCACTCCAACAATTACAACATTCCATATCTGAAAATCGGTGACTACAATGTATTTCATTAAATAGGGATTTAACTTCCAAGTCTGCTTAAACACTCACGATAGAGATCTCTCTATTTAAAACAATCTGAGAGAAAGATCTGTGCTCTTTGAGCTTTGCTAACGATATGGTATACATCTATATCAGATATTATGGATTCCATGTGTAAATATTTCATGTGACGACGAGTTTCGGTCTTGTATGTGGATGCCATCATTCCGTTTCCACACTGTACTTGATAATACAAGTGGTGTATATACAACAGAATAGGAGGCGGATTACCAATGGCAGCTGTTCGCCTTCCAGCAATACCAGAAAACTGTAATTTGTTTTACTTGTTGACATGCTAGCCAGCTTCAGTTCTTAGATCATTTCGTTTTATTATGTGCAATCTGTATAGTTCAAATATATTAACAAATCTGATGTTATGTTATTGCAGGCTTTGTGACAGCACAGCAGGTTAATCAGAGAACAGGAAGTTCCGTTAGTGTCAGGACCAATAGTGTCCGATCCAAGTCCGGTAGGAGAAGGCGTACAGAGGACAATACACAAAATTGTAGGTTTCTGACAAATAATTTTCAACACAGATCAGCTGTACATTATTGTACTCTATTATAAAGCATTGATGACCTGAACGAAATGCTGTTTTATTACAGTTTAGCATTTTTGGTATGAAATTATAGGTTGTCAAAAGCTAAGGCTTTTTGTTATCATTTATAACTGATTTATAAAGAATAATATACATTGGATTTTTTACAAATGTAATTGTTTTGATGAATATATATGGAGAGCCCGCTTTGCTATTCATTACATTGCCACTGGTAAAATATTCCTGAACTGTGTTACTTTTGTTGGATTGTAGAATGTTTGTGATACAAGTTACATGTTCCTGAATTGTAAGATTTGTTTATGAATTGTACGTCATTCGCGTTAGATATTCCTTAACTCCTGAAGTCATATTCCACTGTCAGAATGCCGAGGTGTTTGATTTAGCATTTTAATATTTCAATAATTAAATATGCAATACTAATTTGTTCATTCCCGATTCATGACAATAGTATTGATTTGGGCGAATCTAAATATGACGAGTTAATTTCAAGACTTTTTATAATTTATACAACATTCTCTGATAATAATTACATGTTCCTTGATTGTCAGACGTCTGATAGATTGTAGGGTGTCCATCCTTCTAGTCCGCATTACTTTTAATGGATTGTAGGAAGTTCATGTTACCAATTTTCCGAAGTTGGAATTTCAACAGCATTTCATTACATCTTGCTTGGCTAGCTTTTACAATTGTAGACATTTTGATCCATATGCTACGAAAGCGGATTAGATGTGTTATAAACTTTAGGATCTCGATTTCTTATACGTTTTATACTTGATAGTTTTATATTCCTATAGTTTTCTTAAATATGATATAAAACTCTCGGATAGTTGAATATATGATATTTTGTTTGTAATTGCAGGTCAGTTACGTATTCGAGTTAAAGTATCACGTATACAACCAGTATCTGAAACAGGTGGAATATGGCGGGAAAAATATCATGATACATGTGAAAAATTTTACAATCATGTTTTAAACAACAGACAGAATTTTATTGAATCTCTACAGCACCTTATTGGTGTCCCACAATTCACAGTGTGCGATATCAGAGGAGGAAGTCTACTGATCGTCTGCCAGTCTCGGTGTCTTGGCGCTCTAGAATCTGTCAATCAAATGTGTAAATCCCGAAGATTGAACGCAATATGTCAGACAGCTTTCATAACAAAGGAAGTTCTTGAACTTCTTGATGCGAAAAGTGTAACGTTAGATTTAGAACTCAAAGAATCCGATCTAGAGGCATGTAGGGATCTACTTTTATCCCGGAAATTCAAAGTGCAAACGTCACTTCATCCTACAGATACATTGTTGCCACCTACGAGGGATGATGAGGTTGAGGATACAGCTGCATTGAAAGGTACTTTACCATGCAAATAATTACTGGTACAGTTTATAGTAAAATATTTAACATTGAAAAATGTTGTTCACATTATTTTTGATACACATAACATGCCAATATTAATATTGCCCAGTTATCACGATCTTCATAATAGCAACTGTGTTTTGTTTGGCTGGATATGATTAAGCTCAGACGGTTTGATTTCTAAACTGCCATTATACGTTTTCACTAATCAGGATTATAGCAAACATTTTAAAATAAATCTCTCTGTTACTGTTTCTGCAGATTAAAGTATAGGTTAGGAATTAAAAACCGCTGTAAATTATTGTTTGAAGTAAAAATCCGGATAAGAGCCAATTGCGGTATTAAGCTTACAAAATCTGGTCATATAAGTTCACGGTGGAAAATATCTAAAAAGAGAGAGAGAGAGAGAGAGAGAGAGAGAGAGAGAGAGAGAGAGAGAGAGAGAGAGAGAGAGAGAGAGAGAGAGAGAGAGAGAGAGAGATTCTCCAATTTAGTTAGGCAATAAGAATAAAAACCAGTATATTCGTTTGTCATGAAACATTTTTCAATATCTCTATATGTTGGTATGTTTTCACAATATCGCCTAGATGATTAATTTAAGGCGGTTTATACAATATTTTAAGTTACATTCACTTCTTTATTTAGATTGAACAGAAAACTTACATTTCACAAATAATTTCATCTGTTAACGTATGCATAGGAGGTTTGATGGATTGTTTCATATCTATTTTTTCAGAACCTTTGCATTTTGAAGAACAGGACTGGAAACGTCAGTTAAATGAGAAATTTCAAAATTTAGCAAATCGGTATAAGACGTTTGACGATTGTTTTGACGAATTTCTGCGCACATTACAAATCATTTTGCCAACAGGCAAAGAAACAATATCATCTCTTTCCGAAATTATTGAGCTTCATGGTTATCTGTCATCAACGAAAGGAGTGTCATCAGGTGTCCGGACAGACATGGTTCGGGAATATCTTTCAATAATTAACTGTGTGCGCTTACTTGTAGCTGACATTGAGGACAAATTGGAGACATTATATGTTCTAAAACAAAATGATAACGAGGGGAAAAGTGGGTTGGAGTTAAATAAGTGCCTAGTCAATGATATACAAGACATGCTCGTGCTTACAAACACGTTTATCATAGACTTCGGAGTCATCGGTAGAAAACTAAGATCTGTGGAGAAATCATTCTGTGGTCTGACGTGTTTTGTGCCATTAATGTTAGCAAAACTTCAGACGGTTATTCATATTTTAATATCACCGAATTAATATATATCGTGTTACTTTCACAATTAACGCAATTATTGATAAAACACATTCTCTTGAAGTACATTGATTTTCCGGTGTGATGGAGGTAGTGACACGTTACTTGATATATTAATATGGTTTGTACTTTGGGGTCCCCTATATGTCGCAGCTTATAATGTGTCAAATGGTATGTTGATATTGTAAGTAAATTGACAAGAAATCAAATAAAGAATATCATAATCTGCCAATTTTATGACGTTGAGCGAAGCGAAACAGTCATATAAAGATTATGCAGATTCAGCCTCTTCATCGTTTTTCTGCAGTCTAAAAACAATATAGTACACTAAAACTAAGGCTTTCATCAAGGATATTTGGTGTGTGTTCTTTTTATTCATGCGTTTTTATAAATTCTGCATTCATATTAATCATATTAGCAGCAAAATTAAACTACAATGATAATTATGATAAATGAATCAATATATTGGACTTACTATTCATTTACACATATTAGGATCTTTTTCTAACATTCGCATGAATACAGAAATTCGTCGTATAGCTTGGTACCCGAGGCTTCGTGATTGCACATCGGAAGTCCTCGGGTACCAGGCTATTCTTCATCTTGAATTTGTTGTTGAGGGAAATCACTCACCAGAAGTAGCGCAGCAACTGTCAACAGAAGTATTGAGTCATGTTGGCATAGAATTTCAACAGTAGCCGGTGTGCGGTAAAACTATCCTTTCGTTTTTTCGAGAAAAAAAATACGTACGTTTCTTTTATTCGTTGCATTAAAATATTTCAAGACAATTTATCATTCATCGGTGATGTAAGCGCCAAGTAATTGTCATGTGTTTCATATATGTCAAATACTGTTATACTCACTCTCTTCTTGCTCACGGAACAACTTTTATCATTTTATTACGTATTTCGGAAGTACAGTTGGAATCTGAAACTTTATTTATGATAATTTGAAATGTTATTTTTAACGATTTAAGCGGATTGATGTTGTTGACATAACATTATCAGCACGTGGTAAAGTTTTCCGACTTATTTAATGATTATCAAAAAAAAAAAAATCCATTCATGAATGTCGATTGGGGTATTAGAAAAGATAGTATGAATTGTAAGTATGCTTAATCAGTAGTGACAAGTAACACTTGATGTGTGTAGCAGTTTTGAGTTTATACCCAGTAGCTATTGTATCGCCGAACAAATGATGCTTTAAAACAAAACATTTCCTATCACATTTCAATAGTATTTTCATCGTTAAACAGAGAATGTTTCCAAATCCATTGTTTATTTGGATGTTATTTTCTAATTTCAAATTTTTGACAATTTAAACAAAAAAGTAAAAATTAGATATATTTTACTTAGAGTCTATCCAAATTGGTCATTTTTATCACAAAAATAAAACTTTCAGTTTAAATTGATAAATCTTTTAATTTCCAATTCAGTAAAATAAAAATTAAATATATATAATGAAATTGCATTACATTCTTTGTTTAACAGTGAAAATTTGAATGAAATGCGGTAAGAAATGGCTTCACAATATATATTTTTTTAAATTCTGGTTTTATATGAAATATATAGTAAAAATGATGTCTGTAAACTTTTAGCAAGTGGCTGTATGTGTTAGCATTCCTGTGCTCTTTAAAACTAGAAGTTTATCAGCTACAGATGTGAATCCACCTAAATTTACTAGCTTGTTAGATATTCTAGACATACCCACAACAAACAAGCTTGGTAATTTTTCAAGTTCTCAACATCATTGTGGCTATTCAGGCAGGCCTTTGATTCGATCAGTTAATTAGTTACGATATTGGACAAATGTGTTTTGATAGGCATTTCAGGATTACTTCTCTTATGATAAAAATCACAGATACCGATGTGTTAATGGAAGTAATTCATGTACCACGTGATATCCGATAACTTTTGTGTGGGACTATTGTTCCTATTAGTGATAAAATGACGCTGGCAGACGATATCCCGCAATAACGTAATTTCAGCGGGAAGATTATGTAGAGTTACGTTCCATCACCATTGGAGATACTAGTACCGCACAAGCGTTATCGGCTATCACGTGGTGTATGAATTAGTCCCATTGTTAGGGGCTTCAGGAGACAACATACAAATCTGGTGAACACTGGACAAAGACTGACTTCTGAAAATCTAGAGATGGGATCAGATGCCATGGAGGAGTAGGCATCGTCTGTCAACCGGTTTCACCGCCACATCCAGTCAAATTCAAATGGAATAATTGAGGAATGATATCAAAGCATTGAGACAAAGCACTAAAATTTTAAGATAAACTTTATTTGCAATTTATGGTTAAAAATTAATTAAAAAAATCATTTCACAGCTAAGAATGATGCATTAAAGGTATTTTACTTCAACCACTGAATGTATTTACCAGTATACCATGTATAAAATATGCAGTTTTTCTAATTAAGAATGAAGAAACCAATAACGTTGTACAGTCCAGCACTAGTGCTGTTTTGCAATGTATTCCAATGCTATACAAGTACGGATGAAGTATATCATTGTTTATAAAAAATATTGCGATAATGTATTGTGTCATATTTAAATCTTTATGAAAATGTAGCCATTGCAACAAAGTATTATTTCTGTACATCGAATTTTACTGAAGGCACATATTAAAAGTACAGAAACATCTAATAAATCTTTAAAATTTACAAAACTTATGATAAATGACGTCAGAATGACGTCATTAACTGCATCAACATTGTCATGACGCACGGTGTATTAGGTATATCTAACTCATTCTTAGAAAACAGTTGTAAACCCAATATTGAAAGAACAATCTATGACACAAAATTGAATTAAGACTAACACTGGCAATAGATCAAGGAGAAGAAAAGAATCATAATTAATCATAAATTGAATTTTAAATATCAGCAACGACTGAATGAATATTTTTGATAGTTTCATGTATCTTGCTTTCAGAAAAATGGACATAATAAACACAATTATCATTCATATCAGTTAAATGTATTAATATTGTTTTAGTATAAATATACAATAATGTACAAAATTTGCTACAAGCCTTTACACGTGATAGCTGTACAGTATGCTAAAATCTTCACGTGTTGAAGCACTATATATATATTACACAGTAAACAACTACGATTACATACGGAGTTATAATTGGTACTACAGATGTACAATCTGAAGTTCACTTGAAATATTAAGCTTATAGCCTCTAAGTGACCTGACAAGGTGGTACGTGACATGTCTATTTCAAATATGTAGATACTTTCTTAGTAATTTGGTGATTTGTAAAGTACAAAATCTAGCATGTTTCACCTTCTGCAAAATGAAATGATTAAATGTTAGAGTAATTGAATCGGTCAAGTCATTGAAAAAACTGTAGAACACTATACCATTTCCAGCCTAAACTAGAATTTGTAAAGTGTCGTAATATGAAATATATATAAAATGTCATATAACCTTCAATAATGAGATGCTCAACACCACAGATAACTCCTTACATAACAAGAGGAGAAAACAGCTGATAAGAGCAGAAAAAATACCGAGGAACCAAATGATAACCGCAAGAAATACAACAGCATCAAGTCCAATCAATAACGATATCAAGAGACAACAACTTTTAGATAAGAGTATAGCTCGAACCAATTGACTGAAAAGAACTTATCCCAAGACAACAACTGATAGTAAAGAGTATATCTCGAGACAACAACTGATTGAAAAAGCATATCTAATACAACAACTGAGAGAAAAGAGTATATCTCGAGAGAACGGATAGAAATGAGTATATCTGGAGAGAACGGATAGAAAAGAGTATATCAAAACAATAATTGACAGAAAAGCACAACACTGACAACATTAAGACAAAACTGATGACAAAATAACACATTTACTGATAACAGGAAAAAATTCAGTGACAGCAAAAAGTAAAGATATCACAAGGCAAGATAATATTTTGAGGCATTTTGAGATTATAGCAGACAATGTCCATTCAAAGGACTGATAACGGCAGCAAATAACATTGAAGGCAATAAATAAAGAATTTTTCTTAAAGATTTACATAAACATCGACAACAGAGTAAAATATCTCTATATACATGTCGTTAGTAACAGCAAGAAATATCTCAAGTAAACAACAACTGATAACTACAGAAAATAGAAATCAATATTTTGAGAAAACATCTGATAACGCCAAGAAAATATTTCTAAACGACAGCTGAAAATATCCGAAGAAACCTGATAACAGTGAAAATATGTCGAAACAAGTGATGGCCACAAAATGCAAACATCAACTTATTGTAAACAACAGAATATCCCAGAATAAGATCTAATTACAGCATAAATTATCCTGAGTCAGCAAATAATATTAGATACAGCAACAGAAAATATATCAATTGAGAAAGTCTTGGAGAAATTGATGTGTTCATATCATTTCCATTCATTTGTAATACTCAGATTAGTATTCCAAATCTAAACATTACGATGAATAGACACTGAATACGTGTCATTCTTTAGATCTGATTTTAAGCCATCAAAGTAAATTCAAGGAACAACCTCATTAATTAATAAATAAACTGACTAATCATATTACATATATAGAGAGATTCTACAACGAGTGTTAGTCGAGGTTTACCGAGTGTCTTTTCAAAATTGGAAAATTAACTAAAGAGAGTCAGATAAACATGATAATCAACTAACACGAGTTGTTGAATCTGTTTCTACCATAACTGAAAACTTGCAAGTGGAACATTAGCCTACATCACATCTGGACATAAACGGGCTCAGACTCTCATGATCGCGTCAAACCTGTACCTCGCTTCAACCACAATTTCTCCAGATTGCATCTATATGTATTCTTGTACGAAACCCAACATTGTTAGAGACTTCAATAGCGGACCCCTTTTCCTCCAATTACTTTTATCGCTAACAACTGACTTGATGCAACTGCATGTTCTAACATTTTCATTACAATAGTAGTGCGGGGTCAGCCAAAAAGTAGTGCGTGTCAAAGTTCTTGTTCCTATTTCAACCAATGAAAATGCCCGGAGTGTGTTAACCACGTGTGGTTAACTCGAAAACTTTACACATCTGTGTTTTCGTTTAATCAGTCGATGATTTGTTATGGTGGAAACTACATTTATATACCTGGAATATCTCACTTCCGAATTTTTTACCTTTCAACATCAATAAACATATTCATATGTGTAAATTTCTTCTTTATTCGTTTTACAGGTATTAAGTATGTTTCTTTTTAAAAGTTTGCTTCATATTTTGTGTTCACATTTGAAGAAACTGGAGTGAGAATTAAAAGTATACCGTTTTATCCCTCATTGTTTATAAAAAAGAAGAAATTTGTAAAACAATTGTTAGTTCAACTGTCTAATACCACAAAAGTATATTATAAGCATATATTGATACAATAATGATAAGTTTGTAATAAAAATTACAACTTTTGAGGGTTTATACTTATTTCTAAAGGTTGCAAAATCATTTAAGTATTTAATTACACATATGTTCATTATATTACTTAGTTAGTGTTTGTTTGTGTATATTGTTTTAGATATTCACGCTTATTACTCCTTTTGCATTAAGCGATGACATCAACACATAAAATACCCACAGGGAAACAAAAATAAATGCACAAATATATTTTCCGATTTTCGAACCTCCCAGTTCTGCATTTCCAAATACAGGTAGTGATCTTCTCAGTATTAAAATTCCAATAGCGATAATTGCTGCAGCTGTGTATAAAATTACAGTAAATCCAAGCGATCCAGCAGGCACAACGAAGTCCGTTCCCTGAAAAAATAAATGTATTGATAGTTAAAATTCCGTCCTCAAGTATTTGACAAATGGATACGTTTAAAAATCTAGGATCTGAATTTTCATGTCTGAATCAATCGTATTAATTCAAAATTCGTTAATTGGTTGTACTGTTGTTTAACTAAGAATCTTTCACTCATATGGAGACGACACAAATGCCGGTGAAGGGCTTTAAATTTTGGGCTATGCTCGGCATTTACGGTCATTGAGCAGTGAGGGTTCTTTAACGTGCCGACACCTACTGTGACATGGGACATCGGTTTGCGCTCCGAGATTTCCTGATTAGAAGTCATTTTTAGCTTATTAAATGTAAATATCTCGATATCTGTATGGTTTTCAACATTCGGGGTTTTGAGTTATTGGTTATATGGACCAAACACATGAAATATACATTTTTTCACGTCTGCTGACCATTAAACAACACAACAATAATTGGTAAGAGAAGAAACACTTACAGTTTTGACTTGCCAGTATATGGTTGCTATCACCCATGGTAAACCAAGACCAAGAAATACGTTGACTGAGTTGCTACCATTTATATTTCCTATGGAACTGTCGGCAGTCTTTTCTCCTACAGCTGCCTGTTTACTGGCAAATGTGTCCGGCATACTAGTTCCCAAGGCAACAAATGTTATAGCTGTGATACTGTCGTCCAGATGAATTAGACAACCAAATATAGATGCCAAATCTCCTATGAGGGCGGTCATGAGACCAATTACACCTAGAGATATAATAAAAGCTGGCCATCCACCGAGATATTTCGCAGGCGGCACGAATGCAAACAAGATCTGAAAAAAGAAATTAATATTTGTATCCATTGTGTAAAATAAATTACGCTCAAATGTACATAGAATTAGATTTAAGTAATACATAACTAACATCGTGTCTGATAGCAGAAATACAGCTCGTTTCGCCATTATCCTTGTAGAATTATTGACTAATTCCACAGTGTTTTGTTTTAGACACTGTACTTCCCAACAAAACTTAATCAAGATCATTTATGTGAAAATCTGTTTCCGTTTTCCGTCCGTATTTTATACAGCTAAACCTTTAACTGGATAGCTTATCAATCAGAGGTATCAGCGAATGAATTTTATGAGTATAAAAACAGCACTTCATTGGGATTTTCATTTATTTTAGGGAAACTATTTCTTCCATACTTGGTATGAAAGGATGGGAATCAAAACAACTTATATTGTTAATTTCAAAAGTTATCACCGTTGGGTGTTTGGATACATATGACAACCAAACGATGCGTACTAAAACATTTTTGATAATATTTGGGGTTAAAACAAGAGGTTTATCCTTACGTTCCAATAAATGACTTACAACTTATCTCATAGTTACCATGTAGACATTCGTCAGGCTTTCATCCATAAATATTCTCTATTGTACATGGATTACATATACAAAAATTGAAAATCAATGAATAAAGGCAATTTTCATAAAGGTATATGTTTTATTTATCATTTCAACATTTCCGTTCAATAACATTAAAGTAATAATAAATTTTACCTTCCAGAAAAATGTAGCAAAATGCAGAATGTAGTCAAGAAATGTAGCATTCTCTATATCTCCGCCATTCACATTCATGGCCGTTTTCAACTGACTAACCCAAGTCGAATCTTCCAACTGCAGCGAATCTAAGTTAGCTTTGGTTAAGTTGACGATTCTGCTTACCAATCCGTTGAATTCTAAAAATAAATTTTCCACCAGGTTAGAGGCGAAACTATCTTATCCTAATTCCATCATTATTTTCTTGTAAAAGGTATCATTTCCATCGACTTTCAAATAAAATTACATTTTAACATTCATTTTCTCACCTGTTATGATATAGGCACACGGTGATATAAAGCTATTTCCATAAAAATATCATAAAAATACTCATGTTTTATTACACATCTTATAACTATGAAATAATTGCACAATGGAGCTCATCATGAATGCTTGACAACTCTCTTATTGGTCATAGCACCATAAAGACTAAAACAGTAATCATTCTTGCCTTCATCATTGACAATTGTAATAATGGTCTTTTTAATCTTCCCTAGTTCAGCCCCTCCGTCACATTCGCCAAGTTCAATTTGAAAGCTTTCGTCCCTTTCTGCTTTCTACAAAAAAGAAATCATGTTTAAAGCTAGAAAAATGTATTTTATATAAGCCGAACAAATACGTATTTAAGAACGTGTTAAGGGGCATGATAGAGAGTCGGGGAAATTAATTTTTTTCTTTCCAAATCTACCTTTTACAAATACTTTCACCAACAAGTCTATCATAACCACTGACATAACGGATAAGCCAACACGTGCAAGTTAAAAACGTGCACCCACAGAAGGAGTTTTCGTCAAAACATAAAATTACATTATGAGATAACTGGTATTGTAGGATATAAACATTAAAATTGTTAAGTATACAACCAAATTTAAAGAATATCTGTACTTATATATATATATATATATATATATATATATATATATATATATATATATATATATATATATATATATATATATATATATATATATAAACCTTACATTAGTATCATGAATTTGTATGTCGATGGTTTTACTAGTTTCTCCGTGGTCAAACTTCAGTATCCCTTCTCCTCCATCATAATCTTTGTTATTAGTGGCCGTGATATCTTTAGTTTTCCACTGTACCGATACATGACCATCTGCTCCATTTATTCGACTTACTGGCACTCTTATTTTACGACCACTTTCTTTAGCGATTATACTGGGTTTTGCAAACTCTAATTTTCCAGGCTCTGAAATATACCAAAATATAATTACAACATTAATATGCTAGCATACTTTACCTTTAATATGTACTCGGATGTGTTTGTTATACAAAAGTAACTACCAATAAAAGACTAACATGGAAGTATATGCACTACTTGAGCGGTGCTTTAATGAAATATCATGTTTAGTTTCCTGATCTCCTGACTGTAGATATAAAATCCACGAGTTTCCATTATTAATACGTACCATCATCATTTATAATCGTCACTTGTGTTATGGATAATTTTCCTAAAACATTTTCTTCTTTTTCTTCGGGAAAATGCAATTTTACAAAGAAAAATTCATCCGGTTCCCATTCGTTGTCGTCGACAATCTCCACATAGAGCTGCCGCAGTTGTTCGTTGGCGGCAAATTCAACGTCCTGCTTTAACTCTATGTAATCCTCTGGTGCAGTTGCTGTTCCATTTAATGTTTCGACCCTGAAGTAATATCACAATTATATGTTTAGTGTATTCGAAGTATTGATGTGTGGTTAAATTTTTATAACAACTGGAGTTGCCTCCCTTTGACAAATACATCACAAATTAATAAATAAGTACTTTCTCTGTAGAAAATCTATTTAAAATTGGAGCTTAACTGATGAAGTCTAATTGACAGAAACGATGTATTATGTTTACAATATTATTAACATGATGAAAAACGTCTTACATTTGGAAACGCTATTCTGATTATTTGATCTTTGGCCAAATAATAAGTTTAACAGTGTCATAGTATGACATATATACTACATAAACAAAAACCTAAAACGATGTTCTAATATACCAGTTATTGTGAAAGAAATATGACGGCCTACCTTACTTTAACTGGGTGGTCAAGTTTACCATATCGCTTGATTCCGATTCGGACTCGTTTCTCACTTTCCAGAACTGATACACTTGCCGCTGTAAATTCTATAACTGCCTTGGTCCCTCCTTCTGTATGATCTTTTGATTTGATAGCACTGACCGATTCTTCTCTTTCATCATCGGGTAATTTGACATGTTCGTAGAGCTTCATAAAATAAATATGTTTGAAAATTTACTACAAGGAAAGCACTACATTTAGGAAAAGGAAAACATATTATTTCAATGACAACCACGCTCCATTATGTCATACAAATTGTAAATGAAATCTGATTGAGTCTTTGATTTGGGAAAACATTTAGCCTTGGCCCAGAGTCACGAAATTTACTCAACACTAGTTCAACTTAGCTTAATTAAGTAAAATATCTGAATAGGAAACGCACTTTTATCTTTTCTGTTCACATAAAATCATTAGGTTTATGATTTCTTCATTAAAATTGAAAATTCCTTGAGTATGGTACACAAAATATTGGTATGTCGCATGTATTCAAACTAATTTAGTTTTTGTTATTTCTGTTTCTTCAAATGAACAATAACTTTCATTATTTTTGCCAACTGTATATTAATGACACTTTTCATAAGTGAGAAAAATACAATACATTTTGTCATAAATTTGTAAGTACAGACTTCAAATGTCTTCGCAATTACAGAAAAAAGAGAAGGTTTCTCGAATTCAATATTGGTTTTACTCTCGTCACACACAGTGGAACATGCAATCAGTTGCTATAATTGATTATCTGTGTACATATCTATGATGCCTCTGTTAAGTTACCATCACAGTGTACAATGAGAAGGGTATTTCATTCCTATACTTATATATACGCCAGTACATCACATGTTAATATAATTTGAATGTGGTTAAGAATACGTACGTTGCATTAATAGATGAAGGCAGACAAAATATAAAGTGCAATGTTTTTCTGACTGATTACTTCTTTAATTCTTATATTGTGCGAAATTCGATTTAGTGAGAATGAATAAAGTGCAGAACAATAAAGACAAATCTAAAAAAGAAATCAAACAAAACAAAACATCGTCATGATGTATTTACGCAAAAATAAATAAAAAAATATATAAATCAAATGTGCATTATTAAGAACTACTGATACACGTGTTGACGTGTTATTTTCAATATTTTACCATAAATTTAATTATCAATAATTAATCTTTCATGTTTATTTGGTCAATGTGTCCTACAAAACATGATAAAGAAAAACGAAATAAAAACATTACAAAAGTATGTTTTAAATGGGAATTTAAGTTGTATATATCACAGATTCATAATGTGTTACATACTGTAATTAAATGGTTAATGATTTCACACACATACACACACCTGTATGGATGTATGTTTGTATGTATGTATGTATGTATGTATGTATGATGTATGTATGTATGTATGTATGTATGTATGTATGTATGTATGTATGTATGTATGTATGTATGTATGTATGTATGTATGTATGTATGTATGTATGTATGTATGTATGTATGCATGCATACATGTATGTATGTATGTATGTATGTCTGTCTGTCTCCATTAAGATTAAACGTACAATCATACTATCAGGTTTATAAAGTGGAAAGAAAATAACATAATTAAGGTAGACCTAGTAGTATAAGAAGTATAGTGTGAGATACATATCAAGGTGCAAATGAATGTAAAATATACCTTCTGTCAAGTGGCACAAAATGAATATAACAAAACACAGGTTAAGTTGAAGTACCATTTACCGCAGCAATTAGTAATATGATTGAAGATGACGAAAAACATGTTAAATTGTATCGTGGCTATAACAAATCTCTTAAATATGACTTGACAGTGCAAAATTGAAACATAAAATATAATGGGGTAAAAAATAATTCTTCTGTATCGTATAAATGAAAAAACATGCGTTTGATAGCATCAACACATACATATTTGCGATTGCATATTATAAAATATTCCATATAAATTTATATATATATATATATATATATATATATATATATATATATATATATATATATATATATATATCGAAATCCATCATTCAATATATAAGCGGCTTCTATATAAGGAAATTTTTCGCTTTATCTGCCTATTTCTACCGATCTATAAATCTATCTATCCATCTATCAATCTGCCTATTTATCTTTCTATATATCTAATTGTAATATCTATCTAAAATATTAAAATAATTTCCAATACTTTGGTAATGGGCGAAATATTATAGTTTTGAAATGTGATCGACAGGTGATGCTTACACCTTCATGACACCTGATCCCAACTCTGTCTTTGTCGAATGTTCATCAGATTGGTATGTTGTCTATTAAACCCCAAACTATCAAAACTTTGGTTTCTATGGGTTTTTTTTTTAATTTTTAATTTTTTATTTCAACATATATATTATAAACATACTACCAAAGTTATAATGCTCAAGACGATACCATTTCTGTCAATTAGACTTCATCAGTTGAGCTCCAATTTAAAAGTTATGTGTATTTTCTAAAGAGAAAGTGGTATTATACAAGGCCAAATATTATCTCTAAAAGTATAGCCGAAATCCGTCTAAGAGTAACCGCTATAAAAAACGACTATCTTAGCTTTAGAAAAAATTTGAATTTAAATGATGTTAACAGTGCCAAATATTACTTTAGTATAAGATGAACAGCTGGTACCGAAATACCAGGTACTAGGTTTATGTATACCCTCGGGGACTCAAACGGTCCACCAGCAGTGGCAACGACCTAGTCGTTGTAAATATTATAAACATACTACCAAAGTTATAATGCTCAAGACGATACCGTTTCTGTCAATTAGACTTCATCAGTTGAGCTAATCTAATAAACAGATGTTCAAATCGGTATTTCAATTTATGAATCCGATAAACAATAGACCGTTTAAAATCGACACGCACGGATGAACATACTTATTTCAGCATATTTATTTTAATCTAAAATATTAAGTATTCATGATTTTTATGTGTGTGTCTATGAACAACGTTTCCTTTGCAAAGCTCTTTACGATCATTTATAGAAAATAATTATTGCAATAATTAAAACTA
This sequence comes from Atrina japonica, assembly GCA_030159075.1. NCBI lineage: Eukaryota > Metazoa > Mollusca > Bivalvia > Pterioida > Pinnidae > Atrina > Atrina japonica. The sequence goes on from BROG01000978.1 coordinate 92,824, forward strand.
ACTAAAAAAAATACGTACATCTTGGAAAGTCGTCAAAACTTGGGGCACAAGCCTGCGGCCACCAGTAACTCCACGAGTGGCATTAATTCTGTACCAAAGTCGGCTGTGGTGTTTATTTTCTTGTAGTTTTGCAGCTGCTATTTTTGCTGCTTCATCTGGGGGTAAGTCGCCTTCATATGATTCATGACCAAGTTCCTGCAATACGGGACACATAAGTTTAAACGCTAGAATATCTACAGCATTCATAGAACACATTATATCATGACCTTTCCTAACTTTAAACCAACATAAAGGTAAATAGAATAGCATTTAAACCTTATACCTTACCCAAATCTACACCTCAAGAGTATCGGTGGCCCAGTGAAGAAAAAATAACAGTACTTAAACAATGTAGCAGTACGTTTACTAACCCTAAATATAAAGAGCAACTGTGGCCCAGGGACTGAAACATAATAGTACTTCAGCAATATATCAGTACCTTAATCAAGTCTAAATTTGTAGAGTGACTGCAACCCTGTGACTGAAACATGACAGTACTTCAGCAATGTATCAGTGCCTTTACCAAGTCTAAATATCTGAAACATGACAGTACTTCAACAATTTATCAGTGCCTTTACCAAGTCTAAATATCTAGAGTATTTGTGGCCTTGTGGCTGAAACATGACAGTACTTCAGCAATGTATCAGTGCCTTTACCAAGTCTAAATATCTAGAGTATTTGTGGCCTTGTGGCTGAAACATGACAGTACTTCAGCAAAATATCAGTGCCTTTACCAAGTCTAAATATCTACAGTATTTGTGAGTCTTGTGGCTGAAACATGACAGTACTTCAGCAATGTATCAGTGCCTTTACCAAGTCTAAATATCTAGAGTATTTGTGGCCTTGTAGCTGAAACATGACAGTACTTTAACAATGTATCAGTAACCAAACCACAGTACACATGACCCATGCCAATCCAAAATAATGGAAGTGAAATGTGTATCAATGATTTTTCGGACACATCTTCCTCGGATTTGTGGGCAAATTACTGAATTACAAGGAAATGGTCCTGTTCGTAGTTGCTATCATTATTAATCACTTTGGATTCTTATCCACTTTATACTGATATAAGGCATAGCAGTGGCCAAATTATGTGTAAGTTTCAACTGCCTATCCAGCACTTACAGTGTTCAAGATTGATTTGATTGAAGAGTGAATTAGAACATTCAATGTAGGTTCTCTGAGCTAGATAACTGACATGTAAATAGCCATACAAAACCGGTATCTAGAAGCACAGGGAGCGTGCCACACTCGTATTTCAAAGTAAACAACCAACTGTAAAACATTGAAGTTATTTTACATATCATATGTTGAATTTTTAATTCGGAACCTTTCGGGACAGATGGTATTTGACTATTGGTTTATAAACTTGCCTTTGCCAGCTTCAATAGGGACGCTTCACCATGAGGATGTTCTTCTATTACTGGTCTGTTCTCTTCGGCTTTACCCTCTACAAATAATAAGAGAAATATTCCATAACATATTAATCTGGTTGGAGCACCAGTTTTGTTTTATTGCTTTTTTATAACAGAACAAAAATGTTTGTATATGGAAATCAAAACCCATTATTTTTACATAATAAAAATGGAGATTATGTTATCTCAACACCTTTATCTTATCATACTAATTTAAAAACTGAACTTTTGACATTAAACACTAACAATTGTAAAATCAGTTTAAAACAATATGTAAATTCTTACCTAGGGATAGACCAACCATTCCATTTTCTTGTGCCTCCTTTTTACCCATAAAGCAATTTTTATCAGCAAGGTAAGATGTAAGAATTAGAACCGGGAACATTAGCAATGTTACCACAGCCTCCCATATCTGGACAACACCTGGTGATATCGCCAGAAGAACGAGGCTAAGCCATACGTAAGCGAAAATACAAGAAAATGTAGTTATGCCGAAAACTTTCATATTCTCAACCCTCCGAGTTTCTCCATCTGGTATAGCAATCATGCAGATAGCACCGATTACTAACATATTAAATGCAGCCGATCCAACAATGGTACCTGGTCCAAGTTCTCCAGCTACAAAATTTTTTGAACATATTTCAATAACAGACAGTAAGATCTCAGGTGCACTTGTCCCTAGAGCTAGAAGACTAAGATTGGCTACTGCATCATTCCAAACTTTCACCTCTATAATACGAAATCCCTCTGGCTCGTTACTGTCTGGAATTCTAACTTTTGCAGTCTTGCTTGTGATTTTTTCGATTGCACACATAAATACATCTGCTATCAAAGCAACTCCCATGAAAAACCATAGTAATGCAATTAGATAACAGAAAGCTCTCCCACCTCTGGACCACGTATATTCATTCAAAGCTGGAAGAATAGTTCCTTTTTCAGAGCAAAGGTATGTATCAAGGTCAATCACTGGACAGCCAGGGGTAGTGGTGGTTAGGTTCCCCATCAAACTTGTCGTATTGTTTGCCATGATGGTCGGTGTGATTAATTCTCAGGGATTGACAACTGCAAGGTAAGAGAAAATTATAATAGTATAGTTAGATGGTCCGAATAATGAATATAGTTAGATAATGAAGATGGACTGAACGAAACAGGGTTCTACATTGAAGTGTTGTACATAGAGTGGTTATAAACTATGATATCTTGCATAGATGAATTTCAGAAAAATTGTTCCTCACAACTTTGTTCTATGCAGAGGAGTATTTACACTTGGAAGTTCTATATTGAGGTTCACTACATAATGTAGTCATATAGATGTTTTCAACATAAAGGTTTAATATGTTTTGTTGCACCACATTGGGGTTTATAATTGCGATGTCCCATTGAAATGTTCTACCCACAGGTGTATTACACAGCGACTATATATATATATATATATATATATATATATATATATATATATATATATATATATATATATATATATATATATATATATATAGTCAAACTTGTCTATAAAGGCCTCTCAAAGAAATAAGCAAAAGTAGCCATTATAGACAGGTGACCATTATAAAGAGGTTTATTCATTATAAATAGGTTAACAAAGTTTTTGCTTAAATGGCCTTTCTAGGTAGATACCACTAATGTGACAGATATTCTACACAGTGTTGTTCTACACGGAGAAAGTTCTCACTTTAATCATTTCTTTTATATCGTATATAAATATTTCTACTATATTTACAATCATAAATCTAACAATTAACCCAAAAAACTACCAATTTTATGTATCAATATATACAACATAAAGAAAGTGTTAAATTTTACAACCTTATTTTTATTACACATTTATAATACATTCTAAATATTTTCAACTAACAAAATTTAGACGTAAGCTTCGACATGTGTACACTTGTTTGGGACACTTCAAACTCGAACCTTTGTTTACACAAGTTAATACGCCCAATTTTGCATTTTAATACAGAATGCAATTTATCACAAACTTAAGTCACCAAATAATACTCCAACAACACCTACATATTGTGTGTAGGTGTAGTTATGCTTTATCACACTTTCAACAGATATTAATCATTTTACTTACATTTATATCAAGACTTTTTTTAAAATGTGAAAATATACACATAATTATATACATCCTTGAACGTAATGAAGTAAAATTGAAGAAGTACCAATCAATAATCAAAACTCAAGTTCATTACAACACGACGAATTAGATGTGCAAATGGTCTCAACATTAAGAACAATTACGAATCCCAAACAAAGACTAGGTGTTTGGAAGTAGTCAGCAACAAAACCACGCTTTGTTTTACTGTCATTGTTTTAATTTTGTAAACCAACGCTGCAAGTTAGCGATTTAAGCCGACATTACTACTCCCACGGAATAATGACACAACACGTTATGGTTGTTTAAAATTGTAGCTGTAATTATGCATCATTTCATTAACATTAGGATAATTGAGATTCATCGCCATATCCTAAAAGCGATACTATTACAGCGACATTGAAAATATCAGCATACTAACGGAAAATCAAAATGTGTTTTAATGAATATTATACATTTATCATACATCAATCTTAATTTGTGGCTTTATCCTGGTTAATTGATCGCATGATTGGCGTGCAATAATATTATAGTGTAGAAAAGGTTGTTTATGTCGTTGGAACGTAAACTAAATACATCTCCTAAAATTCCTTTAAGCTATATCTACCTATTTGTCCTTCACACCTCGCATCTGATTCATAATTATAAATGCCACTGATATTTTTTAGCACATTTGTTTATGAAAATTCTGGGCTGCAAAATGTAATGGAATGAAAACCACAGACCTTTATGTTTAAATGTTCTATATCCAAAATTGTTCAAATTATGCACAATGCTGACCTGATCTTCTCTTTTGTAGATAACTCATTCACTTTACAATTATTTCATTAATGTGACAGAATATTGCTAACTGCTAATATTTATGTTGCAAGCAAAAATTAATCAGTGCCATTATTTCCAGACTTTTCTGTCATTTTACCGATTTACAGCATTGATACATACAAACAACCTTTCAACCGCACCCATAATCACCATTGTCAGTATTGGATTTGTCTGTAAAAAGCTTTACAATTTCTGTGTTATGTATACGGCACAAGCAATCAGTACACCTAATATATATATATATATATATATATATATATATATATATATATATATATATATATATATATATATATATATATATATATACATTTATATATATATATCGTATACCTGGAATTTTTCGCTCCCGGTTAGTTTTCGCCATTTTCGCTCTAAGATGAGAGAGCGAATTTAAGATGAAAGCAAAATTTCAAGTAAATAGTTGAAGCATGGACATATATACCATTCATTAAACAATGGTGATCAAGGGCGAATTCCAGACAAGGTGAATATGTTTTCTGTCGATAAATGATGAAAAAACAGGAGCAAAAATTTCCAGGTGTACATACATTTATATATTGTTTCTCTACTTTCCCCTTAGAGAAATTTCAATGATAAAGATTTCAGTCACGGCCTACAATAGTTATTCATGTGTAAAATATCAGTGATTCGTCAACTAACCAGACAGGCACATAATCTGTACATATGAACGCTGGCGGTAGTGAATAAATCACAACGTGAAAAAAGGCTCGTCACACATGTTTCTAGCTAGTGTTGAACTCATAATAAAACTATTGCCTATATCAAGCAGGAAAATGACTAACAATATTGGTTTTTTCTTGTGGTTGTTCCATTGATGACCAATATAGATAGTTCTAAGATGACGAATGCACGCACTTTATAAATATATTTACAACAAAATAAAAAAATATTTCAACAAACAAAGTTGATCACCATATCAACATTTAACTATTAAAAAAAACAAAAAGTAATAACACTGAAATAGTTTTCGCATTACTGTATGTAATAATGTATACACGCTTGCTACATAGAAAGTGAATATATCCATTAATGTCTACGAATGTAAATTAAATAGGTGGGGAATAACAATTTTCTTTCGTTAGTGATGTAAACAACACAAAATCTATTTATAGCACATAACTATACATTCTACAGATTTCTCAAAGCGTGAACGCATTTGGTCAACATTGCAGAAGAAGTAAAAAAAATGTCTAAATGATAATAAACATCTGTTGTCTGTTTACTTATTTTAGAGACCCATTTTGGAGCCCCAATGGGTCCTAGCCCCTTTTCATTTCGGAGCCCCAATTGGTCCTAGCCCCTTTTCATTTTGGAGCCCCAATGGGTCCTAGCCCTTTTTCATTTTGGAGCCCAAATGGGTCCTAGCCCTTTTTCATTTTACAGCACCAATGGGTCCTAGCCCCTTTTCATTTTTAAACATTATACAGCTTTATATCAAAGTATTTCTAGCAAAAATCTCAAAAGTTTCGTATTAGGTGACACAAGTAACGCGGCGATATGTAGACAGGGTACCCCATAAGTTTAGATATTAATTCAGAATATCTAAAAGTTCAATAAACAACTTATCTATGTTTGATTGTTTTTATACTGTTCATTCATATAACGCCAAGAATTGTCACTATATACCTCAGTACAGGTGAACTGACACAAAAATGATCAAAGGTACTGACAGACCAAATACAGACACCATACAAACACACACGTGCCACACAGACATACACGTACCACATATATACAGATACCACACAACCACACACGTACCAAACAGACACCCACATAACACAGACATACACGTACCATACACATATACACACATACCACACATAAACATACACCATACAAATACACGCGTACCACATTAACCACACACACATACACGTACAACACATACAGATACCACACAAACATACACTTACCACACAAACATACACGTACCACACAGACTAACACGTACCATACAGACGTACACGTACCACACAAACATACACGTACCACACAAACATACACGTACCACACAGACTAACACGTACCATACAGACGTACACGTACCACACAAACATACACGTACCACACAAACAGACACGTACACATACACTTACCACACAAACATACACGTACCACACAAACATACACGTACCACACAAACATACACGTACAACACACACACTTACCACACAAACATACACGTACCACACAGACATACACGTATCACACAAACATACACGTACCACACAAACATACACGTACCACACAGACTAACACGTACCATACAGACGTACACGTACCACACAAACATACACATACCACACAGACATACACGTATCACACAAACATACACGTACCACACAAACATACACGTACCACACAGACTAACACGTACCATACAGACGTACACGTACCACACAAACATACATACACATAAACATACACAGACAACACACGTATCAAACACAAACATACACGTACCACACAAACATACACATACCACATACAGTACCACACACGTACACATACCACACAGACTTACACGTACCACACACAAACATACACATACCACACAAACATACACGTACAACACCTATGCAGATACCATACAAACACACACGTACCACACAAACATACACGTACCACACAGACATACACGTATCACACAAACATACACGTACCACACAAACATACACATACCACACAGACTTACACGTACCATACAGACGTACACGTACCACACAAATATACACATACCACACAAACATACACGTACAACACCTATGCAGATACCATACAAACACACACGTACCACACAAACATACACATACCACACAGATATACACGTACCATACAGACACACATGTACCACAGACATACACATACCACAAAGACACACCACATACAGATATACACAGACAACACATAGAAATACGCATACCAAACAGACACAAACACACCACATACAGACACAGACACATACAGACCAAATAGACACAAACACACCACATACAGACACAGACACATACATACATACCAAACAGACACAGACATCACACATACAGACCAAACAGACACAAACACACCACATACAAACACATATCACACATACAGACCAAACACACACAAACACACCACATACAGACACAAACATCACACATACAGACCAAATAGACACAAACAAACCACATACAGACACAGACACATACATACATACCAAACAGACACAGACATCACACATACAGACACAAACACACCACATACAAACACATATATCACACATACAGACCAAACACACACAAACACACCACATACAGACATAGACATCATACATACAGACACAGACATCACACATACAGACACAGACACACATACCAAACAGACACAAACACACCACATACAGACACATACACACACATACATGCAGACCAAACAGACACAAATACACCAAATACAGACATAGACATCACACATACAGACACAGACATCACACATACAGACACACATATACCAAACAGACACAAACACACCACATACAGACAAACACATCACACATACAGACACAGACACACACATACAGACCAAACAATCACAAACACACCCCATACAGACACATACACACACATACACACACATACATACCAAACAGACACAAACACACCACATACAGACACAGACACAGACATACATACCAAACAGACACAAACACACCACATACAGACACATACACACACATACATACCAAACAGACACAAACACATACACATACAAGCAAACAGATAGTAGTATATGATGATCTACTGAAGAAATTACAAGTCACAGTTTCGTCTGTTAGGCTAGTAAATAACTCAAACCCCAATATACCATAAGTTATTGAGACGAATATTGACATATGTAAATCCGTTTGAAAATATAGAGATATTTTATCTTCAAAGCTTTTCAGTAACTTTTTAAATCCCCTTTTACGTAAGAGAACATTTGAGATAATGGCACGATATACAGTAATATATGTGCAACATATGGCAATAATGTGACGGTTGATTTTATATTATTTCTACAAGTTTTTGGTTACCAGCACTGCAGCAGCAGCACCAGAGGAAGAGTTTTACTTTTAGTATAAAATAATGAAATGGCTGAATGCTATATAAATACTTAATGTTCTTCATCCACATCAACTAATACCTACATAAAGACAATGATAACGTGATTCCCTGTGTCATTTATTTCATGTGTGTTTAAATATACATTGAAATCTGACTCTAAATGTACATGGGTATACAATTTTAACACATCGCTTCATTAAGTTGTATATGTTCAAATATGTTAACTCCAACGATGCTCGTATTACGGGACAATATTACATATTATACATTCAAACAGATAAAATCCGGGCCCTCTTGGGACCAACAAATTTTAATGATAATGTTCGATCATGTTTTTCAACAAAATAAAACAGTAACCTGAATGTTGAGGAGTATTACTTTGCGGTTGACAAAATATTAGGCGTTTCTTGACTTTTATGTTACCGTCTCGTTTGAAGTGCAAATTGTATTTTATTATTTCGCGTCCGTTTATTACAGGTGATAGGTATAATTCATTTATCTAACATTCTATAATACAGCAGACATAGAAAGAGTTGAATTAATCGCCTATACGATATAGCTAGTACACATTATACATACTGTATCTAAACTGAAGTAGAAGTGGTGGAATTAATCACCTATACGACATACCAAACACACATTATACATACTGTATCTAAACTGAAGCAGAAGTGGTGGAATTAATCACCTATACGATATATCTAACACACATTATACATACTGTATCTAAATGTACATGTAGATAGAAGTGCTGGAATTCATCGCCTATACGATATATCTAACACACATTATACATACTGTATCTAAACTGAAGCAGAAGTGGTGGAATTAATCACCTATACGATAAATCTAACACACATTATAATACTGTATCTAAATGTACATGTAGATAGAAGTTGTGGATTTCACCACCTATACGATATATCTAACACACATTATACATACTGTATCTAAACTGAAGCAGAAGTAGTGGAATTAATTGCCTAGACGATATATCTAACACACTATAATACTGGATCTAAACTGACGTAGAACTGGTGGAATTCATCGCCTATACGATATGTCTAACACACTATAATACTAGATCTAAACTGAAGTATTAAATAGGTGGAATACATCGCCTATACGATATATCTAACACACTATAATACTGGATCTAAACTGAAGTATTAAATAGGTGGAATACATTGCCTATACGATATATCTAACGCACATTATACATACTGTATCTAAACTGAAGTAGAAGTGGTGGAATTCATCACCTATACGATATATCTAACACACTATAATACTAGATCTAAACTGAAGTATTAAATAGGTGGAATACATTGCCTATACGATATATCTAACACACTATAATACTAGATCTAAACTGAAGTATTAAATAGGTGGAATTCATTGCCTATACGATATATCTAACACACATTATAATACTCTATCTACACGTAGACAGAACTGGTGGAATTCTTTACCTATTAGATATATCTAAACACATTTAATACATACTGTATCTAAATTTGGGAAGAAGCGGTGGAATTCATTACCTATACGATATTAAAATATCGTTATTGACAAGAAAGTTCCAATAACTTCAATCTTGATTTATACTGACAACTTTTAAACACGATGAATCCACTATGTATAACTATGTCCAACCAAACATTTGTATGAGATTATCATTGATAAGGCATGTTATCAAAAACTGCATTGGTCTAATCAAGTTAAAGAGCACAGCCGAGTTGTGACAGAAACCAAATAATACAGTACGGTCTATTTACCAAAATTAGGGGTGTACAGGTAAAAATTATTGTTTTGCTCTAATGCCATGCATTACTATAATGCTAATATTTTATGCTGAAAACTAGCCTGTAACTCCTGTTATGATTTAAGTTAGTCTCGTTGTAATTGTATAAATGTGCTAGTTTGCCTAAGTGGAATTATGGTTTAACGGTGGATGAGCTGTCCCTCTGGTTGTGGCGTCTACAATCACATGGACATCCACTTGAAAAGCGAACACTCTCTGAAAAGCGAACACTCTCACGCTGAGGTGTCATTACGGGATGATGAAAAGTTTTGCATTAATGTATTTTACCTTAACTCATTGACCCCTGTAGCCACATTTGAACTCTCCCATTTCAAAGAATGGTAAAATCCACTGTCAGAATTTGAGAGTGTATGATTTTGAATCTAAATACTGCAAAAATTTCACATGCAATATTTATTAACTTGCTCACTTTTGAATTGTGACAGTATGCCACGCTATCGTTTGATCTGGACGAGTCTAAATGTGACCTCAGGGTTTGATGAGTTAAATCTGATCATCAGACATTGAGGTAATTACTTTAACCAACACTTATGTTTGCTGAAAGTCTTATAAAATTTTACTAAGTGGCAAGCACGGCATTTTGTTGTAGATCATCTGTTGCGCGGGAAACCCCAAAAGCAATAAAGCATACATCAAGAGCGGACTACAAAAGCAATTGGATCTATCGATTTATATTTTCTCAAAACTACTTACTTGTTAAGCGTTTAGCATTTAGAAGAAAGTGTAAATTATGCGTCTGCGATAAAAACCATTGGCATAAGCGCCAAATTATTATTGGTAAATGTGATAATGGTTAAGTTTATATCACAAATTGACATAAAACATTCAAGTTGATAAAAACTGAGTTAGTGGTTATAGTCCCTTTGTACCAATCTATGTTACTTGGTTGTAATACAACCTTGACATTATTGATATTACAAAAAAGTGTCGGTCGGGATTAACACTTTGTGTAATGCAAGTCACAGATTATAATAACTGGAAAGGCATCAACGAAAGCAAACAGCACAATTGTTGGTAACATATTGAATAGGGCGTGTTCACCGTCAAATCCAATGGCGCCATTGTGGGCAATAAACAGAGTATGAGACCGCAAAGTAACAAGACGGTCAAATAATGTCATTTCGGGCAATAGACTGAAGGGGTGACTATATTATCGAACAAAATACAAATCAACTGTGCCATCAAGGGCAATATGTTGAATGTTTGACCAAAAATAACGAGGCAATTAAATTCAATGACGTTATTGGGCTGGATGTGTAGCCCAGTTTTCTTTTTCCAAGGAACGTTGGTTCTTGTTTTGACAGTATCAATGGTCAAAGAAAAAATTGAATCAAAACATGAAAGAACTTGAATGGAATATCTAGAATCCCATCCCATTTTACTTGAAACTTAGATGTGAATTGATTATGAATAATTAATAAATTAACCGGCCTTCTGCAAAGTAAGCTCTTCACGGGAACATTAACCATTAATGAATCATCTGGCGTGAAATATTACACAGGATAGTATGTGAACAAACTAGTAATAGTGACATGACAGCTCTGATCATATCAACAAAAATGTTTACAAAACACAATCAATACCTTCGGGGAATGTAAATCAAATTGGTTATCCTATAAACATGTATATGGCCTAGATTTAGCCTTGATCATTATGTATCAGTAGAAATAACTATACTGACTAGGTGACCATATACGGAGGTGTATTTGTAAAGAGCATGACCTCCTACGAGATTGCTAAGTATAAGATTGACAAACGCTGTAGTTCCCGTTTGTAAACTGAAATTAGCCTGTTTAAATGTCTAAGGGATATAAATATAAGATGAAATACCGACTACAAAATAACCGTTTGAAGCGATGTTGGTCTATTTCCGTCCTTTTCCTAAACAAGGCCAGATCCAAATAAATTCTTTCCCATTGCTGTCAAACCAAGTATCCAATCTTTTTCGTCGCAATTAAGAAAAAGGAAAAACATATTACCCAATTCCAATGGACTCTATCTATCACCAGTTTACCTACGAACTAAAGATTTTGTTTTTCTTCCCGTCAGAGAAAGCATTTTAAAATTATTTCGGTTTGTCTAGATCTTAAAATATAAGGAAGTAATAGAAATACTTGTGACACCCCTGGTGTTTAAGGAAACTAAGCATAATGCAGTACTGAACTATCATGTTATCACTTTGTTTTATTTACCGAAGGTTTTACAAAAACGTGAGAATATAATAATCATGTTCTTATTTTTTTTTTTTTTTTGGTGGGGTAAAACCCATGGTAAATAAAAAAAGTCAGAACATGATAGAAATGGGCGTGTCTCCAGTTATAGCATTTCCAAGTATTCGGTTGTCAGATTTCCAAATCAGGAAATCTACAAATTAAAATTTGGCATAAAGATCGGCACTTCCCTGTAACGTTAAAATTCAACAATTTGAGTGAACTTATAAATACTAGTAAATATAGTAATTGGTATGCATACTTTCATATAAACAGGTTTGTAACTTATCCAGAAATACTGAAATATTGTTATAGAATAAAAGAATTCTTCATATGTAGTTTCACATACATAACAAAGCTCGAGTTCGTTCTTTTAAAATCAAGTGAGGTCAACTGGAACGCTGATGAACCATGCAACAAATGTAACATTTAAAGTTAACTTTATAAATAACATCATTACTAACTAAACAAATTGGGTATTTTAAAACTTGACCAGATACGATTAAAACAATCGTTCAATCCTTTTTTCGACACTGGTTTCAAAGCACCTTTTTCAATAAGAATTTAAAACCGTATAAATAACATAATGAACTAGAGATACAAAATACAGGAAGTTTAAATATACACTTTAACAAACACACGTTACAGGGGTCTAACTTCTGCCAAGATTTTTTTAAGGGCTAGTCAAATATGTTTATTTGTATTTTGTATATGAAGTGGGATGAATGATTTTAAAACCTAGGATGTCTGCAGCTGCGTTATGTGTTGTTTAGTGGATCATTGCAGACGTAAAAATACACAAGGATATACGTACGTACGTACGTACGTACATACATACATACATACATACATAAATGTATACACACACACATTTTTAAAATATTACTTTTTGCACAGGAATCCAGTGAAAACTACAATACAACTCAAACATTAATGAGATAGAATTATTTAAGCATCAGTTACTGGTACGCAGGGAAAAACTACATGCATCTTTTCATAAAGCGTACTACAGCTGTGAAGGTACCATTTATGATAGATTTTCATTGAAAAATCTAACAAAAGCACATAACATACCCATTTCACTAGCAAAACTCAGCAATAGATAAAATAGTTGATAGCTCTACGGGTAATGACCCACTGTCTGGACATAAATGAAACCTTTATAGTTTTAAAGGTCGTCATCTATTAACTCTCTGACGAAGCATACAGCTACGAAAAACAAATATTTTCACGAAACTTTCGTAACACCCTATTTCCTGTTTGGCGTGCAAATTTACTTGCTTGCTCAACGCGTCATAGTTACCTGGCCTCGACACAATGTGTTTACACGGTATGTTAAGATATTTATAAACATTCTAAATAGGTTACAATAAGGAAAGTTTCGCTTCACTTCACTTTAGGTATTCCCAACTTCTCAATTACTGGTTATCTTATCTGTTTATATATATAGTAAAACCGACAACATTAAATATCTTGAAATTTAAAACATATCAGGTCATCAACTCAAAAAAAATACATAAACACACAGAAACAATGATAATGTAATCTTACCCAAATGCTGCATGGGAAATTATGTGTTATCCGCAGTTTGCAAGCAAACTTCAGCTTCTCTTGAAATGTTCCTTCTTCAGAGATTTTTACTAAGTAATTTTGCTGTGCAGACGGACACGCCTAGTGCAGTATGCACCAATATATTTCACCACAACTTTCGAATGTTTACCTGGGGATATCCCAAACTTGAATGATGATAAGATGGCAACCTAACGTTACAGGTATAACCATTTAATTTTCTAATGGGCGTGGCGCGTTATTTCATATCTTTCTGTTCACAACTCAACACAGAAAATGTGCGGGGGAGGCTAGACAATTACTCAGTCATTAAATGTGTTTATATGTGAAACAAGCTTACCTTAACGTGCACCACAAATATTCCAATATAAATATGCAATCAACTCAAATCAAGGAACCACTGCATCCTACACTGATAAAGTTGTGGGTGTCACTGCTGTGTGTGTGTGCGTGTGTAGTATTGTACACAAATAAGTCGTACTACTGGTATTAATTACTTCGCTATATAAATTACAATGACGTACCTCTGGGGTGAAAAATGCCAAATTAAATTTTTATCAAATCCTGGTTTGGATGAAATAACGCCGTTGTCATCTGAATTTTACGAATTACATAAAGGAGACAAAAGGTTTTATCGACGTTTTAGGGCTTTTCTCAAGTTTCTGTGATAAAATCCCCGGGCTTACCTGCTGGGTAATTTTTAACCAGCCAAACACGCAGGGTATGTTTAATTATGTAATAGTTACATGTGTACTTATTGGCCTGATTAACGAGGATGACCGCCGCAAGATGTTTTTAATAGGATAACAAAAAGATGAGACTTACCTGAATATGTCAACGAAAATAAATCATATTAAACCTGTAATTTGATGAGAAAAGAGACAGTTGAATTACGTCCATTATCGTAATAGGCAAATCGTTACAGACGATTCGTATATACAAAATGACTTTTTACCACCTAGACGTGTACAGTCTTATTTTTTACTAGATAATCAATAAAGATATGTAATTATGTATTGACATATAACTATATAATCTAGAATCTATGTGCTATGTATATAAACATTAAGATACCACATATTGTGTATCACTTTTGGTTGATACGCCCGCCGCACATCTCTCTCTCTCTCTCTCTCTCTCTCTCTCTCTGCGAGCTAGTTTAAAACATTTTCCTTTTATCTATCAATACTTATATCTATTTGCTTATTAATCTATCTAATATTTTTCATTTATATTTTGTAAATAAACTGAAATGTCACTGACACTGATATCATGTGTAAGAATGCATACTAACTTCAAAACCTTCTGACTGGTACAAGTGAAATATTTTATGAGTTAATTGTCAGCCATTATCATTTTTGATAAATGGATCGTATCAATCAATCAGTCTGTTGAGTGGGGATTTAAATATTGCACCGAGTCACAAATTACGCGACGCGACATACATTGGGAATAATGTTGTGCTGAGTAAGGGAGTCAAACTTAGAGCTCGTACATCATCACAAAGTATGACAGAATACCATCTAAATTATTTGTAATGTTTTATAGCTTATACATTAAACTGCCCGAGTATTCGTACAAAATACTGGATTCGGCATATTCCGTTTTTTTTTCTTCAGAAAATGAAGGTAAACTGGATCATTAAGATTCCCGTCAGCATCAGGCCCCGAAGTCACCAAATTTACTCAAGCTCAAAAATCGTTTGTAAAACTTTAAGATTTAAGTGGTTAGGAAATATATTGTTATTTTTCATCATTCGCGTGTAAATATTTGCGTCACATTCATGATTTTCCTGTTTAAATATGAACAAATACGTTGTTTATAATAATCAATTTTAAAAATATTTCTGAATTTTTCTTCAAATGAGCAATAATTTTGATCATTATTTACAACCGTATCCCGTCAATATACAAAAATATCAACTTATAGAATAAATTTTGCATGTTGTTGCGGGGAGTGATCACTTAAGAATTTATAAAGGTGATATCACCTATTCGCATAAGTGATATCACCTATTCGAAGGAGTGATAGCACCTATTCAAATATTTGAAAGAATGACATCACTAACTGGTATTAAAAAGTAAAACGGCGCCCCATAGTTATCACCTATCACTCATTCGTATAGGTGATATCACGCATTCGTATAAGTGATATCACTTGAGAATTTATTTGAATAGGTGATATCACTTATTCAGTATTCCAATTGGTGATATCACCCATTCGAATAGGTGATATCATTTATTGAATAAGTGATATCACCTATTCGAAAGAGTGATATCAACGGCGCCCCATAGTACAAGACGTACCACAAATCGGAACCCCTCCTAACTGAAAGTCGCTAAACTAGTAGTGAGATCGGGATACATCAAGGTTATTGCAGGCATGATTGTGTTGTGGAGCAATCTAACGCAGTGAAAAGGAAATGTATTATCGACATTCCACATTTATGTCTCGTGTTTTATTATGTTTCAACTACGATTACGTCTCTCTCTCTCTCTCTCTCTCTCTCTCTCTCTCTCTCTCTCTCTCTCTCTCTCTCTCTCTCTCTCTCTCTCTCACACACACACACACACACACACACACACACTTTTAACGTATTAGCCTACTCTCTTTGGTAACAAAAATAATATGATATATTGTCATTTAGAATATAACAATGCAAGAGGACCACGATGGCAGACCAGTATTTGTCGTCGGAAAATATTTCGTGCTTAAACCGTATATTATTTAACCCATATACAACTTGACAACATTTTACCTACGTCCTGCTATTCTCCGATCAAACAACACTTGACAAGTATTTTACCTACGTCATGCTATTGTCCAATCATATGACGCTTTGCAACATTTACCTATGTGACGCTGCTGTCCAATCATACAACACTTGATGGCATTTTACCTACATCCTGCTATTCTCCGATCAAACAACACTTGACAGTATTTTATCTACGTCCCGCTATTGTCCAATCATACCACACTTGGCAGCATTTACCTATGTGGTGCCACTGTTTAATCATATAACGCTTAACAGCATTTTACCAACGTCCTGCTAATGTCAAATCACACAACACTTGACAGCATTTACCTACGTCCTGCTATTGTCCAATCATACATTTGACAACATTGTAGGTATGTGGCGCTACTGTCCAATCATACGACATTTGACAACATTGTATCTATGTGGCGCTACTGTCCAATCATACGACATTTGACAACATTGTATCTATGTGGCGCTACGTGGCACTACTGTCCAATCATACGACATTTGACAATACTGTACTTATGTGATGCTACTGTCCAATCGTACGACATTTTACAACATTGTACCTATGTGGTGCTACTGTCCAATCGTACGACATTTTACAACATTGTATCTATGTGGTGCTACTGTCGCTACTGTCCAATCATACGACATTTGACAATACTGTACCTATGTGATGCTACTGTCCAATCATACGACGTTTGACAACATTGTATCTACGTGGCACTACTGTCCAATCATACGACATTTGACAATATTGTATCTATCTGATGCTACTGTCCAATCATACGACGTTTGACAATATTGTATCTATCTGATGCTAATCCAATCATACGACATTTGACATACTGTACCTTGTGATCTACTGTGGCGCAATCATACGTTTGGCACATTGTATCTACGTGCACCAATCATACGACATTTGACAATATTGTATCTATCTGATGCTACTGTCCAATCATACGACGTTTGACAATATTGTATCTATCTGATGCTACTGTCCAATCATACGACATTTGACAATACTGTACCTATGAGATGTTACTGTCCAATCATACGACATTTGACAACATAGTGAAACATTTTAGCAGTGTAACTTTGTACACTCAATACCTTACCACACTGATTGTAAAAAAGCACGAAACTTAAAGTTTACAGATTATCTCCCTTGTTCTTCAGACTGTTTAACATTAAAGAGTGTGTAACCTTGTACACAATTGTCTTGTCTTTAATCACCGTAAGAATATTCGACTCAGTTCCTTATTATTTAAACAATTATTAATAATACAATTTTATTGTAATTATAATACAAGATTAAGTCAGCGTGTTTCAATATTTACCAATAGGATCGTATCAAAAGTGGAATTGTTAGTACATTAGACGTATCAACACATGTATAACAGTGTTGTTTTATAATCGATCTATTTCAATGATGCCCTGTCTATGCGAAGGTGTGATACGAAATATATGCTACCCGTGTGTGTTGTAAACAATGTTATAATACCCTGTACGGGTATATTTATTATCTAAACCCTGCATCAAAACGAATAAAAAAAGACGTAAAGAAATATAAGATGATAGCCCCAGACAAAAATGCCGTAAAAGTCAATAGTAAATTCTGTTGATTTTCGTATAGGACTCTTTATAAAGGTAGGCATACATTTGTCTAAACATTTACAAAAATTTTCTTTATTGTATACGATAAACTTGTGTTGTCGGTGATCTTCGATGTTGTTTATTCTCAATGAGTCATTTCGTTGTAAAATCCCAATCTTGTACATCAACATATCTGTAAGGACGCGCGTCGCCAAACAAGCTTTCTCCCTTCTAGAGACTTACGATTAGGTAAAATATTGTCCAAGGTGATATACCTGTAATCATACTTCACCGTTATCAATGTATGTACGAGAACATGTGGAATGTGGAGGTTTTAAATCCCCGGTCTTCTGGTAAATAATAGCGATGACAAACAATGATCTATCGATCACATTTGATAAATTGATCTTTTTGCTTTAGTGGCGGTCCTGATATTTAGAGTAATAATACTAAAATGCGTAGAATTAAGACACCACAATCAGAACTAGAGGTTCATCAAACACTTAAGAAGGGCCGTATTGAAGTCGTGAGTATGTCAGCTGACTGAAGTTCTAAACCAAACATTTGAGCAAGGATGAGTTGATATATGCGAACAAAAAACTACAGCAATGTAATATAGTTATGCCTTGCATTGTGATATGTCTAAGCTAGTGTATCTATTTTGATAATGAACTACACAAACAGTTCTCTCTGACAAACATCTTGTAAATATAAGTAGACACTGGCGTTTTTTCAAGTTTACAAGAAAATATTGTAGTGTATAAGCCACATGTTTTGTTTTCAATGACTTTTATGAGGAAATATAATTGGGTTATATACACACACACATATATATATATATATAGGATGTTCTGCTATGTAAGCAGACGTTTTGTTATCCCGTGGGTCTGTGTGTTACTGCGATAATTCTTTTGGAAAGAGTAAATACATGTACTAGTACAGATTGCAGCCCAATGATCGTCCGTTTAAGCTCAGTTGAGATGTCGATTTTGTTTTAACTAATAATGCATATCATATCATGGTTATAAAAAAACACAACATCCCTGTTAATTACAATTCCGTATCTTGTTTGTTTACGAGTAACACGAGTGTGAGAACGATAAAAAGCTTTCAGTGGGGTCCCTACAAGTAGAAAGACGGTGTTGCGTTATATTAATGTCGAACCAAGATACCAAGAAAGTTCAGACATGCGCAGTCGAATTTTTTCATCAGAAAAGAATATAATATTTTTTTAGTAAATCCAATCTACCAGGGACTTTATTAATTTTCTTTATCTGTTCAAAGGAACTATAAAATAAGATGCTAAAACAGGCCAATAAGATCCATGTTTATTTATAAATGACACTATAAACACGCCTCCGCTCCATCTCATAGACTTTTACGAAAGTGATCAGACGCCATTTTTGTTTTGTCTTTATATAAGCGCCAAATACATGAAAAAAATATTGGCATCTGTACTATGTTTACAATGGTAAATTCTATTATCGGTTGACCATATTATAAAATATCACTTTACGGTTACTTAGAACTTGTGGCTTTAAGTAAAGAATCAAAGTACTGAAAGTACTGATACGAGTTGATGGTAATCGTAAGTTTTAATGAGGTATAATACACTCAGTATATTGAATACTTTTTAATTCGGTAAAATTAGGTTTTACAAAAAAGTAACTAAAATCGGGTCAGACATTTGGCCTAACGTGAGTACATAGATCAGCGATATAATTATAAAATCTTGTGCTTATAAACATCGTTTCATCGATATTAAATTTCTATGCGACAGGGCAGAATTATACCCTAACGCTAGACTACCTATCAGTAGCCTTAAATCTCTAGGTCAATACGTGTACATGTAAAACATTTTCCCAACTTCGAAGAAATCCGCGAGTGTCTCATGTGAATGAGGAATGACGCAACTTCTATGTCCAACTTCACAGACAGATCTTGCCAATACTGACCTTTAATAGCATATATCTCAACAAGTCTTGTAGACCTATATTTTTCAGCGAATTGTTACTATATTTTCGTCATTTTAAAAAGCAAAAATATACGGAAAAAAGTGTGATTTGGAAATTTCAATCTTGAAGTTGAGTTTATGTTGCTGAAATGCACATACATGTGTAATTTGGCTTCAATATAATGTGTTATTAACCCCATACTGCAAAATGTGTTTTGACTTGTTCCCAATAAACAACTTAGCATAACATAACTGCGTTGATGTTCCATCAACTCGTAACCATACAAATATCATTTTACAGTTACAACCAAAGAACTCTGGAAAATACAGCAATATAGTTGACAATGACATAACTCTGGAAAATACGGCAATATAGTTGACAACCAAAGAACCCTGGAAAATACCGCAATATAGTTGACAGCCACAGAACTCTGGAAATTACTACAATATAGTTGACAACCAAAGAATTCTGGAAAATACGGCAATATAGTTGACAACCACAGAACCCTGGAAAATACCGGAATATAGTTGACAACCACAAAACCCTGGAAAATACGACAATATAGTTGACAGCCACATAACTCTGGAAATTACGGCAATATAGTTGACAACCACAGAACTCTGGAAAATGTGACAATGTAGTTGATAACCACAGAATTCTGGAAATTACGGCAATATAGTTGACAACCACAGAACTCTGGAAAATATGACAATATAGTTGACAACCACATAACCCTGGAAAATACGGCAATATAGTTGACAATCATAAAACTCTGGAAAATACGGCAATATACAATGTAATACTCAACAACTACAGAATGGAAATACAATGTATAAAAAAAATACATACAGTATACTATAGACCTGTGTAAAAAAAGGCAATATACAAAAACAAGATAAAGTTGACAACCAAAGAACTCTGAAAAATACAGCAATATACGAATAAACAATATATAGTTGACACCTACTGAACTCTGGAAAATACAGCAATACACGAAAAAACAATTATATATAGTTGACAACCACACAACTCTGAAAAATCAAGAAGTGGTATCAGATGCCATGAAACAATCATCACTTCCTGCTGAGTGGTCACACCCACCTAATGTTAAATCAGTTAGACGAACAAGAAAGTATAAATTTGATATGGTGCGACATAACGATCATTCCGTCACTATTATTCTAATATTATTCCTATGCCAGTTCAAGTGACGATAGTTAGTTACATATGTACATGTTAGGTTATCTATGATGAATCAAATCTACTGAAATCACCTCGTAACACACTACTGTAAGACAAAACATTTTTTTCCATACACATAATAATGACAGACAATATTATAGGTAGGCCTAATGACATGTAAACAGATATCCGTACATTAACACTATATATTTAACTAGGAAAGGTATGAAGGAAAGTTTTTTTTTTCTCGTTTTCACATGATGAATGATTTAATTTCATTTGCCAAGTAATTGATTGCTTCTACTAAAAGATAGATTATATATCTTTATATCGCTATTTGTCCATTACAATTTCTGTTGAAATAATTTTTATAAATAATTCAGTTTCTGCAGGAAAATGACATTGAAATGTGATACCTAACTTTTACTCTCGCTTGTAAGGTAAAAAAAGAAATTATAAAGAAATTATAGCTTCAATATTGAAGACGTTTCATCTAACAAAAGTACAATTTATCTGAGTAATATTTAAAGCATGTGAATGTAGAGTTGATTTCTAGATATAATATACATCTATTTGTAATATACAAATACAAAATAATCATCTGGATTCAAGAATTCTGTGCATATCGCGCCGGTATAAGTCAATATATTAACTTGTTGATATTGTTAAATATAGAAGCAGAGAAGAACGCGATGATGCTCGAGAGAATCATATCATTTGCTATATTTTATGTAGAATGTGTTTATAGTTCTAGATTTATCATTTTTGTTTTCGTATTTGTAGGTCGTGATGCAATATTCGACTTTTAACGTGGACTGTAGATCTACCCAGATAAGTCGCCACGTGTTTGAAGATTATATAACGACTCTTAAGTAAACCGTAAGATGGACGCCACGCTAGTTTTCGGTACAAAATAAAAGAGCTTTACTAGTAATGATTGGATACAGAGCAAGACTCCAGTTTTAACATTTCAATCAATTTTCTCTCTTGTGTGTGTTGTTGATGTTTTATTCGCCATAAGTTCGAAATACTTATGTAACATCGGAAGAGGTTATATAAATTGTCTTGTTAAACACTTTCACGATGAAATCAAATTTGAAGTTGATTAGTATATGATGGATACCTTATAATGATATGGAAAATGTTTTATCTGCTTGAGCCAAAAGGCACACATGGCCAATGTTGAACATTGTACATTGTCATTATAAAGGAGATAGACCTCCAATATTCTCAATTACCGCGCAAGATGATCTAGTGGTCAAGGTTCGACTCCAACACGGGATTATTTGGGTTCGAATCTTGGTCAGACCTACGACTATTTAACATTACTAGTTACTCTTGCCACCATTCTGTATAAAGTTTAAAGTCTCGAGTATCTCCGCAAAAACCAAGGTGTATATAACCACAATAAGAGAAGATTGGTATGAATTCATAAAAAAGTCGACGGTAAATTTATTTGTTGTGTTTTGTGGTTGTGTTGGTGTGGTTGTGTGTGTGTGGGATTGTAGTGGTGGTGGTTGGGTTGGGGGTGGAGGTTTGTTTGGGATTTGGGGTGGGGGGTATTTTTGGTTGGGTTGGGTTTGGCGTGGGTGTAGGGTTGGGGTGTGAGGGTGTTTGTTTTTTGTTTTTTTGGATTATTGTGTGTGTCATTTGCTAACCTTTGATTGTAAACAATCAAAAGCGTAGTCATGTGCTCGCTTTTGATTGTTTACAATCAAAGGTTAGCAAATGACAAAAGGTAAAAAAAAATGTGACACTTCAAATTAATCAATTATGTCCCATTATGTAGAACTGTCTTGACAGGAATCAGACTAACATACGATTTCAATACAAATACTATTCAAATCAAATAGTTTTCGAATTTTTCAAATGATATATCATCTTATCCGTTACTAAGACGCATCCCGTAATTCAAGACACGCTTCAGTGTAAGTAACGTAACTTATACTCATAAACAAGTTACTGTACTACCTCGATAAACAAATTGGAAGTTGCTACAGATCGTTGATATAACTGAAATAGAACCTTTTTAAGATTTTCCTGACTCAGTATTCTTAGGTGCTGCACACACACACACACACACACACACACACACACACACACACACACACACACACACACACACACACACACACTTCTTAATTCTGAACATCGGACCAATTTACGAGACATTTTGAAATCTTATATTTATTCACCTAACTGCTAGGTAAAATGAAATCAATCAAATGAATTCACCATAGTCCAGGGGAAGGTAATCAAAGAAATAATGCAGAAATGAATGTAAATGACGCGTGAAAATTTATTAATATCTTATTTCTATGAAAACTGACAAATCATGAATCATACATCAACGTATATCAGTCCGATGCAACATTTGTTTTTATTTATATAGCGGTTCTGAAGAAGATTTTCAAACATGGGTACCCTCTAGGATATATTTTCCCCGTTAGATCCATCCCGATTCAGCTGAAAAATACTAGTTTGGTAGAGGACATTTGTTATTTGCTTCCATGTAAACTTTCGACAAAATCAAAATCTACCGCAAACTGAGAATAAAAAGAAAAGCCATGTCACTGCATTCTTAAGGAATTAATAAAAATTAAAAACAAAAATAAAATCAGGTTTTTGTAAAATGTTTTCACAAAACATTTCTCTACCTAGTTACCGGTAAAGAACATGAAATGAATGCATAATAGTGAATCCGAGATAAGGTATTTAAAGAAATGATACAAAATAAATGAAAATGATATATATATATATTAACATACATGTATACCATATAGAAGTTATTTGGACACGTTGACTATGTCATACAATATATTCAGCGTCCAAAATCACGCATAACAGTAATATAAGGCGATCTAATTTCTCACTATCAGCTACTCGATACCATGAATTGATAGTGATAAAATAATTCTGTCGTTTCGTTTATAATCCTTTTCTACATAATATTAATGACAGCCAATGGATACAGTTTTTTCTTTACTTGTAATTATACAATACACATAGTCACTTATTTCCCAGGGGAAATTGTTCCAGAATAACAAGAATTGGCACAATCAAGTTTTCTTTCCGTATTTAAATCATCGCTTTGTTTTGTGTCACCTGAATGTTGAATTAGTATTGGCTTTTTTTTGCCCATTACTGTTGTGAAATAAAGTTTTTGACTAACCTTGAAAACTCTGGAATATCTGGAATTTAATACCACGGAAACAAAACATATTCAGACTGGAAAGAGAAAGGATGTATTATGTCACTTCGTATTCTTCCTAAAGATGTTATATTAACCATTTTATCAGACATTTGCAGTCAATAAAATGTAACAAATGTGACTACGTAAAATGTCTGTATGCTGCAGAATATTATACATTTATTGCCCTTATTATAGGGCAATAAACTGTTTATTATACCGAAATGAAAAACTCAAAAAGTAAACGACTAGGACCATTAAAGTTTCAAGAAAATTTTATCCGAAGCAAAACCATTTTGCAAGAAATTCATGAAAAATCTACACTTTGATGATCAACAGTTGTTTCTTATCAAGAACGAGAACTCTAGTAAGGTTCCGAATGGGAGGAAATATGACAGGGAAAATGGCGCGCGTGAGGGAGACTTGATGTTTCTGTTCCTGGTCACGTGAATACGTTTGTCCAATAATGATTAAGAATCTAACATAGAGGTATAATAATGTTAGATATTATTTAACGTGTAATATAGAATATGTTCCTTTCTAACTGCGTTCATGCTAACGTATATGCAGTCTATGTCAATGTGATAGATTAAATGAAATGTCTTTCTCTGTTTGTTTGTTTGTTTGTTTACTGGTGTTCAGTAAAGCCAAACTATTCCAGTTACACAATGTCAGAGAATCTATTTTTTTTGCATCAGACTAAAATGTCGTCATTTCATTGGGTATAAAGGGTCACACGGCTGCCTTCTATGGTTCTATGGATGGTCAGTATTAAAGTTAGGCGGCAATGACAGTTGATTCAATGTCAGCTTAGACCGAAAATCCCGTGAAACGAACTATATACGATAGCAATTGAATACTTTACCTTAATTAGAATATCGACTTTGACAAAATAACAGTTATAAGGTTTATGCCTGACTCTCCAAAATAATATGTCGGATTGATCAAGCCCATGAAAGGAGAAGCAAAGCCGACTTGATCAACAAATACCAAAATTAACGGTGGAAGGGGAAATCCGTTAACATTGGACTCGGGAGAAGACCAAATGGCATTTGGCACTGACGAATCTTCTTGTTTAATCTGATAACGATATTGCGGACTTGTACCCGAGTAGATTAAATGTGAGTTATGGTTTAAACACTATGCTCCACTTATTCCGCTGTGGAGGTCCTAAAATACTGCAATACTGCAATGTATAATTTGCTTTGTTGTGAAAAATATGGTATCAATTGTAACAATACTAGTAATGCGAAAATATCTACATTTTTCTGATAACTAGATTTTACATTTTGAACGACACAGTGCTACAGATTTATGCGGATTATAATAACCAATTTTTGTAACAATGCTATCGATAAAAAGGACTAAAATACGGTTTCCTTCTGAAGATTTGACATGAAAACAATGGAAATAGAATTATTTAAAGTTTTTATCGATAACACACACACTCAAACACACACACATCAGCATTCAACATCTCTACTAAGATAAGATATATAGCTTTTATAACCTTTGTATTCTATTCTGATCAAGAGTTACATGCACTTACCATATTCTAGTTATTGATATTTCATACAAAAAGTCTATTGTGTTTGTCAGCACGTGTTCTCCCAGGAGACAGTAAAAACTAACGCAAAGCTGGCATATAACGACCTTGAATGATAGTATTTCAGGACAGGGGACAAAATCAATACGTTTAAAGGCAAGGGTAAGAGTGACTAGAATTCCGCTAATGAAAACTCTGGTTATCATTATCATATTAAATTTGGTCTTCAAGAGCAAAGGAATATATAGACAAGATATTGTATCAAAAGCTTTGGACAACTGTATTGTTAATATTGGGTGATAGTAAGTTTGCATGCATCTGCAATTCTGTAACAGCGCGTATTAGTGCATGATAAGAGCTAGTTGTTTGTTTGTTTGTTTATTGTTGTTTAACGTCCCACTCGAGAATATTTCACTCATATGGAGACGTCACCAAATGCCGGTGAAGGGCTTCAAATTTTGGCCTATGCTCGGCACTTACGGCCATTGAGCAGTAGGGTTCTTTAACGTGCCAACACCTACTGTGACACGGGACCTCCAGCTTTTACTGTCTCATCCGGGACTCGAACTCACGACCTCACGATCCAGAGTCGAGCGCGCTACCGACTGAGCCAGGCCGGCTCTATAAGAGCTAGTAATACAGCATGTGACTGGGACCATATTATTATCAAGTATGTACATCAATAAATTTGAATAAACTAAAAAGTAGAACGATATATTATATGAGAGAAACAATATCACTGTTGACACTGTGATACAAATTAATCTTTTACATATACACTTTTATCATACCCGATTGGAAATATTATTTGCTCGCTAATTTGTCGTCCTCTCAGTATAATTGATGCGCTTTTGCATTTATTTGATTAATTTGAAAAATGATTTCCTGCGAATAATAAAATCAGTAAAATTGATGCGCTTTTGTGTTTATTTGATTGATTTGAAAAATGATTTTCTACAAAGACCTATGCAATGATTTATACACAGCTGATATTGACAACCATTGCTAAAAGGACAAGAGAAGGAAAATTACTGCTGGATATTTAAAGCAACAGATAATTGCTGACGTCTGCACAATTGCGTTCAATGTCAAATGGCTTTTCATCTACTTGACTACATTTCTGTTTGTTTTCTAATATATTATGCAGGTTCCATTACAACCATACATTAAAATACTACTGCACAAATCATCTGAAGTGTCTAACAATTCACTAAAGCGCGTCAGGAAAAGTCTAAGTTTTAATATCAGACAATATGTGAAGAGATTTGATACACCATCACAAACAGTGTGAATATTTAAGGCATAAGAGTTTCGGTTGTTTTTCATTAATTCTCGTAATGAATACTTTTAACAATCTTGGCATTAATCATGTAGCTTTGATGTTGGTAACGAAGACTCCGCTAGATGTAATTCTTCCTCCTGGTAACCATTAGAGTCATAGTTCGGCTATCAACCCAAAACTTCAAACATGTAATTTAGAGACAATACAAGTTTGTTTACAACAAAATAATTCAATTTTACGCGCTTGAATATTCAGAAGTACATTTTTGGTCTCATTCAATTACATATGTATTTTACTGGCGTTATTTCGACTAACGAGTGTGGTAGAAGACGATTGATACAGCGTGATAAGCAATTAACCCTGATTACTAAAATAAGTACTTCAACAGAAAAGTCTAAAGGCCATGACCAATCTCTGGGTACTATATGAAAAGCTTGGTAAAACTGGATATGTTTTATGCCTGATATAAGTATTCAGAGTGTTGATTATTCATGTTATCTGTTGTTGTTTTTGTATTGTTGTTTACCGTCTTACTCAAGAATCTTTCACTCATATGTAGACGTCACCAAATGCCGGTGAAGGTCTTCAAATTTTGGCATATACTTGGCACTTACGGCCATTGAGCAGTGAGGGTTTTTTTTAACGTGCCGACACCTACTTTGAATGGAAAATGGAAATAATATTTGGTAAATGCAGCTAATGCCCCTTTAAGAGAAAACCCCAAAGATAACGAAAGAAGTCAAATTATATATAAATAGTGTTTAAGAATTGATTACTTGTTTTAAACATGAAGTGTGAATGATGGATAAAGATTAATAAAGGAATTGTCATCCAATAACCACTTAGATTGCTGAAGTGTATTGTTCTGAATATGGCACCAACACTGGAAGATTTAGCATGGGAAACTACCTATCGAAATTATTTCTGGGGATATTGGAGACTTGGTTTTAAAACACAATATTGAGTGCTGTTTAGTTATTAATCAAATTTTCTAAATTTGGAGAAAGTGAGACTTATGCCATGGATAATATATATTTAAAGACCTATGTACGATTTACTGATTTCCGAAATCAGCCTCGAGTTCAGTA
Organism: Atrina japonica; assembly: GCA_030159075.1. Taxonomy (NCBI): domain Eukaryota; kingdom Metazoa; phylum Mollusca; class Bivalvia; order Pterioida; family Pinnidae; genus Atrina; species Atrina japonica. The sequence goes on from BROG01000978.1 coordinate 121,532, forward strand.
AGAAATCGTTACGATATAACCACGTTGCTGTTGTTGTAGAACTCTCGACTGACATTTGATTTCAAGACCCCGTATTACGGTTAATTATTCACAATAAAAAATTTGACTTGAATGCATTTTGTTTTGAACTTTATTGTCCTCAGGAGCAAAAGAAAAAAAAAGAAAACAAAACAGAGTTGAGCTCTGTTCATATTTATCAATTAATATTCCTTCAAAAGCTAATTATTGGATTTTATTCACGCGAAAGAAATGTTATTGTATTTGAATTAAATTAACCACTTAACATTTTCAAAGTATAAACAGTCATGTTCTTTTTTTCAATGTAAATTTGAAAAAATATATACTGTTTAATATTGAAAATTCTTTAACCTTCAGTAGGTACATATAGTATAATGCATTTCACCAATATAAATATGAGGACAACAAGGTATGAAAATATACACAATGTATATAGTAAATAGGTAAATTGATAATGAGGAGTGGAAGATTCACAGAGTACGAGGGTTGATAGGTTTTGCTGTTGACGCCAAATTCAAGGACACATACTAGCATTGATAGGTTTAAATATCATGCATGTTTGTCTTGAATACATTAACTGCATATAGGCATAAGTCGATATAATATAGGTTAAAATTTGTGGAACTTTACATATATCTAGAGGTTGTCTCTGTATAATCGAAACATTACTTTGAAATTTTTACAATAATATGTCCCAACATTTTTCTATTAAATAGAGAATTTCCTGATCTTTATAATCAGTCGTGGCAAAATACCTTGACATTTTATTGTGTAATAAATAACATATCTTATTACATTTGTACTACATTTGATAGCAATCATCCAACTAATTTAACCCCATTTTGTCCAATGCATTATTTCTGATGACAGTTGCCAAAGCATTTGCCCGTTATGGTTGATTGCAAATGCACTTGTATACTCATATCATAGATTTATGAATGAAATATTTTCTGTAACATTTTGAAATTAATTCAATTAACGTTAGTTAAAACGTGGCATGTAAATTCAGCAGCAATACATATATATATATATATATATATATATATATATATATATATATATATATATATATATATATATATATATATATATATATATATATATATATATATACGTATTTTTTCAGTAACCGATATTAATTAGAGAAAATTGATGTAGTTTAACAGAAAAAAAACTAGATTTAACTGCGTCAAAATCATATTTATGAGTATCAACTTGATTTTGGTACAGTTTAATTTAGTTTTTTTTAATTAAACCTAGCTTGTACTGCACCAAAATTACATTAATCAGTTTAACGTAGTTCTTCTCAAACCTTGCATTAACTGTAGAAAAAATAGGTTGAATTGAGAAAAACAAGGTGTCCTCCTTATTGTATATACAAGATTCGATTACACTAGGTAAATACCACATGATCATTTAATCATTATCATTGAATTTTATGAGGCTTTCGAGTACAAAAATATGATAATATATTATCTTGTGTACTGTTCAATGTGTCAAATCGAATTCAAATGTGAGAACTTATTTCTCGCAGAACAGAGGGCATTTTAGAACATCTGTAAATTTCTGTAACAAAACTGTATCTGCATTATTAAAGTGTTGTATTTCACATAGTTATATGTTCGGTACCTATGACCAGACAAATACCTCATCCGTTCGTCTGTACACCTATTGAAAGTTGTCAGATGTTAAACAGTGTTGATAGTTGTCTAAAAATGCTATATATGAGAGAAATGAAATTGAAATATTATTTTACCGTACGTTTAATCGTATACGAAACATGAAGCGTTACTGTTACCATTTATACCCAAGTAAACAACCGGGTACAACACAGTGTGACACAGATTCAATTCTGTCAGTCATGTTTTAAAGTGGTTGTCGATCAAATATGAACAATATGAATTGCGGAGAAGTTAGTTATAATTATCTAAAAAGATGTTTAGGAGATTTTATTTTGACCAGTGGTGTGTCCAGGTATTTAATTTATATGACTTGTGAAATTGGCATATAATCCAATGAGGCGTCTATATTTCCCGTTTTACGAAAGGTCCTAAGTCTTAAACCCTAAGTTTTAGTCCTAATTGTCATCGGACTGACCAATCAGCGATGCGTTGCCATGGTAGTTATGACTAAAAATTAGGATTTAGGACTTAGGTCCTTTCGTAAAACGGGCATCTGTCATGTAAGCTACGACCGCCAGCTGATTTAGGCCTACACTTGGTGTTTTTGTTTAAAGGACTACTATATATAACATGTCTCTACAAATTCGATTTGCAAGGAAGTACTCCTGGTAGGATATAAAATATTTTGTAATACTTCATATAACACACTTTAAGCATATTTCTTGGTTAAATTTCAATTTTTTTGTTTAATGTCTTATCTATAATCTAGAGTGATGATTTAATAAAAGTATTGTTATTGCTTAACCCTGTTGCACTACTCGAGTCTTGCACACTTTCAATCATATAGTGGCGACCATACACGGGAAGAAACTACTGGCTAACTTGCAAACATTATTACAGAATCAGCTCACGTTCCAGTGGAATTGTAATCTACATTGACAAGAAAGGAGACAACGTATCTAAATAAGAACATACCTAGATGAGCTGATTCAGTTTTATTTCATTTCCTAGTACTCTACACAAAATTAAGAATTTATTTATATGACAAAAGTAAACAAACGAGAAATATATGGAGTCTACGTAGTAACAATACTATCAATGTATTTCCATCGATCAGTCATATTCAGTATGTTATCTAAAAAATAAAGAATTAAAAATAAAGTAAACGATATAACAGATCGATATCATCTATAATTAAAAACTAAAACCAGAATCAAATCATAAAAGAAAATCATAAAATGTAATTTGCTACCACTATCCGACGGATATTTTATTCTAATTATAATGATATAACATGTAGTGTAAGAATATTTGTGCAGAATATAAAACAATCACGAGTCTGGATAACGCTGTCAATTTGACCTGATTGATCATATTTGATGCTTTTATTACGCTTTCCACTGATCAAGTGTATGAATTATTAACGAATTAACAGGCAAGAATTAAAGCTGCTGTAATTTGTTGTTTGAAGTAGCGAGATACGACATATTGTATATGAATCAGTCGATTAAGGCTTAGACATTGACAGACTGCGCACAAAACAACAAGCAGTGTCTTTGTCCGATCTTGTGATTTTTACAAAAATTGTATCCCATCTGAATTTGTGTTTTGAGGTTATATGGAAGCTATATCGACCGATGATGTAAATCCTAAGATATCACCAATGCAGTTGTGTTGCTCTTCAATTGTAGAGTAATAATTTTATAGCCCCGTTAGACCTGTATTGGGCGATCTCTGGTCACGAGGAAATGCCCTCCCTAAATAAGTGCGTAATTTTACTATGTTCAGCTTGCCAATGAATCACACAGGATTTACTGCTTCAATGCCCTGTTGACCGGTATTAGGAAACCACCAGACTGAAGTAACTTAGCTTAGTATGAATGAAGTCGAGATTGTATTTAACTTTAATTAACACAGACGCACGTGTACGATGTCGAACGAGTCGTCTTTCAAATTCAGTGAATTATCGGGAAATTAAAATATAATAATTAGAAACGTATAATGACCATCCTGTAGATTTATACTTTGGTATTCGAGATTTTTTATATGTAAAGAATCTGGAATATATGAGCTAATGTTGAATAAAAGTTAAGTTTTGGTTTTATGTAGCATACAAAATTTTGGCCTTTCCTACTGACTATTTGTGTATTAACATGTCTAAATCTTTATTCAAATTTACTAATATGATTCTTATCAGTCCAAATTTGAGTACCAGCTGTCTACAAAATGTTGCAATTCCAGTGATATATCAAGCAATCGTACATGTTGACCAACTGACATTTTCAACTGAATAGCACAGTCTGAGGGCTTTATACAATATATACAGCGTAATTTGGATTTTAAAAATTAGGTACGTGCCTCACTGTACAAGTTGAATTAAAACATATTCAATGTTTTGTATGCTACATAAAACCAATTCACTGCAATATCCACAAACTGGTTTTAATTTTAGGTGTATAAAAACGATATTATCTATCAAATATCGCTTAAACATTGATCGAATTTTAAATAATCTATGGATGGATAGATAGATAGAAAGATAGATTGATAGATATAGATATAGATATTGATATAAAAAGAGATACATCCACCCATCCATACATACATACATACATACATACATACATACATACGTACACAGATATCTGTCCTATATGTCATCATGCCTACGAATTTCCAGTGATGAATTAAAGTTTGTTTTCCTGTGAAGCTTGTCATAACCGAAAAGTAAGTCAAATCATCCGTTTAATAATTAAAGGGTTACTACACCCCGCCAGATTATGTGAATTAGACTGTACCTACTAAGTAATTCAACAGTTGTGGATAGTTAACTCATTTACCCATAAGTCATTGATTTGCAGAAGAGTTCATTGTTTTTCAGGGGTTGATGAGTAAATAGGTCGCCAGTCCAATTCGCTGGGCGCTGTGCCTCTGTAGTTATGTAAGTGACATTGGGTCTGATAAGGATTTGAGATAACCGGCCTGCCTCAGTCGATAGCGTGCTCGACTCTTGATCGTGAGGTCGTGAGTTCGAGTCCAGCCGGCGGCAGTTTGGATTCCTGTCTTTCGGATGAGACATTAAAAACCGAGATCCCGTGTAACAGTAGGTGTCGGCACTTTAAAGAACCATCACTGCTCAAGGACATAAGTGCCGAACATAGGCCAAAATTTGAAGCCCTTCATCGGCATTTGGTGACAACTGCATATGAGTGATAAGATTCTTGAGTGGGGCGTTAAACAACAATAAACAAACAAACAAAGCAATTTATCTAATGTTAATATTACATAAGAACATTACGCTGAGACATAAATTGAAATGTTTAAGTCTTTTGAATGTGGGATATGGGTATATAACAGATTAAACAGATGGAATCTACTGGAAGTTCCTCTGGAGATCAATTATACATCAATGCCCCTTTTAACAACTACTGTTCAGTTTCAGGCGTTGTTCATTGCAACCTGTACATTCTGGTGATGCTGTTTATTCAAATGTGCAATCATTTAAGTCTCACTCGGCACAAAAGGCACAATATTAATTTTCCGCAAAGGTGTTCATGTATTGGTACCTCTTCTAGTAAAAAAAATCCTAGACTAAATACATACGGTATTGTTCTGTCGGAAATAAATTGTAAGAGCTTCTCGAAAGTTTGGTCCCCTTAACATAAATTGAGATATGGTGACATACTTAGTGATGATCTGTCTAGTTGGATCACAGTTATGTTTGGACGAAACACATACAAATACTTTGATTATGATACCAGGGTGCAGATAAAAAGGTAAGGGGTTTGCCCTTTAGTCAGATAAAAACTACAATAAAAATATCAGAGGAACCAGAAATTCCAACAAAACATGGGGATAAAAGAGACCGAGAAAATGAGAAAAATATACATGTATCTTTGTATAAATACTACTAGAATGTAACTTGGAAATTATTCCGGTCCATATTATTTGGTGTTAAATGATAATTTTAATGATGTTAAGGTTAAGAATATTAGAAAATACATATTTTCTGTATAATTGGCGTTATTTAATCTTCTAGATGTCCAGGATACAATATACAAATCTCGTGAATATTAGACATACACGAACCTCCAGAAATCTAGAGGTGGGATTAGTCCCATGGCGTAGTAAGCATCCCCTCCCTGTTGAACGGTCACACTTGCCGTGAGTTTACAGTCAATTTCAAATGAAATACATGAGGAATAAATTGTTGTCACAACTGACACAGACGACTCAACAACCGCTACATAATAGCTATAGGTAACTCAACATTTCATTTAGTAATTGCAAACAAGCTGATTATACCGACCGTAAAATTTGCGGAACGTTGACATCAACCTCGATTCTCGATATAACTGTGACAATAACTAATCAGTAAGTCGTTTCCCTTTGTTTATGAAATGTTCATATGTAGAACATGCCCTGACATATGGATTAATTTGTGATAAATAAACACCATATACAGGAGATAGTGGGATATTACTAGGAACTTGGGAAGAAAAATGTAAAATATGTGTTCAGTTAAACAGCTTGGACATATTAATTATATGTTTAATATATCTTTGTATACAGGTGAACTAGAATCGAGATACTTCTATAAAATCAGATACCAAGGTATTAATTTTCATGATGTTTAGGAAGCACTATACAAATCTAGGGGCCCGTTTTATCAAGAAGATCTAAGTTGTCTTAAGTCATTTGCTCTTACGACAGAACGTTTTATCAAAGCTACCCTGTGTCAAGTCTTAAGGTATTTTCGCAGTTTTTCAAATAAGATCTTTAAATCTAATGAATATTTTACCTGCTACATTTACAATTGCACATACAACAATAAAGCAGGTCTACGCAAAACCTCTGGGTGGTCTTAAAGGTCCGACCTGATTTGGTCGTAAGTACCAAGTCTCATTTTTTGTAAAACGATCGCAAGTCGTAAGACCATGACTAAAACTTTCGTTTAATCGTTCGTAAAACAGGACCTTGCTGAACACTGAACAAACACGGACCTCTGGAAATCCAGTATAGATAAAAGGGGTGACAGACATTTTGTCATCAATTGATAGAATAAAAATCCATATTTGATGGGTCAAAGATTATGAATAATTCCACTCCAAAAAACCCATCTTAGCTTATATAATCTCTTTGACCTATCACTGTAAGTGAATAGAATTTAGCCACAGACACTCTGAAAATGAGTATACATTGAAATACATTAGTGTATGTCACCTCTTTTATCTGTCAACGAAGGAACTGTGAAATTGCGATCACTTGACAAGAAAGACGATAAGAACGATGATAGAAAATCATTCCAATATTTTTTTTATATGAATATCGAGGAATAATATTGTATAAAATAGGTTACGAATAATGAAGCTCGTGACCGTATGGTTGTACCCAAGAGAAATTAACATTGAAAAGTATCGATTGTGTATAAAGTGTTATGTGTAATAGGTGTCACACAATGTATCTGGTTAGTGTCAAAATGTCGGCAATGGTATGGTGCTGTAACCTGACCTGACCATTTGACTACTGGAATCTTCGTCATTCGCGTCGCATCCAATAATTAATTAGATCAATACTTAGAGAAACACACACATATATATACACACGCACGCACACACACACACACACACACACACACACACACACACACACACACTTTTTTACAGAAAGTACATCAAGTTGTACTTACTCACTTTCCAGGTAAAATATCTCAACAAAGTTTCCTCTGTATTAGCAAAAGTCAAAGCTATCTCAACACAACTGAAAAATTATTTTTGTGAGTTTTGTTTTTGTAATTTTTCTCGTCTAAATTGACATTGTTGAACTCGAGGCCAAATGTTATCTTTTATCCATCATCATCATCATCAGCAGCAGCAGCAGCAGCAGCTAACTATTGCGAGGAGGATCAAGATAAGTATAATAGGTTTGAAATGTTCATTTCACGACATAAGGTATAGTAAAGTTATTAGAATTCCCACTGCATTCATTTGCCAATTTTACCCTCGTCAGTAAGCCCACATATGACTTCCGTTTCGAATCCATATTGTAACTTTAAGTCATCCAGGATATAACCTTTGCAGACGATAGATTTACGGATCACACTTTTAGTGTTGTCGCTTAACGATCATTAGATTACTTTGAAGAATACAGGACAACATACACGCGGGTATATCTGATATTGGTAGTAGAAGCCTTTTATGTGACCGCGGTAGTCGTTTATTAGTTCACAGCAGACTAAATGAACACTTACACCTGAACTACCAAGAATTTAAATACCATGGCAACTAGGTGAATCATTTATTGTTTTTGAACATTTAAGACCAATCACTTTGCATTAGATGCCTTATTTAGTTATCAAGAGACACCTGCATAAAATCCATCGCCAAAATTGTTTTTAAAATTAAATCATGATTATGATTTACCCCCTTTTCCACTTTGTTGCAAATTGATTTTTTTAAATTGTGTTTGTGGAGAAATGGTTCGCCAGATTCAAAGAAGAATACTTCTATATATGACGTTGTTCAGTATAAATCAGTAATATGATAGTTCCACTGGGAATTACGCGAGATGCGTGTATTGTTAGCATATCTATAACTTTCCATATCTGCCGATAATTTAGTTAAAATCAATAGAAGAATAGCGTACGTGATATGTTTCAAAAATTGGTTACACATTCATATTCTGACACAATACTTATATAATCAAAACCATGGAAGTGTGTTTGCAACAGATACACTCAAACCAAAACAATGCTGGGCAATTGAGCATGAAGTGACTCATTAAATCAATGTCATCGATACCGTTGTCATGGGAAACATGAATTTTAACAACAGTAATTCCATCCAAGTCGCTAGGAATCACCCATGGTACTAATCAGACCGCAACTTATACATGTATAGTATGTAAAATACGCGCTTCTGTTCTATATCCGTACTTTCACATGTTAAAACTTGTACTGGGGATGCTTTACAGATTTCTCATTCAGCTTTAAATGTCACTGAAATAACAAATTTATGGACCTCGTACGTCAGTTAATTGTTAAATATCGTTATCATTAAAGTCGATATATTGACTTGTGTTAAAACAATATTTAAGAAGATATAATTACCCTGAACAATTTGCCTTTTTGACGTCAACTTTAGCAATGGTTGAACAAAAGACAGCGGCGTGAGCATTTTGCAAATAATAAAATGAAATAAATCTCGAGAAACCTACTACTGCTTTCCAGTAAACAGCAAGGATACTTCGGCGTCAAAATACTGATGCCTGTGCTGTGTGTAATTCTAAGTATGTGACCTTCAGTGTAAATTTAGAACATGTTTGCGAGCATCTCGAGAATTTTAAATTGCATTAAGTATACTCACATCCTGTCATATAGCCGTGTAGTAAAGTAAAAGCTTACCTCCAGAGCTATTATCCTCCCTCTGCTCTCTAATGTGTCGGCAAAGACTACGTATGCGTCTTCACATTGGCGTAAAGTCGATATTTAGATGACAGAGTCAATGAATTATAGAAGAAAATACGATTTTTCCAGTTGTTTATGTGCAACAATTACAGATACTTTAGAATGCACTGCAAACTCATACCGTCGGTGTATTTATTCAAATGAGTCAGCGTGTTTTTATCATTACTATAGAGTTATAGAGCCTAGAGGAAACTAAACTAGTCGTTATGTACATAAACCACTACATACCAGTAAATTGTACTTCAGTAATTACACGGACAGAGACGCAGGGGAACGACATCAGCTACATTAAACCATTGTATGATGTAACTAGATGCTATAAGCTGACGTATTTATTTACAAGATGAAGTTATAATCACTCACCAGCATTACTACATGTACTTAATAGTATTATTTTACAAAATCACGACGAACATTATGTTCAATAGTATAGAAGATATTATATAGCTTCTGTTGTTACATCGATTCGGGATATTCTTAAATTCTTAAAACACACACACGCAATATGATTAGGAAGCTACATGGGGATTATAGTAATGATTGCAAAATCGAACAAGTAAATAATTCGATAACCGATATACAATAAAAATAAATAAATGTGAAAAAAGACAGAATCAAAATGAACAAAACAATGTAGAAGTTCGAAAAAAAAATTTACGACAAAAGTCGTGAAACGCATCGGTAAGAGAAAAAAATTACGAATAACAGAATTTCGGTTATTCGCTATCCTAATTTCGATATGCCATTAATTTGTACCCGTGATAACAATGATATAGGAATTCTTAAAACGAATAAACCATCATGATAGTGGTTTCGAGATGTTATCACACCGAACTCGAATCACTTTTAGAAGTGGATCAAACGTGTTGTGTTCAACAAACCTTCTCCAGAATTACTGTATGAGTGTTAAAGGTATCTGCATAAATTTATGATTTAAGTCTATGTGTTCTTTATTTGTAGACAAAAACGCGCTTTTTACATCTTTTCAAAGTCATTTTCATTTATTTTGTATCATTTCTTCAAATACCTTCCCTCGGGTTCACGATTATGCATTCATTTCATGTTCATTATCGGTAACTAGGTGGAGAATGTTTTTGCGAAAACATTTTTCAAAAACCTGATTTTATTTTTTCAATTTTTATGAATTCCTTAAGAATGCAATGGCATGGGGAATTTTTTATTCTCAGTTTGTTTTTCAAACCTGCTTTAGATTTTGATTTTGTCGAAAGTTTACATGGAAGCAAATACCCAATGTCCTCTACCAAGTTAATATTTTTCAGCTGAATCGGCAAAGGGATGGATCTAACGGGGAAAATATGTCCCAGGGGGTACCCCTGTTTGAAAATCTTCTTCAGAACCGCTATATAAATAAAAACAAATGTTGCATCGGAGTGATATACGTTGATGTATGATTCTCATGATTTGTCAGTTTTCATAGAAATAATGTATTAAAATATTTTGACGCGTCATTTACATGTAACGATAATATCCAAAGTGTAGGCAATCTATCAAGTCCACTGTGTAATGGTGTTAATGTGATGGAACTTTTTAATTCTAACGTAAGACGTAAACGAAGTCACGGACATCGTTCATACAACCGACCTTACATACATGATGTCACTTTTTCATCACTTTTACCTTACGTTAACAAAAATTGGGTCTTCATCACATTCGCAGCAAACTTTATTCTGTTCCTTTTACCAATCTCAATAAACTTTTTCAAGAAGCAAGAATGAACCCCTACACGGATTCTTCAACCCCAGAATACATCCTGAACTCCATTATAATGGACATCGCTTATCACAGACTGTTTAAGCCTGCACGCATTACAAACGATGATTGTTCTGAACAGAAACGTCTTTTCCTTAAACTTAAATTTACAAATAAAGGCATAGACGCTTTAAACATTGGCAATGTTCTAAATCACAAAAAAGTTCAGTCCTGTATTCCACCATATTTTAAACTGAAGACCACGCCTTGCATTTCATATAGCTATACACCTAGCATCGCATCCAAGCAATTCAATTACAAACAGGTTTTACAGTGCTTAGACATCAACCATCTTCTACACAACACTGTCACATCTTCATGTTCAAATACAATCCTATCGGGCATGTTATTACCGGCGACGTTTCTATTGTTTAAAATGAAAGCCTCAAAAATCTTATTTTAAGGGGCCCTAAATAAAATCTCGTATTCGAAAACTTAAAGGGACTATCAAAACACGTTATCCCTCTGTATTCAATAATCCAGAAGTAGTAACTGAACTGGATAGATTACATGACCAATATGTACTGGTACCAGCAGACAAAGCCTCAAATAATATGGTTTTTATTTGTAAGGCACATTACTATAATTGTTTATTAGAAGAACTTGGGTTTAATACGAATTCTGGAAATCCTACATACACACGTAGCTCACTTTCAAAGGACGAGATCCTTCAAAATCACGTGTCCGTGTTACGGTCATTTGATAAACCTACAACGGATACCGTTTTCGAGCTACCACATTTATATTGGATACCCAAACTTCATAAAACCCCATATAAGCAAAGATACATAGCAGGATCCAGCAAATGTTCTACCAAACCTTTATCTTTACTCTTTACCAAGATATTGACAGCCGTTAAGGAGAAACTTCAACAATACTGTACAGTTGCTTATTCCAGAAGCGGTGTAAATCAGATGTGGATACTTAAAAATTCTAAACAGCTTTTAGAAAATTTTAAGGCACACAATTTTTCTCGAATTCACAATATCAAAACTTATGACTTCTCTACTCTTTATACAACTATTCCACACAAAAAATTAAAAGAAAGACTTTTCAGCATCATAGACAACTATTTTTTCACTAAAGGTGGTACCCGAAAATTCAAATATTTAGTGATTGGCTATCAGGATACTTATTTCGTCAAACACCACTCTGATTCTACACATAAATACACTGAAGTTGATATAAAAAACATGCTGGAATTTCTATTAGACAATATATTTTTAATGTTCGGAGACGTGGTCTTTCAACAAACTGTCGGCATTCCTATGGGAACAATTGTGCTCCTTTATTGGCCGACCTGTTCCTTTATTCATACGAAGCAGACTTCATTCAGAAACTGCTGAATCAAAAGAAGAAAAAGTTAGCGGTGTCCTTTAATTTGACATTTAGATATATCGACAACGTTTTGTCAATTAATAATAACAATTTTCGTACATATGTCAATGCGATATATCCCAGCGAACTAGAAATTAAAGATACAACATAATCAAGCACACACGCTTCATACTTAAACATTTTACTCAATATAAACACAGACGGAAAAAAACAACTAAGCTATTCAACAAACGCGACGATTTCGGCTTTCCCATCGTAAATTTTCCACATTTAAGTAGTAATATCCCTCAGTCAACCGCATATGGAGTTTACATTTCACAAATGATCCGATATGTCAGGGCGTGTACAACATATGAAGATTTCATATACAGAGGTAAACTACTCACTGACAAATTATTGACAGAGGGATATCGAAAACCGCGTTTAATGTCAACGTTCCGCAATTTACGGTCGGTATAATAGTCTTGTTTGCGACTACTCTGTTTCACTAAGTGAAATGTTGAGTTGCTTTTTCTTTGGCGGTTGTTGAGACGTCTGTACTAATTGTGACGAGGATACACTCCTCACGTGTTTCGTTGCACTTGACTGTGGACTCACGGCGGGTGTGACCGGTCGACAGGGGATGCTTACTCCTCCATGGCACCTGATCCCACCTCTTGATTTCCAGAGGTCCGTGTTTTTCCATTTTTACCGGATTTGTATCTATGTCCTGGACATTCAATTGATTTATACTTTGGTATCTGAATTTTCTTCATATTATTACATTCAGTTCTGCATTATTTCTTTGAAAACCTCCCTTGGACTATGGTGAATTTATTTGATTGATTTCATTTTACCCAGCAGTTAAGTGAATAAACATAAGATTTCAAAATGTCACGTAAATTGGTCCGATGTTCAGAATTAAGAAGTGTGTGTGTGTGAGTGTGTGTGTGTGTGTGTGTGTGTGTGTGTTAAACTATTGCGTTATAAACCTTATCTGATTTCATTAAAAATTTGATTCATTTCAATGACAATGACTCAGTTTGAACTGTTGAAATCTTTTTCATAGATAAAGGGTCAACAGAATTACTGGTAGCTCTCGTAAATTTGAACTTAATATATTTCATAGGAAAATGATTTTCGTGTTTTGACAAAAAATATACTACAACACTAAAAACAATACGCTGAAAAATATCTATCCTCGCTAAATATGATATGCGCTTCACTCAATTTGCCTTTATCTTGCTAAAATAACCTAAAATAGTTCCCTTTTGCTACTATAACAGTAACAAGTTAAATATCCCTAAAATTATTGGCATTTGTATAGAACGTGTATATTTATTAATTAAAACTTTCTTCTTTATTCTACTTGCATATTGTTCACATAGTTTTACTGCTGCTTAAAACTATTTCCTTCATGTAAAGAGAGATAACCTGTCTTTATATGAGTAATACCATTGCCGTCACGTGAACTACAGTAGCCACAGGTGAAATACAAATAAAACAGGTAGAATTTCAACCGACTACCTCTATCAAAACTAAATTTGATAATAGGCAAATTTCCTTTGAATAGACACGAAATGACCAGTTAACCCATGTAAATAGCTCAGGCCCGAGCCCCACTGGAACCTAAGCTGATTTTAGAGAAAGTTTGCTATTTAATCGAAAACCGCCGTGAATCCCCGGTAGAATGCTCGATTCGCAACCAGAGGGTCGCGGGTATGAGCCTACGCGGAAGCGGCTGGCTTTTCCTATCGTTCGGATGAGACTTAAGAAAACGAGGTGCCGTGTCACAGTATGTGTCGGTCCCTTAAAGTACCCTCACTGCACAATTGCCGTAACTGCCGAAGCCTTTCACCGGCATTTAGTGACGTCTCCATATGAGTGAACGATTCTTGAGATGAACGTTAAATAACAATACAACAACACACAACAACCGGTGGAGGGTCAAAGGTCTCTCCCCGGGTATATTATAACCGGATTCTCACCTTCATCATTAACAACTGGCCGTCATCATGTTGTTGAATATAGCGTAAAACACTCAAGAAGGAAGTTTTACAGCACATTATACAATGTATGGGATTTACGGCTTATTTAATATTCTTTGTCATACCGATAAATGTATGTACACGTATCTGTACCTGTATGTAGTACATAAAAATAATATTTATCTGTGACGTATACGATACATAGATATAAATCAATATTAAGTATATAAAGTTCAACACCAAACAAATATATATATATATATATATATATATATATATATATATATATATATATGATATATATATATATATATATATAATATATATATCATAACTAAAATTAGCATAATATTTAGAGTTGCGCTTTCTCCAATCATTGACTTTCAATGGTGTAAGCACTGAGATGTATAATCCCTTGTATCATCATTTCTGTCAAAATTTATATATATATATATATATATATATAATATATATATATATATATATATATATATATATATATATATATAAATATATATATACTGTACAGGGCTTAATTCACTGGTTGTAATTTTCACGTTTACCTTTATGCTGGAATTCACGGATCAGGGGTAGCTTAAAGTAACACCATGTCCTGTTAAGATGGTCCATATCATATTACATACATATATAGATTTATCAAAACATTTTTCACTGTTTCTTAATTTTACGTATCTGTCAACACTGTGAATATAGCGAATATTAACTCCGCAAATTATTCCCCCCTGTATGGTATATGTGTTTATCCATGCATATAAAATACTTGAGTCAAGGTAAAAACATTAAAGTATAATATTGGTTTTTTTATTAAGTATCTATCCATGGTAATACGTTTCACTACCACAACATATTCTGTTTTAATTTGCTAGGTTTGGAGATATTTTGATTTCGTATTTAGCACATTAGACTTCATAGGGGCTCTCGCCACCAATTATTTTTCAATGCTAGATATAATGGGGATCTTACAATTGATCGCTTCCAAAACAATCAGAAAACTGATTAGCATTGCAAATCCAAACTTTGTGAATTAAAACAAAACAATTTAAGATAAAAGCAATGTGGGAGCTACTTCAATTGAACTAACAGGTTTTACAGTAAAACATTAGGCGTTAAATGTGGTTACGACGTGGCTCACAGAACAATACACAGATGAACTATGAACTGCAAATCATCATATTCAAGTATCCTCCTCTTCAACTGCTTCCATGATTCTCCTTTATGTTACACTGTTTGTGGGTGTGCGTCTGTAAAGATAACTCGTATATCTTATTATCATGAATGATTTTTTCTTATAAATAGCAGAAGACAGAAATAATATGAATGAATATTATCAAATACAAAACAACATGCATACTTATACCATGTTCCCACTTTTTGATTTACCAGGGGTTTTCACCGAAACGTATGAACCTGATACTTATTTGAGTCGATTCAAGGACCAATGCCACATTGTAAGAATATTTTAATCATACAGAAATAAGATGAAACAAAACATTGGTGCTAAAATCGTACTGGTTATTATCATACGCATACATAACACTACTGTATATTTCGTTTACTTCGCGGGGATTAAATTTCGCGTTCTTCTGACAGAAACGTATTCATGGGTATTAAATTTCACGCAAGACCGTTTCCAAAATAGAAGTGTAATTGGAGTTGAAGTTAAGCTAATAATCATTTTATGATTCGTGAATATGATATCTGGTTATATATGAATACATATTGACAGGAAATAACTTTTATTGTTAACGGATAGTTTTTCTGATACTTTATAAGTATAACGTATTATAATCACGGGTATTTAATGTTGTAGTATTTTCTTTGACCGCGAATATAGCTAAATTAAATCCCTGCGAATTAAAACAACTGTACAATGTTATGACATTTTCACAGTGACTAAATTAGTTGAGCAATCGACTTGCAAGCTTGGGGTTCCGGTCTTGATTTTCGGTTCTACCATTTTTGTCACCACGGGTTCTTAAGAGCCTAAGATGATTATCTGAGTTTACTTCCGGAAGGCGGTCTACATTGTAGACACATTTTCTCCTCTACCATTAAAAACTGGCTGCCACATTATCACTGAAAAATTGTAGAATGTGCCGTAAATTACCACTTAAACAAATTGTTTTAAACACTAGTTTATCGCTAGTTTTAACTAGTGTTTGTTAAAGGAAGTGAAAGGTTAAACCTAAAACCCCGTAGTTCTAAAAGTGGCATGTTAGTGAGCATCCACTACATTAGTGTATAAATCTATATTTAAATGGTCACGTGATATTTCACATTCCGCTATAAACGTTTCAATATATCTGAAAAACAATATCAGCAGAGCGTACAACGATGATAAATCTTGTGTTTTATTTTTTTAGCTTTTCCACCTTTGTTGTTCTCCTTTATATGGTGATTATATCTTGCAAATGGTCCAATTTGCTGGGGCGTATTCAACATATGAACATTTCATATATATAGACTTTACACACTTACAAGATGCAGTCACAAATATATCATGACTCGCATTTTATATCAACGTTTCGCAAATTTTCCGTTCAGTAACATTACCTTATTTGAATTTCAGGTGTTTAAGCGAATTTTTGTTTTGCGTGTTCCATGGTGGAATAGTTGAATCGTATTTGCCGATTATAAAGAAGATTTATTCCTCAATTATTTAATTTGAATTTAATCGTAGACTCACAGTCGGTGGATGTTTACTCATCCAGGACACCTGATCCAACCTCTGGATTTCCAGAGGTCTGTATGTGTCCAATTTTCACCTAATTTGTATTTTATGTCATGAACCTTCCACCGATAAATATTTTGGTATCTGTGATTTTTATACCGATTAATATCTTGGTATCTGTGATTTTTATACCGATTAATATTTTGGTATCTGTGATTTTTATACCGATTAATATTTTGGTATCTGTGATTTTTATAGTTTTAAATGTTATCACTTGCCATAAACACACTTTCGTTTACAGCAGCCAAGGTAAAAATGAAGGAGTACCAATTATTTTTAAGCTCAAGTTCATTATAACACGAATTAGATGTGCAATTGTCTGAACATGAAGAACAATTGCAAATCCCAAATGGAATAGGACCAGGTGTCCGGAAGGAGTCAGCGTCTTCTGCAAATGTTCCATGGAAACCTTTCTAGTACGATGAATTGGTCAATTTCGGTGTAAATGTCAAGTTTGGTGAAGAGATCAAGTTCGGTGAAAATCACGATTGGCGAAAGGGATCCACTGCCTGAGGCCGTGCTCCAGAATACTATCTAATATTATTGAGATGGAGACTTCATAATGTTTAACAAGATACCCTTATCGGCCATAAAACTATTTAAACGACGATTTCAAGTTCAACAACGTAACCTTGTGTAAGTATTTTATCGAAATTAAATAATTTAAAGATTTGAAGAGATTTTTTAAGTGTTATTTAACACCATAATTACCATTTATTCAGATTTGTGATGATGGCCAATTTTAAATGGTGGATGATATAGCCCGGTTGCGCTGTACCAACGGCCGTCTGCAAGTAAACTAACAAACGTTCTCATAGAATCTTGTCAGTTTCGAGCAGGGCTGACCACGCTGACTTCATAGTTTAAATCGCGACGCTTTTGCCACTCGACTACGGAGGTCTCATCATTAAAAATATTATGTCGGCGTGCTCGCTCACATTATAATCAACCAGTGAAATTGGTATTTACTTTGCGGTCAAATTATGTTCACTACAATTTTAGGTGAATTATTATCACTACTATCGGTTCAAATGATATTCAAATTCAAAATAAAACTAGACGGTAGTTCGGCATTTTAAACATGAATTGAAGATATTTTAGCTTAATTGGATTAATATGCACGTCAATTTTCACATACTAAATAAAATAGAACAATATTTGCTTTTTTTAATATTTCATTTTGGTGTCAAATGTTATCATAAATGCATTTTATCACATACAAAAATTATTTAATATATACTCAACCTTCCATTTAAAACATTTCTTGATGCAATTAGAGTAGAGTAGGCCTTGGTTGCTGGACTCAAACACAATAACATCAATGTTGTTGCTGAAATCGTTATTATTGTTGCTAACAGCTATAGAGAAACCATATGCCTTCGCATGAGGTAGCAAATATTCCGGGACGGCAATACCTTCAACATTACACTCTATATTAAAGGGAGTTCGAAATATTGCATCTTTAATGACAGGATCTCCAGTCCACAGCTTCCTAGTTTTCTTAATTCGAATAAGAAACAAAACAGGAATTGATAACAATGAAATACATATACATATATATATACATATATATAAGAATTATACAAAACACTAAAATGACTAGCGACACGAACAAAACTAAAGTCAAATTTTCGGGACGACTTGTCCCTTCCTCAGGACTAACATACGCACGCACGCACACACACACATACACACGCGCGCACGCACACACACACATATCCAAACACACACACACACACACACGGAATAAGAAAGAAATGCTACATTATGACATGGTTATCAAAATAAAAAATCAACCAGTGAATATCTATAAAACTAAACTACCAACAAAATAGAGAAATGTGAATAAAATAATTAAATGTGAAATAAACAGAAGTGTGAACAAAATAAACAGAAGTGTGAAATTAGCAAGAAAAACAAAATTGATATTGTATGGTCCAACACGTTGAAATTACTTGCTATCAAACGAGACGATACAATAAATGTGGTAAGAATATACAATGACAGCACTTCAATAATTCTTACCAAAAAGAGTTAACTCTATGAACGATGCTGGGTTCGAGTTTAAATCTATTTGACCTAGAATCATCAGAGAGAGAGAGAGAGAGAGAGAGAGAGAGAGAGAGAGAGAGAGAGAGAGAGAGAGAGAGATAAAGAGAAGGGGGATTAATACATGCTTTAAGAATACTTAAGAAAAAAACAATTGTGACACGTGATATACCTTTGTCACAAAAAGTTGTATCTTGCATTTTAGAGAGGGTTCATTGAAGAATGTTTCTCCCATAACTTGAATTCTTGTACAATCGTGCTTGTTTCTACCGTTATCCACTGGTTCGTATAATTCAGGTTTGACTGATAAATCCCCCGAACAATCTGGTCCTCCATAACCGCTGTTACAGGTACAAATACCTTCAAAATATTTGAATATGTAATTGTATCTCTCATTTGGCTTTTTGCTCATTTAAATTTATACGATCAATTCACAGGTAGTTATTGAATTTTCATATTGAAACTTATATCGTCAATATCGTCCAGAAACAAATTATTTTCAAAACTGTTAACAATTTTCATTCTCTTAAATATTAATCATAAATCCGTTCTCACTTCGTTTGAAATACAGTCGAGTGTCTCGGAATTTGAATTGTCATACATTTTACGAGTTGATGGAATATCAACACAGTTATGTTATGCTAAGATGTTTATTGGGAACAAGTCAAAGCACATTTTGCAGTATAGAGTTAATAACACATTATATTGACGCAACATTACACATGTATGTGCATTTCCGCAACATAAACTCAACTTCAAGATTGAAATTTCCAAATCACATTTTTATCCGTATATTTTTGCTTTTAAAAATGACGAAAATATTGTAACAATTCCCTGAAAAATATAAGTCTACAAGACTAGTTGAAATACAAATGTATATGCTATTAAATGTCAGTTCGTCGTCCTTTATGAATTTTAAGATATTATGAATTTGCTTTAGTTTGTTTATTGTTTATTGTTGTTTAACGTCCCACTCAAGAATATTTCACTCATATGGAGACGTCACCAAATGCCGGTGAAGGGCTTCAAATTTTGGCCTATGCTCGGCACTTACGGCCATTGAGCAGTGAGGGTAACGTGCCGACTCCTACTGTGACACGGGACCACGGTTTTTACTGTCTCATCCGACAGACAGGAAACCAACCTGCCGCCGGCGTGACTCGAACTCACGACCTCACGATCAAGAGTCGAGCGCGCTACCAACTGAGCCAGGCCGGCTCATGAATTTGCTTTAGAATGTTACTTTTCAGTTAGTGTGTACCATTATACTCTTGTGATAGAATTGACATTAAAAGCGATCGACTGGACTGTTAACAATTCTTGGGCACGATTAGTATGCAAAGTTTTGGTCAAGTTTCTCTTATCCTGTATTGGCAAGATCTGTCCGTGAAGTTGGACATAGAAGTTGTGTCATTCCGCATTCACGTGATCTTAACTGATGAGAAACTCGCGGCAGTCTTTGAAGTTTAGAAAATGTTTTACATGTACAAGTTTTGACAAAGAGATTTAAAGCTACTGAACTGCCCTGTCGCATAGAAATTTAATATCAATGAAACGATGTTTAAAAGCACAATATTTTATAATCATATCGCTGATCTATGTAGTTTGTTGCATAATAAATAAGCCATCAGTACTCACGTTAGGCCAAATGTCTGACCCGATTTTTAGTTACTTTTTTGTAAAACCTAATTTTACCTAATTAAAAAGAATTCAGTATACTGAGTGTATTATACCTCATTAAAACGGTTTATTCCTCCATTTCCAGCATTTCAGAAATCTGAGGGGGAAAGGTGAAAAAAATTGTAGAAATAGCAGGAATTCTTGTACTAACAATAGATTAAGAATAATTAGTTTGTAAAAACACCATGTTAAAATGCCTCAAGTAATCACAGGTAAAAGTAAGAGGGCATTGTCACAAACTGAAGAAAGTTTACTTGCATATACTTATTGTATCATTTAGCATGTGTAAAAAAATTATATCAAAATTTAAAGAGATTCTAACAATTTTAGCACATACAAAAGCTCAACAACAATTATCATATTAATTATAATGATAATATTATGAATTGTGTTCACTTTCTATGATGCTTTGCTATGAAAATGAAAAAAATAAAGGTGTGTAAGATAGAAAAAATATTTAAATTTTACTTATACCAAACTTTTATGAAAATTTTACTAAATTAACCATGACATTGAAAAATTAAAGATTTATAAAAGAGAAAAAATATTTAAGATTATCCCAAAACTAGATACCAAATATTTGAATTTACCTGAATACCTAAGGTTTTCTTAAATTTACCATTAAATTAAAGGATCATTATTTTTTTTTCCAAAAACTTATTTCCTTTCTTACTACTTAGATTCATATCCAACAACAAAAAGAGATATACACAAACATAAAAATTCTAAATTCCTTCATCATGCCTGAGAAACAAGTTCGGCAATTATTCACTTGCAACTGATTAATCAATTTTACTATAGTATTTGTATATGAATAACACATTTGATATGTTTTTATTTTTACAAAATATATAGGAATATAAGAATTTTTAAACCTGTGTACAGCTCTTTTTTTTTTGTTATTGAATATAAAGTATAAGTAAAACATTATTTTTTATAAACCCAGCTAGTGCCTTGTTAATTGTGTGTTAGTGAGAACAAATAATATATGTAAATATATGTATTTGAATTTACCTGGATCCGAAATCATCAAATTTACTCAGTACTCAAGATCAACTAACCTTTCTTGATTTTAAGGAAGAGACAAGCAAAATTTATTCTGTAACTGGACATGTTTGTATATTGATGGCATACAATTGTAAATAATGGTGGAAGTTATTGCTCATTTAAAGAAAACTTCAGATATATAAAAAATGTTTGAGAACGTACTCAAATTTTGAGTACCGTACTCAACGAATTTATTCAATTTTACAGGAATATCATAAGTGTGACACAAAATTTATATATGGCTGATGCAAAATTATAACATGTTTCCTATTCACTCAAATTCGAAGTTTTATGAACGATTCTGAAGTAAAAATAATAAATTAAAAGTTGAGCTTGAGTATTGAGTAAATTTTGTGACTTTGGGCTCTGAATGCCTAAAGTTTACTAAATGTATTATAGAATTGTGAAGAGAAAAAAATGTTTGAGTTTACCTGGATATCTAAATTTACATGTATAGCACCTGTATTCTAATTAGTGTTAAATCGCTAAAACAACATACCTACCTAATAAAACATCTATTATTCATGCAATGTTGGAATAGAAGGAATCTGATTTTTTCAAATGTTGGAATAGGAGGAAGACACCATTAAAACTTACGATTGCCATCAACTCGTATCAGTACTTTCATTACTTAGATTTCGATTTCGAAGATACACAAAATTCCCCAAAACATCGAATTATTGCGGGGTTATCTAAGTGCTCCAGCAAACCTTTATCCATTTTTAAACACCAAACTGCTTACACATATTAAGCAAAGTCTTTAAAAGTACTATACAGTAGTCAACATGAAAGAAGAGAAGTAAATCAGATGTTGATCCTAAAGAATTCAAAACAGTTGTTGGAACATCTAAAGTATCCACATTTCACAGATATTACAAGCATCAATTCAAGTGGACAACATGTCTGTAGGCTTTCCAGCAGATAGTCGACAATCCAATGGACACCAACTGTGCCCCTCTTCTGGCTGGCATTTTTTTTTGTATTCGTATGAAGCGGAATACATACAGTATCTGCTCACCACTGGAGATATATGACTTAGAAATATACCAACAAAAAGCCTAATATAGCGGTTTGAAACATCCTTTTACTGCCAGTTACAATATACACACTAACAGGAACCTTGTCAGTAGATGTCCAGATAAACAAACAGCCATTCATTTTGGAGCAATATGCAGACTTCCAGACTAATGTACAGAACATAGAACCTTGATATGACGTCAGAATATAGGAGGGTTAAATAATGGATAGTGTTGTGACAGTAAGAACAGGAAGGTTGTTATACTGACTTTAGATGGGTTTAAGAAATGAATGCATTAAAACAGGCAATGGATTAGCTTTAAAGCTGACTAGTCAGATAAGTGAACGCAAGTCAACGAACTTTTGTAAAAAAAAACATGCATGAATCATAAATAAAAAAAATTGCAGATGTGAACTATTCATTTAAACCATTACTTTTGAAATACCATTCCCTTTGTAAATAAAAATACACAGAGTTTAATGACGCAAAAACTAATTATTGATCAAGTTAGTGAGAACTCTTACTGTTTCCTAGAAAGGGGCAAAATGGATAATGCACCAATCGTTTCCCTATTCGTTTGTGCTCGTGTATGAATTCTAGAAATATCTTTGACACAAGTCTATCAGATATCGAACAAAACAATCATACGATTACATATTTCACCAATGGCTAAATTGGTCCCCTGTCAGTATATATATATATATATATATATATATATATATATATATATATATATATATATATATATATATATATATATATATATATATATATTGGTATAGGTGATATTTATATTACATATATATTGAAAATCCCCAGGTAATGTTTCTTTACATAGAAGTAGGAAGCATTTTGATATTTACTATCAGATAGAACAAAACAATCATACGATTACAATCAATGGGGGGATATATATATTCTATATTATATATAATCCCAGGTATATTATATTTATATATATATATATAGGTGAGAAGTAGGTGATATTTACTATAGAACATTAAATCAAGTGGGAATATTTTCTATATTGAAAATCCCCAGGTAATGTTTCTTTACATAGATTAACAACGAGGAAGTAGTTTCCGAAGTTTGTCAATGAAAAACACAACCGTTCAAAAGACAGAATATACTCTGGCTGTGTAATGTATATCAAGTGTTAATAATAGATCCTCTAAATGTTTGATTGATATAAATATTATTAGCAAAATACCAAAGTTATAATGCTAAAGACAATCGTTTCTGTCAATTAGACTTCATCAGTTGAGTTCTAATTTTAAATTGATTTTCTAAAGGGGAAGTTGTACCATACAAGGCAAAATAATAAATCTAAATGCATAGCCAAATCCGTCTAAGAGTAACCACTGTAAAAATATTTCTGTCTTAGCTTTTGAAGAATTTAGAACTTAAATGGTGTATCAGTGCGAAATAATAACTTTAGTATAAGAATATCAGCTGGTACCGAAATACCAGATATTAGGTTTATGTATACCCTCGGGGACTCAAACGGTCCACCAGCAGTGGCAACAAACTAGAGGTTATAAATATTATTAATATAATACTAAAGTGATAATGCTCAAGACGGTCGTTTCTGTCAATAAGACTTCATCAGTTGAGCTTCAATTTTAAATAGATTTTCTCAAGGGAAAGTGGTATCCTACAAGGCCAAATAATAAATCTAAATACATATCCAAATCCGTCTAAGAGTAACCATTAAATGTTTTATCATTGCTAAAGTCACAAATGCCATTGCAGTCTACAGGGCATAGAATACGGAGAGTAAATGTATTATTCAAGGAATTAATTTTAAAATTGTGCAGGGAGAACATGATCCTAAAGCGTTTCATCTTTTTGCAAACGATAACTTAATATAACGAAAAAAAATAATAAATGTTCTTACCATTGCTACAAAAACCATTGCCATTGCAGTCTGCAGGGCATGTGGCCAGGACTTGTTGGAGCACAGATGGATTCCCGCCAGTTGACTGGTGATAATCCGTGTTTCTCATCGCTTCTGTCAAACAATTCGATCTAAATATGTCCACTGCAACGTTCATGAAACTCAAGGAATCCAACTTTCAGATAGAAAAAAAGATAATTTTGGATAATGATTGATCCTTTCAAAAAAATTAAATAATAAATAATGCTGTAAACATGTTGCAAAGTTTGTGTTTGCTGAAATATCTTTCTTATGAAAAGCTTTATAAAAAGTGCGGAAATACAATATAATGTGTTTCATTCATCAAAGTCAACCAGGTTTTGTCTAGCGTAATAGATCAGATTGGATGTTAAAATGAAATGATATATAGGTTTCCTTACGGAGAATAAATTTATTTTTAAAAGGGCATTACATGTGTTTACAAAAACAAATAATTTCGATTTTTATACCTTTACTAGTCTACTTGATGTTCAATAACAACTAAGAGCTGTACAAGGTCGGTCTTAAAATAAGAAATACCTATGTATTTTGAGAAAATAAGGTCAGATGCAGTGTGATATGCATATACAAACTGTAATTTTGGATTAATCAATTGCAAGTGAATAATGGCCAAAACTGTGTTTCTCAAGCAATTGTAACAAAATATATAGGAATTTCAGAATTTTTTGTGTCTAGGTATATCTCATTTGTGTTGTTGTATATCAATCTAAGTAGTAAAAAAGGAAAGAAAATGTTTTGAAAAAAAAACAGCTAACGCCATTTTAAATTTAAATTTGAATTAGAAGATAATAATTCAAAAAATGTAATTGCAGAAGATAACTTAATAAATTAATATAAACGTAAAAATTAAAAGAAATCCATTTTATTGGCTACTAACTTGTCATAAAATGATACGTATTTTATTACATATGAATTGTGATATTTACCAGTAATATATCTTGTATGCAAATGTCTCTAGACCATTGATCATCAAGAGTAGGAATTAACGTATTACAGGTTGTAACAGCGTTAGATGAATCAAATAAGTCATTGCATTTTGTGGTTGCGTCTGCTTCACTAAAGGTTTCTCTCTGTGATTCATAAAAGAACATTCCTAGACAGTGTAGAGCAATATATATATATACCTATACATGTTTTTTTTTTTACCGAATTGCAGTGGTACCAATTGAAATATTCGGAATAAACAGAGATCTGATTGATTGTAGAAGATTTTTGGTTGAATAGAATAAACATAGATTTATGCTATATTCCAATATGTGTATTATATGTGTAATATTTCACAAAATGCCACCATTTTGTAAACCACCAAATGAAAATGAGATACGAGGAGAAAAAATAAATAATGCTTGCTAAACAGTTATATCTTTTGTTCCTCACATATTTCACTTGGACTTGACTGTGAACTCACGGCGGGTGTGACCGGTCGATAGGGGAAGCTTACTCCTCCATGGCACATAATTTCACCTCTTGGTTTCCAGAGGTCCATGTTTGTCCTTTTTTTCAAATTGCATCTATATCCAGGACATCCTAAAGATTTATAATTTGGTATCCGAGATTTTTTTTTATATTGTATTAATATTACAAGTGATTATATCATTTATCCCTTTAAATGACCAGATCCTCGGATTGAATTTACATGTATCGATCGGAATACAGGGTGTCCAATTAAGTAATTATGTCAATACAGGACAAATTCGGAGTGGACATGATTCGGAATACAAGATATAAATGTGTATACAAGTAATAGTAAAATATGCTGGAACCAAATGATTTGATCGGATTAAAGAGAATAACGGAATTCTCAAGATGCGAAATAGACAGATTATAGACCCTTTAGTAGTAACTGAAGTACTGTGACTTTACCAGTCTTCCGGTCGGCAAAATGATAGAGATACCAGCAAAACATATAGTAACTGATTGTCTCTTGACGTCATTTTCCGGAAGTCTGTATCATTTTGCCAACCGAAGACTGGTAAAGTCACAGGACTTGCTACTGTTGAAGGGTCTATTTCATAATATTTCCCTGTTTAGAACCCAGCTCACAAAATCATCTCTATTCTGTGCTGAATAGAGGTGAGAAACGTCATGGTTTGATGCGCGATGCTCAAACCTTCGGTCACGATATAACAGAATGAGGATGATTGAGCAAACATATACAGATGCTGGCAGTGGGTGGGGGGGTAAGAGTGGAATTCTAGGAGGATCTGTAGTACGCTTTATATAAAAAACATCTCAGATACCAAAGTATAAATCTTTAGAATGTCCAGAATACAGATACAAATATGGTGAAAATGGACAAACACCGACCTCTGGAAACCAAGAGGTGGGATCAGGTGCCATGGAGGAGTAAGCATTCCCTGTCGACCGATCACACCCACCGTGAATCCACCATCATGTCCAAATGAAATACGTGAGGAATATAAATAAAAATGAATTAAATATAAAGTCGTAAATTTGACACTAGATGACAAAATTTGATAAGTGTGAGTACTTACCTAATACATAAAAACACCCTTTGATTCATACTATGATCAACGTGAAGAAGAATAAGTGAATGTGTGGGAAAATAGTTTTATAAACCTGCTACTAAACTGTATTCAGGTGCAGTGTATTTTTATGTCATTATATGATTAGAAACATGAAATACAAAAACTAAAAATTTCATGTTTTAATATACAATTATGTACGTTTAGCAGTAGTCGATTACAATATTTCCAAATATTAGATATAATAATAGACGGTGGCATTTTCTCAGTGTAACAGCATTAGAAAAAAAGACAAAAAATATCTTTATACTCAGTATCATATGATACTAAAACACACTGTTAGATATATTTCCAATATAAAATGCAAACATCTGCCACTGGAAACAGACAGCCCAGCGATACGTACGTATAAAGGCACCCTATTTAGGCCTACACTTGAGTGTTTATATACCATTATATGGGCGAGGATATAATCATGTCTCAAGAAATAAGTTCTTCTATGGATATAAAGTGCCGGTTGCTTTTTAAAACTTTTCATTACACATTTTGTTAATTTTGCTGTCAGGGCCACCGTGACCGAGTGGTTAGAGCATCGCACATTAAACCATGAAGTCTCTCACTTCCGGTCAGCGCAAGTTCAAGCCCACTGGAACTTAAGCTGATTTTTGTGAGAATGTTTGCCAGTTTACTTGCGGAAGGCCAATGGCTTTTCCCGGGTACATTGCATACGGGTTCTCTCCTCCACCAATGAAAACTGACCACCCCTATGTAATTGAAGAATTGTTAAATGCGGCGTAAAACATCATTCAAAATCAAATCAAATTATTGCTGGTAAATTAAAATTGCGATCTGACAACATCATGGTTTCTGCGACACACGCAAACACCGTAAAATATATTGTAAATACCTTCGGAATAAAATATATACAAAAATCATTTACCTTTTGTCTAAAAATATGGTGCGATTGTTTGTAGAGTTCCCTCTTCTTTCTACCTTGATTCTGAGGATAAACAAAAGAGTGATTTAAAAGAAATAAAGAAGATTTACCAATAATTAAATGAAACTACAAGTTCATTATAATACGACAAATTAAATATACAAATGACCTCAATATGAAGAAACAAATTGCGAATCCCAAACGGGATGGAATCAGGTGTCTGGAAGGAGTCAGCGTCCTCTGTTAGTTAGCATGTGACACCATTCGCAAATGTTACAATGAAACCTCACAAGTTTGGTGAAAATGTCAAACTCGGTGAAAATACCATAAGTTAAATTTAAACTTGTTTGGGGAATGGGAGTTACTGCATCAAACATTCCTGAGAGGGGATTTCATATTGTTTTACAAATCCCCGCTTCTTAAAATTAATAATTGAATAATTTGATAGTCAACGGTCTGAATGTATTTAAAACAAAATAACAAGATTTTTATTAACAAGTTACGTATGTATACAATTATATATATATATATATATATATATATATATATATATATATATATATATATATATATATATATATATATATATATATATATATATACTCAACATTTCTTTTTACTTTTGCAAAGACAGGGTCAATGCCATACTGTCGAGACCGTGTCAATGCTCTCCCTTAGAGGTACAAGAACTTAACTTTTGCACATGGGAGTCATGTGGCAGACAGC
Source organism: Atrina japonica (assembly GCA_030159075.1). Taxonomy (NCBI): domain Eukaryota; kingdom Metazoa; phylum Mollusca; class Bivalvia; order Pterioida; family Pinnidae; genus Atrina; species Atrina japonica. The sequence goes on from BROG01000978.1 coordinate 150,343, forward strand.
TTATATCTACAACTGTGTACTTTCGTATTAGTTCATTGATTAAACCGCTGTATATAGCTTTTGATACAGTGGTTAAGTGTATACTTTAAACTTTATCTATCTGAACCTGTTTCAATACACAGAGGTCACTCTGTCAATGCCTTGTTTATATGAGTACTTGAATGTTTTCTTTTTTCCGTCCGGGGCCATGATGCTACCCTATAAGTCGGGTGGCTGCTATGAATTATACATAATACTAAAACGGTTGTAGGTTTGGGAAATAGTCAAAATAATTGCTAACGACGATCGTTTCTGTCATAAAGAAATCGTCAGATGAACTTATGGATGTACCTGTCACTAAGACGTCATCAGTTGTACATTCAAAATAGAGTAAATGGTCTGTATGACTTAAACAGGCAATAAGGATAAAATTCGAAGGTTTCATTGACTACACTTGAAAATGTGACCCGAAACTTTCTGGATAGGTTACACTTAGTGGTAAAGAAAATGGTGGTCACTTGGAATATTTAATGAAAAATGACGTCTAACTGGTAAATGTCCAAAATATTGATAGTTAATAATGAGACTCTCTTAAATAATATTTAATGTGCATTAAATGTTATATACAAACAAAATTGTTGTGGAACATTCTGTAACATGATATACATTGTATCCCTTAGTTTGATATGTAGCCTACAACATATTCTATTTAACGGTAAAGTCGGGACATGTTTTTTGAAACACTCTGTATGTGTCTACATTGTTTCCTCTAACATGTCTTAGGACCGAACCTTGTGTCACTAGACATGAGGTTATCTTTTCGATATGGTAGTTTTGCCCATATATAAAGGTGTTTACCTGTCCTGGTTCAAAGTCTATACACTCAGGTGTCTCACTGGCTTGTGCACATTGTAATGTCGAAGTAAGATCGCTGCATGTAATAGGATCACCTGGATTAGCTGCACAGGTACAAAGATGTCGTACAGGGTCCTTGAAGTTGCTAAATTCTATCACACTTTCAGGTGGTTCACTGGCTTTGATGCGACAATGAAATTACAAATAAAAGTAAGATACGCTGCAAAAATCAAAATCACGTGATCACACTCATTTGATTAGCTGCAACAGGACATTTCGAGCTGTCGTTACAGGGTACCTAAACTTCAAAAAACCCATATAAGCTATGTACATAGCAAATCAAACAAATGTTTCCAAACCTGGTTCTTTACTGACCAAGATATTGACAAAGGAGAAACTTCAATGAAACTGTACAGTTGCTTAAAGAAGCAAAATCAGATGTGGATACTTAAAAATTCTAAATCAGCTTTTAGAAAATTCAGGCACACAATGTTTCTCGAATTCACAGTATCAAAACTTATGATTTCCAAGACAGACACTACTATTCGACATAAAAAATGAAAAGTAAGACTTTTTAGCAGTATAGACAACTGCTTTTTCACTAAAGGTGGTCGCCATTTTTTAAATATCAGGTGATTGGCTTTCAGGATACTTATTTCGTCAAATCAACACATAAGTATACCACAAGTAGACCTAAAAAACATGCTGGAATAACTAATAAAATATATTTAATCGGAGATGGTTTTAACAAACTGTCGGCATTCCTATGGGAACCAATTGTGCTCCTTTATTGGCCGACCTGTTTTTATTCAACGAAGCAGTTCAAAAACTGCTGAATTGAAGAATAAGTTCGGTTACTTTAAACGACAAAGATATAAGAACTTTTGTCAATTAGAATGACAATTTTCATACAATGCGATATACCCAGTAAACTAGAAATTAAAGATGAAATAATCAACAACCTTCAACTTATACACTGGGTACTTAATATAGTATGTAGACGGAAATTAGAACTAAGCAATACGATAAATACGATTTCGGCTTGGTATCGTAAATTTTGTACATTTAAGTACGTAATATCAAAACAGTCACCTACATATGGAGTTTATATTTCACAAATGATCCGATATGTAAGGGCGTGAAATATGAAGACTTCATATACAGAGGTAAACTACTCAACAAATTATTGACACAGGGATACGAACTCCGCGTTTAATGTCAACGTGCGCAAATTTTACGGTCGGTAAAATGGGCCGTTACGACTACTCTGTTTTACTAAGTAATGTTGATTGCCTTTTTCGTTGGCGGTATTGAGACGTCTGTACCAATTGTGACGAGGATTACAAAATGGACTTAAGTGGACTCACGGCGGGTAATCGAACAAAGGATGCTTATCCTCCATGGCACCTATCCCAAGATTCCAGAGGTCGTGTTTAACGAGATATAAATTATTATGTCCTGGACATCCTATTGATTTATACTTTGGTATCTGAGATTTTTATATACACAATTTATAAATCACCGAAATTCAGACACAATGTAGTTTATACTTACACAGACCAAGACAGAGAAAAATCGACGGGATGAAATGAGTACCAGTTACCAGTAGAATCAAACTCGCCATATAAATTATCTTTTCAATATGCAAATCAAGATTACCACATAGACCTTAAACAGAATAACAAAAAATGTTTTCTCGAATGGTTCTAACCTGTGGTGACATAGATGTGTTTTAAAAAGTAAAATATTTGACAATATTCAATTACTTGAAACGCAAAGTATAAAGAACTGAAATTAGATACTTTTGATACATTGGATACGTAAAAAGTATGTAACGTATGAAATATCAAAACCTAAATACACTAGGTCGTAAAAAGTATGTAACGTATGATATATCAAAAGTTAAATACATAGGTTGTTATAAAAAGATGAAATGAAATATCTTGTTACATTAATCGTAAAATATTATGTAAAGAAATAAATATCAAAATAAATACATTAGGTCGCAAATAGTATCTTATATCGGACTCCGACACGCAAGATATTATGATGTTACGACATAGATTTTGTTATATAATTATTATTGTTATATTAATTATCTGGTTATTACAAAATATTAAGTAGTAACAACAAAGTATTATGTCGTTATAGCAAGATATAACATGATAATGTGTCGTATTATTAAGATATCAAAATATTATGTATAAAACAGATAATATGAATAATAATATCTTATGTAATAAGAAAGATATTATGTAGTAAAAACAAGATATAAATGTATCGTAAATAATAAAAATATTATGATATTTATGTCGTTGCTATATAACGACATATAAATTATTTTGTTTTAACAAGATATTATGTGTAGGAACAAGATAATATGTCATAATAATAAGAAATAATACAAAACCGTATTTTATAACAAGACGAAATTGTCTTAAATAATTACAAGTTATTAAGCCGTTATAACAAAATATGTTTATAGGATCGGTCACATCAAGTTTATGTTGTTGAACGATTATGTTATTTTGTAACACATATCATATACCAGATATGTAATATAAGATGTTAGGTTGTTATAACGATATATAAATATCTTGTTATAACAAGATATATGTCGTAATACAAAATATGTCATAATAGTATTTAAATAGCATAATAGCAAGATTTATGATGTTACGACAAGATTTGAAACTCTTGCTATAACATTTTATGTCGTTATAACAAAATTTATGTAATATAACATGACATTGTGTGTACTACAAATCATGTTTCTATAAAGAGATATGAATTATCTTGTAATAAGAAAATATTATGTTGTAAAAACAAGATATTATGTCGTATTAAAAAAGATATTCCGTCCTGCAACGAATATGTTTTAACAAGATATTATGTTGTAAGAACGAGATATGAAATATACAAAAGCCCCCCCCCACCTCAGTCTTATACTTAATAGATTAATGTTTTATTTTAATCGAACATTGTTTTTGTAAACCATTCATGGAATTGTTTCCGGAATTATTACCGAGATACAATGGTATATATATATACTACATATATATATCAGAATCAAATGATCGATGATGAATGTGAATGAACATTGTTTTTGTAAACCATTCATGGAATGATTTCCGGAATATTCGCGAGTTACAATGGTCTTTTTATAAATATATATATATATATATATATATAATGGTCATATTACAACTTAGATTAAAACACCTATGAAAAGTAGAAAGTAGAGAGAAATAAATAAGTGAAGATTTTGATATTACACAACAATTTGTTGCAATTATCTCAAGACGATGCCTTAAAAAGGAGTATTTCGTGAAATGTTTTAAGTGGTTTATTTTTCATAAAATATAGCTATTTTAAATAACATTCTCTAAATTTTGATTTTAATTATACATGTTAATTTAGGTTGCGTTAATAATAATAATACTGAATAAGAATGATACAATATGAAATGATAAGTGTCTTGTAACACAATTATTACCAAATAGTAATATAAAACATCTCAGATACCAAAGTATAAATTCTAAGGATGTCCAGGACACAGTGCCTCATTAAGAACAACGATGTCAAAAACAGAACAAATAAAGCCTTAAAAACTAACAATTATAAGACAATTCGTGGCCCAAATACCAAAGTAATTACGACATTATCTTGTTAACGACATAATATCTTGTTTTTACGACATACTATTTTGTTATAACGACAGTATTTTGTTAAAACGACATATCTTATTAAGATAAGTCAATCGCTGTCAAATAATAACTTGTTAGAACTTGTTATAACGACATAATATCATGATATAACAAAAATATTACACATAAAACCTTAAAAACTAACAATTATAAGACAATTCGTGGCCCAAATACGCTTCCGTAATTACGACATAATATCTTGTTATTACGACATAATATCTTGTTTTTACGACATACTATTTTGTTATAACGACATACTATTTTGTTAAAACGACATATCTTATTATAACAAGATAAGTCATATCTCGCTATAACAACATAATAACTTGTTATTACGACGTGATATCTTGTTATAACGACATAATATCTTGATATAACAAGATAATACATATCTCGTTATAACGACATATTAAGTCGTTTTGACAAGATATTTGTCGTTATAACGACATATTTATATTACTACATGTGACAAAAACTAGACATCGTAGATCGTAAAAAGTATCTAATGTATAGGATACTTAGAACTAGATGTCTTGGATCATAAAAAGCATGTATTGTATGTAATACTAAAAAGTAGATATCTTAGATCGTTAAAAGTATCTGATGAATGAAACACTAAGAACATAATATCTTAGATCGTAAAAAGTATGTAACTTATGAAATACTAAAATCTAGATATCGTATATCGTAAAAGCATCTAATGTATGGACTTCTAGGAACTAGATATCTTAGACCGTAAAACGTATGTAATGTATGGGATACTAGATATATTAGATCGGAAAAAGTATGTAATGTATGGGATTCTAAGAACTAGATATCTTAGATCGTTAAAAGTATGTAATGCATGGTATACTTCGGGACTAGATATCTCAGATCATAAAATGTATATAATGTATAGAATATTAAAAACTACATATCATAAAAAGATCATAAAAATATGTAATGTATTGAATACCAAGAACTAGATATCTCATATCGTAAAATGTAATGTATGCGATACTAAGAACTAGATCGTAAAACGTATCTAATGTATGGGATATTAAAACTAGGTATATAAGATAGTAAAAAGTATGTTTGTATTGGGATACTAAGAACTAGATATCTTAGATAGTAAAATGTATGGGATACATTTGCTAAAACCTAGATACCTTGGATCGTAAAATATTATATCATTTTGTGTTTACGGTTAATTTACTGAAGAAAATTGAAAAAAAAATCTACATTTCTTGTTTATAGTACACTTGCCTTCAACATTAATTTTTCCATTTTCATTTGAGGAATAATCGGCGATAGAAGGAATTATTCTTACATTAAACCAAATGCCATATAACGTTCCAATCTCAACGTAGGTTCCAGTTGGGAATGTAACCTAAACACGGAAGTAAAACATTGCATTATGATCTTGTTGGCATTTGTAGAAAAAAAAACTTATTCTCACAAGGATCAGAAGGTGCTCTGTTACAGAATAATATTAAATCTCAGATACCAAAATATAAATCTTCAGGATGTTCAGAATACATATACAAACATGGTGACTATTGGGCAAACACTGACCCCTGGAAAATCAAAGGTGGGATCAGGTGACATGCTGGAGTAAGTATCCCTTGTTGATCGGTTAGGTTGAGACAAAATTCTTTAAAGCAATATAATAAAGTAAGTATGGTGTCTACTCTAGAATCCACAATGATGTTTATTTTTTTTTTAATTTATTTTAGTTTTTATATCCACAAAGTTAAAATAAGCGGTGGTTAAAAGAAGTTAATTTCAATCCCTGATGTTAACTTTTTCTTAAAGCAGTAATGAATAATGCCACTTTCTATTATTCCTGTTTGGAGCATAGATTACTACGGAAACACATTAGTGTTATGTGCAAATTATTCTCTCAACAATCTTTATAAAAAAAATTGTTTTATAATTTTGTTTAAATGTGTGTGAACTTGAAACACAACCAATAATTCACATTAATAAAGACAAAATTTGACCCGCCAATTTGTACGTAATGGCTTACCTCTTAAGAGGTTAAAAAGAAATTCTCGTTCAAAGAATAATAATAATAATAATAATAATAATAATAATAATATATAATATATATATAATAATAATTATTTTCAATATCTAATTAATCATACCTTTTCTAATTTCGTACTATATATTACTAACAATATAAATGTCATAATATGCTCAAGACGATCAAACCTGTCAGATAATACTATGTAAAAAAAATTCAGATACCAAAATATAAATCAATAGAATGTCCAAGACATAGATACAAATCCGGTAAAAATGGACAAACACGGACATCTGGAAACCAAGAGTTGGGATCAGGTGCCATGGAGGAGTAAGTATCCCCTGTCGACCGGTCACACCCGCCGTGAGTCCACAGTTAAGTCCAATGAACATGTGAGGAGTGTATTCTCGTCACAATTGTTACAGACGTCTCAACAACCGCCAACGAAAAGGCAACTCAACATTTCACTTAGTGAAACAGAGTAGTCGCAAACAAGCCCATTATACCGACCGTAAAATTTGCGGAACGTTGACATTAAACGCGGTTTTCGATATCCCTGTGTCAATAATTTATCAGTGAGTAGTTTACCTCTGTATATGAAATCTTCATATGTTGTACACGCCCTGGCATATCGGATCATTTGTGAAATATAAACACCATATGCGGGTGACTGATGTATATTACTACTTAAATGTTGAAAATTTAGGATGGGTTTTTTTTTATTCAGCAGTTTCTAGGAATGCGGACAGTTTGTTGACGTCTCCGACATCTCCGAACATTACAAATATATTGTCTATAAGAAATCCAGCATGTTTTTATATCAACTTCAGTGTATTTATGTGTAGAACCAGAGTGGTGTTTGACGAAATAGGTATCGTGATAGCAAATCACTCGATATTTAAATTTTCGGGTACCACCTTTAGTGAAAAAACAGTTGTCTACGATGCTGAAAAGTCTTTCTTTTAATTTTTCATGTGGAATTGTTGTGTAAAGAGTAGAGAAGTCATAAGTTTTGATACTGTGAATTCGAGAAAAATTGTGTGCCTTCAAATTTTCTAAAAGCTGTTTAGAATTTTTAAGTATCCACATCTGATTTACACCGCTTCTGGAATAAGCAACTGTACAGTATTGTTGAAGTTTCTCCTTAACGGCTGTTAATATCTTGGTAAGGAGTAAAGATAAAGGTTTGGTAGAACATTCGCTGGATCCTGCTATGTATCTTTGCTTATATGGGGTTTTATGAAGTTTAGGTATCCAATATAAATGTGGTAGCTCGAAATCGGTATCCGTTGTAGATATATCAAATGAGCGTAATACGGACACGTGATTTTTAAGCATCTCGTCCTTTGAAAGTGAGCTACGTGTGTATGTAGGATTTCCAGAATTCGTATTAAACGCAAGTCTTTCTACTAAACAATTATAGTAATGTGCCTTACAAATAAAAACTACACTATTTAAGGCTTTGTCTGCTGGTACCAGTACATATTGGTCATGTTATTTATCCAGTTCAGTTACTACTTCTGGATCATTAAATACAGAGGGATAACGTGTTTTCATAGTCCATGAAAACACGTAGTTTTCGAATACGAGATTTTATCAACCGTCGTATGGCTCTTTAGCCATTAAGACAAAGTGTCTGGTTCTACGTCTTCATGTTTGGCCCATCGTCTGGCATAATCTTCGACAAAATCCATAACTAAACTGAAATTCTGACGCCAATTAATGGAACGGGCTTTCCGGTATTTAGGGCCCCTTAAAATAAGATTTTTGAGGCTTTCACTTTCAACAATAGAAACGTCGCAGGTAATGACATGCTCGATAGGATTGTATTTGAAAGGAGATGAAGCACATGAACATGTTACAGTGTTGTGTAGAAGATGGTTTATGTCTAGGCACTGCAAAACCTGTTTCTAATTGAATAGCTTGGATGCAATGCTAGGTGTATAGCTATATGAAATGCAAGGCGTGGTTTTCAGTTTAAAATATGGTGGAATACAGGACTGAACTTTTTGTGATTTAGAACATTGCCAATGTTTAAAGCGTCTATGCCTTTATTTGTAAATTTAAATTTAAGGAAAAGACGTTTCTGTTCAGAACAGTCATCGTTTTTAACGCGTGCAGGCTTAAACAGTCTGTGATAAGCGATGTCCATTATAATGGAGTTCAGTATGTATTCTGGGGTTGAAGAATCCGTGTAGGGGTTCATTCTTGCTTCTTGAAAAAGTTTATTGAAATTTGTAAAAGGAACAGAATAAAGTTTGCTGCGAATGTGAATTTGAGCTCGAAATTTAATAAAAGATGGAGAGTTCCGAAACAGAAAGTGACACCATACAAGACTTTTTTACTCAAAGACCTAAAATGTTCATATACAAGATGATAAAATACGAGCATTATGAACGTTAGACAGACATAAATCTCATGACAATCCACAGATTAGAATTACGTATATAAAAATTACCTTGTAACTGTGTGCATTGACTTCTACGACGGACAAAACTGATTGAGTTTGCGGCATGCAAATCTGTTTGTTGTCAGTGCAAAGGTCCACAATAAAACTGTGTGTCAAAGCAACTACTGAGGCACCGCAAATACAGAACGGAGAGTTATCATTTAACTGGCATGCCTGTGTCTTTATATTTACCTGAATTTATTATTTATAAAGGTGGATAATAAATCTCTGCACGACATGGTTTTAAAATACAAATAAAACAGAATGTATTTTTAAAAGAACGTCAAAACCATTGTAACTGGTAAAAGGTTTATGAACAATTATAGATCTATTTGAAAATGATGACACACTTAAAAAGAATTTCAGAAAGTTAATTTTTTAGTTAGAATAATAACCATAGTTACCATTAAAACTTTGAAATTTTTGTATACTGTAAATCCGGAAATTTACGCGGGACTTTATTTTCGCGAAACACACGTTATAAATTTATTCGCGAGATGGTATTTTCGCGATTTCGAATGCTTCTCTCTTCATACTATTATTCTACTTCATAACGCAATAATTTTATTTTGGCGCGCGCGAGCTCTCGTGAAATTACGCGTTAATAAAATTCTCGTGAATAAAACCGGATTTACAGTATTATGTTCCTACATTGATAAATTTGACAACATATATTACAATTAAATTACAAATTACAGCAACCCACACGTTAACACAGAAATGCGTACACATACAAACATTCCCTAAACATGCAAAAGACACCTGAACATAAAATTAAATTTACATAGATAAAGTAAACTAGGCTACATGAAATGAATATGTTCTCAAATAATTATTCTCATTCACAAGTAAAAACAAAGCTACAATCACATGCGTTCAGCGGTGCACACACGTATTAAATATACTCTTTCACAGAATATCATGATTATTCGTAACTTCTTCGTCCCTCGAAGAAAAAAGGCGAATATAAAACATTTCAGTAAATCCTATTGCTTAGTCAGTGAAAAAGTAATTACCAAAATTCACGTTCACGCGAAAACAAAATGTTGTCTGATTATCTGGCAATTTGTGAAAGAGTATTTACCTAGTCCGGGTCCAATAGCCTGACGGGGCGGAGTAACATTACATTATCATGCGGGTAAATCTGTGAAAGTGTATGTTCCGAGTCCAATAACTTTGCGGGGTGGTGTAACATTATCAGTAAACACGTTTGATCCCCATTAGATATAAATAGGTTGTTGTTGATGCTGCATCGTTTTTATTGTCTCATCCAAGAATCCTTCACTATAGGAAGACGTCACCAAATGTCGGTGAAAAGCTTCAAATTTTGGCCAATGCTGGGCACTTACGGCCATTGAGCAGTGAGGGTTCTTTAACGTGCCGACACCTACTATGACAACGGGACCTCGGTTTTTACTGTCTCATGATACCCATAGGAACGATTACGTTTGCCAGTTTAATGCCAATGCTATTATTCTACATTACTTTAAATTCTTCCAGTTCAGAACAAATGGTTCACGGAACTGTATCCGGCCAGGTGATATGGTGTAATGTTTAGACTTTACCTTAGTGTCAAACAAAACAAAACGATAAATCAATCTGGTGAAATATTTAACACATTCCTTATTCAAATATAATGACGTTTTAATAGTGATTTAACCCTTTCAATCCTACAGGCCACAATAGACTGGTCTTAACAATGGAATAGAGCATACCATTTAGATATTTCGGGTTGAAAAGGTTAAATATGCCTTTTCTGGTGTATTGGAAAGTTTCAAAATGATGCATAAATTACCTGAAATGGATCATTTTTTATGTCTGTATAAAATGTACTCTCCTGCCATTTGATGCTCATAAATCCTGCAATAAAAATGGGAGACTTGTACGGGATTCAATGATAATTTTCTTTCACCTTTTCAAGAAAAAGGAGTGTTATATGCATACCATCAGTATCAGTGTCAGAGTACCATCTTGGTTAGATTTTTATCATTAGATAGCTAATGGTGTTGTTTTAAAATGCTGCTGTTTTACATGCATATCCCTTTAGGGTGTGAAATTGATTTTGCATATAAAATAAGTAAAGTAAAGTTATAGTTTTATATGAATATCTGAATGATGTCAGTACTTATCAACAGCTTCCACTGCCGAATAATATCGCGACTACAGTTTTGCAAATTTTACAGGGGAAAAGAAAATTTCCGTATAATTAACTAACTGACTTACAAGTGTCAACGTGTGTTATATTCAAATTGTGTTATTTTATATGCAATGTCGTGTCTCATAGTATTTTATTCCCTTGGAATATTATGAATGTCCTTACAAAATTATCCCCATAATAATGATACACGACGCTTTAAATTTGAAATAAAAATGTTTTTTTAGATATAAAAAACTTAACACATAGATAATTAAGTCGCATGGTATTAAGCAGTAGTTGGGAAACCAACGTGATATTACTTACAGTTTATACTGTTATTCGTCTCCTATCGGAAAAGCCAAAGGAAACTTTATATTTGCACTCTGGCAAGTCATGCTTGGAGATATTGATTTGATATTTAGTATATAGTTTCACCATGACAAGGTAGAGATCAAGTTCTAATTTTGTTCCAGTTTGATGATTTTGCAGAGTTATGGCCCTTGCAATTAGTGAATTTATAACCGCTTGTGGTGGTCTAGTGGTGGATCGTTCGACTGGAAAGCGGAGGGTCCTGGGTTCGATTCCCCGACCTTAAAAATAATACCGACCGTTCCTTTGCAAATCGCTCGGCATACGAAGTGAAATTCACGAATGCGTGTCACGTAAAAGAACCCTGAGTGCATTGGCTTAAGTCCATAGCACAGGTCACAATTTGTAACACTTCACCTAATGCGGTGACATCTCAATATAAGTAAAAAATTCTTGAAGGAATGTAAAACAACAATTAAACAAACAAACAGTGAATGTACTGTAGTAATTAGTTTCTCATTATGCTTGAAGATATTCATTTGCTACGCGTTTTCTTACCTTTTTTTTTACTTTTTAGTTTAGTTTAGTTTTATTTGTATAGCTAGTTTTCCAAATTGTTAATATAATTTATCCGGGCCATACGTAAGTTATTTTATTTTTCACCTAGGTTCACATTACTTGATGCAGATTAATATCATAAGTAGTCAAAGTGACGCATACAATAATTGGGCTCCTACCACTCTTTATTCCACAGTTATTTCCTCTGATTATATTTTTCTTAGGCTCATCATACCTACTGTGTGTGCCAACAAACACGGAAAGTGTTTTTTTTTTTAAGTTTATGTACAAGCGCAGCGAGCTCTTTATTGTAGAATTGTTCCATCTGGAGTTAAGTCCAATAATTACAGCGCCCTCTTACGGTCTTCCAGTGTGCACCGTGGGCTTCAAAAAGTTAACTATTGGTACCAGAATTCTTAGAAACGCGGCTACTGTAAATGTCTAATCTGATTGGTTGAATTATACGCGTGGTTGAGTACAATGGGTTTGCTGACAGCCTCCCGTAATGGTCGGATTAGTAACAGCCTAGATATGACGGCTTACCAACATCTTAATGTTCCAATAAAACAATGCCAAATACACCTTACCTATGATTTGACAAAAATTTTAGCATGATTTTAAGCGAGCTTACCTTTATTGTAAGGGGGAAGAAAATGAGCTGTACATACCGGTACATTGGTATCTAAAACACTGTCTGCATTAGCTTGGGATCCTGGCCCATTGACTCCTACACTTCGTTAATAGACAGCCAGTATGTCCAATCTATTGTTGAACCCGATTGGTCAATAGACTTATTTATATCGGCCAATCAAATTACGCGTAGTATTCCACAAAATTAGCACTTCAATTTGTGAACATAGAGGTATTTTATTTTATGCTACTATCCAAGATAGCTTTAGACTAGGCCGTATCGAAAATAAACAAGGCCTACTACAGATTGAAAAAGTATTCTTTTTTTCCAAACCGGCTCGGAGAATACGTTTGATGTTGTATACGTTGCAATGAAACAATGTAACGTCAAATCTCGAAAACTCCCCCGGGCAGATTTCTGTCCGAATGAGATTGGGCCGCACCGGTTGTTTTAGAGCCAACTGGAAATACAACCGTTAGCATCAGTGAGCCAGGATCCCAGACTGTGTCTGCATCAATATACATCACGTAGTTTACCTAACATGATGTATTTAATGTTACAATTACGACGTTACAATGACTAAGCTGTGCTCGCTTCATGGCAATGTCAAAGTTCATATCATCAAAGAAACCATAAAATAATCAATAAAATTACGATTTTATTTAAAGAAGGTCATAGTCGTAATCAATTCTGCATATAAATATGAAACAGCCCTCTAATACTTGAGATCCTAGTTAAACACTTTATGATTTTCTGACCCTGATTAGCGGTAATGGCAACGGTCATTGCTGTTGCTGATTTTCTGTCTATTACTTTTGTCGGTGTGTATGCATTTCATCATTCGTAATTCAACATAGACATTGGATTGAAAACACTGGCTAAACACCCCTGCACGTGAATGGACTCCCCCCGTTGACTTGCGCACTACAACGTTGTTCGTAAACATTCGGTTAATTTCCAAGAAAGATAATGAATTCAGCGATTCTCGATTATTAACAATTTACTGTATGTTGAAATGTGATCAATGAGGGTAAAAGTTCATGACTCTGGTTATATTTAATGGCTGTATAGATAATATTCTCTCTCAAAAAACTTTCTCTCGAAATATTGACAAAAAACCACTTTCCGGGGTTGCTGGGACAAACAGTAGTGCAGATATATATCTTAGGTAAATAGGAGAGACTTTGTCAATTTATATACATGTATTTTGATAGACCCTTATTGGAAACTTCACATTATCATAGTTCCTCATGAGTTTGATATATGAAAGATAACATTGACAAAGACAGAAAACATTTGTTGATGAACATTAAAAAATGCTGTCATTATATGAATCATGGCAATTTTCATTGAAATTACAATTTTTATATATACTTGAATAGAAAAGCCGTAGATCATATTTTGACTTCATGGGATCAACAACTTAAATGATGAAAATAATTTAAAATGCAATTTTCTTTATGTATTACTACTGAGACACCTACATTTGTACCAGGCTTGATACACAACAAGTACTGACTTGCGGCATCGATATCCAGTATTACTGGTTCACCTACACCATGACCCGGTCTGGTACTCAATCATGTATTGGCTTGTAGCACGAATATCCGTTTCTACTCGTCCACCTACGCCATAATCAGTCAGATCTGATACTCAATGACGTATTCACTTGTACCACGAAGATCCGGTGCTACTGGTTCACCTACACCATGACCACGTCTGATACTCAATGACGTATTCACTTGTAGCACGAAGATCCGGTGCTACTGGTTCACCTACACCATGACCACGTCTGATACTCAATGACGTATTGGCTTGTAGCACGAAGATCCGGTGCTACTGGTTCACCTACACCATGACCAGTCAGGTCTGATGATCAAAGACGTATTGACCTGTGGAACGGATATCCGTTACTACTGATTTTAGCTGATTTTATGATGTCGAACATACTTTTAACTTTAACTTTGGACTCAGTAATGCTATGTCTACTATGTAGTTCAATTTGTACCATATATGGGAAACTTTGGTGCAATAATGTAACCTGCACAAATAGATTTAGGGGAAATAAGAAAGTGTATTTTTGTATGCCGTTCTACATTTTTATATGTATATATTGCATCAAATATTGGGCGCCCTATTGGAAAAAAGGGAATATAAGACGCGGATAAAAGGGGGAAATGGAAGGACAGATGGACGGACGGTTACAATGCAAAACTATAGCCCCCTTCCCGCTGGTGAATAATGGGGAAAACACCAAGTATTGGCTTTTTTTTTTTTTTTTTTTTTTTTTTTTTTTTTATTGTTGTTTAACACATTCCTCTCAAGAATATTTCACTTAGATGTAGACGTCACCAAAGGCCGGTGAATGGCTTCAAATTTTGGCTTATGCTCGGCACTTACGACCATTGAGCAGTGAGGGTTCTTTAACGTGTTGACACCCACTGTGACATGGGACGTCGGTTTTTACTGTCTGATCTGAAAGACGGGAAACCAACCTGCCGTCGGCTGGACTCGAATTCACGACCTCACAATCAAGAGAGCGCTACGACTGAGCCAGGCCGGCTCTATTGGCATTGGCAATGAAAATATATCAGGTGTAGATACATGTACAATGTTTTGTAAGGCCGTCACAACCATCATCGTCATCATCGCAATAATAATAATAATAATAATTTCGCAGCACGATTACAAATTATCCGTTCTTGTTTCTTACAATTATATTTTACCTCGCATCAAAAGTCTTCAAGTGGGGGTCGTTATTAGCTTCACATCTACGGCCTTGTAGTTGTGGTAAATAGTTTGTGTTTGTCAGGCCAATCTGAAATACATTTAGAATTGTTTGTTCTCTGTGACTTGATGTACTTCGATAATGTCAAAAATAGACAGATAGATAGATAGATAGATAGATAGATAGATAGATAGATAGATATATAGGCAGACAAACTAATAGATGGATGGATAGATCAAACATATTTATTTTGGTTATAGTTTAAATGAAACAAATAATACCACTATGTATCACAATTAACTTTCCTTTCCTTATTCTATATTCATCTTAGTTTAGGAAACCTACCTGTGGAGTCTGTATATCATAATTGCCCCATATAGGATGTCCGGTATGTGCCCGCGTTTTCAAGGAAATCTCAAAAACAGTTTGTGTAACATCATAAGTATTTCCATCTAGCACTTTCAATTCAAAAGTTATCTCTTGAGTCCACTGATCGCTCTGAATGGCTGTAATATATCATGCCATTAGTTTTTACAGCCAACAGCATTTGTACAAAATTGTGATTTGGTACCTCAGTATACAAAGTATACCATATATTGTTATTTACTCCTCTTCTAATGCCCCATTAGCCGTGTTTACCAAAAAGGACATTTCAATTTGTTCTACTTTTACTTGTACTTGAGCTTTTCTCCAGTTAAACCTAGTTTTTCTCCAGATAATGTGGGTTACGAGTTAAACCTAATTTTTCTCAAGTTAATCCTAATTTTTTTCTCGCAACCTAAATTAACTGGAGAAAAAAGTTTAACTGAGAAAAACTAGGTTTAACTGCGTGAAATACTCATTAATATTATTGTGGCACAGTTAAACCTAGTTTTTCTCAGTTTAACTAGTTTTTTCTCGAGAAAAACTCGGTTTAACTCATTTTTTGTGATTTTGGTGCGCAGAAACCTAGTTTTTCTCAGTTAAACATAGTTTTTCTCCACTTGATGTGGGTTACTGAGAGAATCTAGGCTTAAAGCGACATAAGCTGTTGATAATTTTTGTTCCCTGACATATAGTCGAGAATATGATAAAATTTGTGTTAAAATACATTATCAAACACGTAAAACGTTGTGAAAGATCTTCACCCGATATACCCGACATGTGGACAATTTCAGAAACGACGAAAAAGACAAACTTTGCCAGATTTAGGTATGAAATGATGATGTACGAAAATAAACGCAGAGAATAGAAATGTATATTTACTGCAAATAGCACATGTTTATTGGTCACTCGGAAATCTTCGTTAAAAATTATTGAAAGTTAATTTGCACTACTCAAAGTATGGCGGACAAAAATAACTGATATTACAGGTTACGTTTGGCAAGATTGTTGCAATTTTACTCATGCAATTGTTACTCTAACAACCAGATGACCTTTCTGGAATATATATCATATAAAATATCACATAAAATGGGCATGTAAAATTTTTCATCTATGACAGCTCATATCGCTTTAACTGAAGAAAACCTAGGTTTAACTGAGAACATCTATGTCTAACTGATGAAGCACGCCGAAGTTACAACAATAAGTAAATCCTAGTTTTTCTTGCCATAAACCTAGTTTTTCTCCAGTTAATGCTAGTTTTTCTCATAACCCACATTAACTGTAGAAAAACTAGATTTAACTGAGAAAAAATAGGATTAACTGCGCCAAAATCATATTAATACTCATAAATGTGTTTGTGGCGCAGTTAAGTATAGTTTTTCTCAGTTAAACTACTTTTTTCTCGAGAAACCTAGGTTTAACTCATTTTTGTGATTTTGGCGCAGTTAAACCTAGTTTTTGTCTGTAAACCTAGTTTTTCTCCAGTTAATGTGGTTTACTGAAAAAAACTAAGTTTAACTGGAGAAAAGCTAGGTTTAACTGAGAAAAACTAGGTTTAACTCATTAATGTTATTTTGGCGTGTCATAAGGATGGTGGAATACTCGACATCAGTAGTCATACCTCATGACCTTCATATTTTCTATTTAAATATATTTTAGACCATTTCAAGATTTTTCTTTGTTTAGTGTCCTCTGACATATAGATTTTGAGATCATAAAAACACAAACCATAGCCCTAAAATGAACACTTAAAATGAACATTTATTTTCATTATTGTGAAACTAACATTTCATAGTCACTTTATTAGTATGTGCCAAAATTATGGTTTTTATAAATTTAATTTTGTTTTTCTTTTGTTAACACATAAAGAAATTAAATTGCATTTTGTTCTCATTGACATTTCTTGTGTTTTTTTCTGTCGTTTCGTTTTTTCCTGATAGGAGGATAGGTTTTTAGGATGGACGCGGTGAAAAAAAGCTTGGAATGGCCTTAGGATACTCGGTACTTACAGTAAACACAGGAACCGGAAGAAGATCCAACTGCAGAGAAACATTGATCGCCATCAGGATTTAATAGTTCTATTTCAATTGAGCATACACTATCTTTTGGAAAGCAACCAATTGGAACAGTCGCTTTAAGTGTCGCAGTTGCTTTATCTCCCCTGTCTAGTGTTGATGATGAAAAAGTAACCTAACGTTGTATACAATGTATATAAAATCAATATATATATATATATATATATACATATATATATATATATATATATATATATATATATATATATATATATATACACACACTTGCTTTAGTGACCACCTGTGTATAAATACCACCTGGGTTTTTTTTCCTGTCCTCAATAGTATCATTTGTGTACAAATCAACCTCTATATAAAGACTGGTTTTGTTGTGTCCCTAAGGGGGTCTTTATATACAAGTTTCACTGTATATATATATATATATATATATATATATATATATATATATATATATATAGATATATGTATATATATATATATATGTATATATATATATATATATATAGTTTATATATTTCCATAGAAAATATGGATTCTATAGAAATTATAGAATTGTGTTTAGGAAAGTTTGCCAGTTTTCTTGCAGAAGGTCGGTGGGCTTTACCCGGGTAACCGGGGTTTCTCCTCCACCAATAAAAACTGGACGCCATCATATGACTGAAAAATTGTTGATTATGGCGTAAAACAAAAATCAAATGAAATCAAATCAAAGAATTGTGTTTAAACGAATTATACGTTACATCAACGTTACATTTACTTTTGGCTTACAGCGTATATATGTTATTGAATTTAATAAGCAATGATATACTTATTGCTCGCGTGATGAACGTAAAACTCTGTAATATTATAAATTTCAATTAACAAAAATATACTTATTGCTCGCGTGCTGAACGTAAAACTTTGTAATATCATAAAATCTAATTAGCAAAAATATACTTATTGCTCACGTGTTGCATGTAAAACTTTGTAATATTATAAAATGATATAAGCAATAATATACTTATTGCTCGCGTGATGCACGTAAAACTTTGTAATATTGTAAATCGAATTAGCAAAAATATACTTATTGGTCGCGTGCTGCACACAAAACTATGGTATGTTATAAAATTTAAACAGCTTTGCTGTTATTTATTGTTCTGTTTTCGTATGTTCCACAAGGATATAATTTCTTTATAATTCTACGAAATATATTCGTTATATTCAAAAAGCTTTCGATTGCATCTTTTCAACACATGCTTTCGTTTAATAATTTGTGAAACAAATACATGTGAGAAAGTTGAGAAAGTCAAAAACAATACATTGTCACTTAGTTTAATTATCAATTATTGTTCCACTTTTTGTTGGCGTCTCTTGTTTAAACACTCAAAGACCTATTACGTAAGTGTATATCAACATTCCTATCTAAAGTGTCTAAAGTTATTTACATATATGCAGATTTACGGGGAAATCATTTTCATC
Source organism: Atrina japonica (assembly GCA_030159075.1). NCBI lineage: Eukaryota > Metazoa > Mollusca > Bivalvia > Pterioida > Pinnidae > Atrina > Atrina japonica. The sequence continues at coordinate 169,564 of BROG01000978.1, forward strand.
ACTGAAACTATTTTGATAATTCACTTTTATTGAGTAAAACTGTGATATTGATCTTATTTCAAGTTTACAATAAAATTTGAATCAATTTAATTTAATGGAATAATGTAGGCAGCGCTCCGGTAAACAGACACATTCTCGTTACGCACCTGGTTGGCATTGAAATGAAAAGGGAAGTACGAACACATATCTGTCGAATTAGCATAGATATTTGTCATGAGGTGAATTGTCCGTTGTTTTAATACAGGAGAAGTTATTTTTTCTCGAAATAGTTGACGCCTTTCGTTGCTTTTGTAAGATATTAATCGTACTATTGGATGTGACATTTTCCAGATAATGATCAAGTTGTAAAGGATGTTAACCCTTTCAACCATACAGACCATAATACACTTGTCTTAAACCAAAGAAAATATCATACCAATTATCTATTTAGGGGTTAAATTGACATTAGCTTTGTTTACCAAAAAAATTATTTCGATTTTAATTCTGCAAGATGCACAATAACAAATAAGAGTAATACACAGGCATAAAAGATCTGATATTTCTATATAGTTTGTGACAGGACCAGTGTGGTATGAATATACAAATAGTTTTCACCAAATATATAAGAATTTTAGATTTTTTATGCCTGTGTATATCTCCTATCTAAGTAGTACATTAGGAAAGATTAAAAAAAGAAAACAGCTAATGTCTCTTTTAAGATTCTGGGATGACATTCATTTTAACTTTTATATATATATATATATGTGTGTGTGTGTGTGTGTGTGTGTGTGTGCGCGTGTGTGTGTGTGTGTGTGTGTGTGTGTGTGTGTGTGTGTGTGTGTGTGTGTGTGTGTGTGTGTGTATTACCATTATTCCAACGAGCAGAAACCGACTGCTATGACTGGGATCTGGATTATCTCCATCTTGTCCCTGCTGACCACTTTCCGACCCAATTTGAACTGAACATCTTATCTGTTAAGACACGAAGAAAAAACGTAATAATTATTTCAAGTATTACTAGGGAGTATATTACCTTAAAAATTGAAATGTTAAATATATATGTATACCTCTACCAAGTAAATAAGGAAACCATTTACAAATACGCATAATATTACTCATTACAGCGTTTACAAACTGGTGTTCGGTGCTAACTATGCATGGAGTGACAGTAAGAAAAATCATTTTACCTGCTTTTCGTTTTTCGAAATAGACAGTATTGTTTTGGATATGACAGAAGGAGGGTTTCCTACTCTATGTTGGTATATCTATATTTGTACAATTGTCTGTGCATTTATACTGATGATAGATTGGAAACAAAACTTACCTGGATTCCTAGCTTCTCCAATTCGTTTTCTGTTAGATCTGTTTCTGCAAGATCTTGCTTAAGAACAGGGTCTCGCGTAATTAAGGGTTTATCGCCTACTTTCCAAGATATTACAAACTTTGTGTCTGTATCATCGCCTGTTACTTCAAATTCGCAGGAAAACTTCAGCCGATTGACCGGTTGACCTGCAGTATTGGTTGTCGCCGATAAACTTGGCTTCACAACAACGTTTGTTATTTCTGCGAATGAAACAATAATGACCGATAACGTGTAATGATGTCTTGACCTATTACCTGTTAGTTATTAAGTCATTGTGTTATACATTTACAACATTCCATTATTTCAATTCCTTTGAACAATAACTAGTCTTCCTATCTGTCGATTTAGGATCATCAAATACATTTCATGAATCCTTTACTGTTCAACATTTGTAAATATAACATAAAGCTGATGCAAAATCGTGTGCTTTAAAACATACTAGAGCGATATAAGCTGTCACAGTGGTGTTTTTATCCCATGATATATAGACGAGAATGTGATAAAATGTGTGTTCAAATACATTATCAAACAAGTGAAACATTGTAAAAGATATTCTTTTCGATGTTATTTGTTTTATTAGAATTTTAAGTTTTCCCGTACCTTAAAAAAATCCATCTGTATTTCCGTATGCAATGACCTTTCAGATAAACTTTTTTTTCGTCATATCAAATGTGCTTCGTAATTCGGTCAGGGACTCTCGGTCTTTTACGCGCTCGGTCTATCAGCAATCTCGGCTCTTGACACAATTGGCGAATGTTAAAATTGGCCTATTTTATGTGTTTTATATTAACTTTTAAAATACAGGACGTGTTTTTATTGAAAAGTACATGTATTATGTAAAATATGTTTTTCAAAGCTATTATAAATACCTGAACCAATTACAAATATCAGGTAACTAAAAAAAATTTTTCCCAATCTTTAATGTTACAATGAAATGAATGCTGACATTGCCAAAATCAAAACAATATAACAGTGAATATCTTTTACAATCGTGCCGCCATTTCCGGTGGAGTCACATGTGTCAAGAATGATAAAGCCGAGAATGCGACGGGACGAGTTAAAGTGGGTCGAGCTCACCCGATATACCAAGCACGTGGACAATTACATAAGCGAATGTTTTGAAATGACAGAAAAGATCAACTTTGCCTGATTTGAGTATGAAATGATGATGTAGGAAAATAAACACAAAGTGTAATAAGAATAGAATATATATTGACTGCAAATCGCACGTTCCTATTGGACACTCGGTAATCTTCGTAAAAATTACTGAAAGTTAATTTGCAATGCTCAGAAAAATGAATGATATTACGGGGTACATTTGGCAAGATTGTTGCAATTTTACGCATGCATTTGTTATTCTAACCACCAGATGGTCTCTTTGGGATATATATAATATAAAATATTACATAAAATGGGCATGTAAAATTTTTCACCTACGACAGCTCATATTGCTTTAAGACCTCAGGTGTTAATTGGTTTCCAGAGACGAAAATGAGATATTTGTAGCGGTACATTATATGATTTTTTCAAATACAATAAAACATTATATAGATCTCGGTAAACGAAATAAATTATAAGACCTGTGTACAATAATTAGCAATAAAAGTACTGATATTTAATTCCATAACTTGTCTTTGGTTTATATTAACATATAATTTCTGAAAATTTGGGAAATGATACATCTTGTTATACATCAATACAAGTTTAATTGATTTAATTTTGAGTTATGTTTCCGTTACACTCAACAATTTTTCAGTTATATGGTGGCGACCAGTCTTTAATGATGAAGGAGTGAACCCAGTTATAATATACCCGGGAAGAGACCAACCAGCCTTCCACAAGTATACTGGCAAACTTTCTCACAAAGCCCGAACCGGTGCTGACCAGAAGTGAAAAGACTTCATGGTTCAAAGTGCGATGCTCCAACAACTCGGCCTTTGATCAGTTTAATTAAACTCAGTAAAAGTAAAGTCGTGTAGGAAACACCATGTCCCCCAGAAATTAGCCATATGTGGAGATTATGAAGTTTAACAATTCTGGTAAAATTTGAAAAATATTTACTGTGACCCATTCTAGATCTTATTGCTGTAAAATAACATTAATCAAATCAGATTAAACTTCCAGGTAATAAACCAAAGTAATTTGACGGGGAATGCAATTTTGCAAGCACAAACGTCCTAACTGGAAAAACTGGCATAAATAACATTCCCTTCTTGAGGATATTGTAACAAAAGCATAGTTAGTTTAAATTGACTTATTCAATGGACACACGAAAATGCCAGTTTGACTGTGCATATCAAGAACTTCAAAGAATGTCGGCAATTTTACAATGAATGTACGGATCCATGATTTCATAATATCAAGTACTCATCCTATATATCATTGATATAAAGCATTGTATCAAAATGGCTAAACTCTGGAGAAAGAAACACGCATCAACGTTTGCAGACAAACAGACTGAACATAACAATTCCCCAAACATCCAGGGCTTAAAAAGTGAAATATTCTGTATTAAACTTGGAAATACCTTGATTTGAACTTCTTGTATACTCTTCTGTACTGAAAATATCTGAATACTTTGATTTGCACTACTGCAATGACTCTAAGTGAATGTCAATAGTCTTACCTTGACCTGTCGTCTGTACAATCATTGTAACAAATCTGCAGTCCACGCCAACCTTAAATGAAGTAAAAAAAACTAATTTAAATCGAGAAAATGATACGAGAAGAGATATTTTTTCGAATTTGGAGACAAAACTGAGCTTTGTGAAATGAAAAAGACACTAGATGTTTAAAAGGTCTGATTGAAATGTATGTTTACAGTGAGAATATGCCCATCATCAAAATGTATAAAGTTTTTGCCTCTTTGGAGTTTCTATGGGCACTAGTCCCTTTCATTTGCAAACCGTATGCGGTTTAACATTAGAATAGTTCCCGCTAAGTTTAGTTAAAATTGACCCAATGTTGAAAATGGAAACTGATGTTTCCTGCTTTCTGTTTACGTGTATATGACTTTTCCTTTGACCCAATGACATTGAAATGTTGTCACAATAATCAGTAGATAATTCCTAACAATTTTCTAATATATACCTGTATATACAGAAATTCAATCAGTTGTGAGTTATCAAGTCATTTATACAATACAAAATCCTATGGTTCCGAAACGCACATTAACGGCTCGTTTATGAAAAAAAAAATTGCTTTCATTCGCATATATATATATATATATATATATATATATATATATATATATATATATATATATATATATATATATATTATTTACCTCTTGAAATTCCCATACCGCTTGCAAATCTTCAACTTTCCTGTTCATGGATCTAAGTGGCAAATATTTCACACACACACACATATATATATATGTATTACATATCGCGTCAAAATATTTCATGAACTTAAAGTGGCAAAACTAATTGTGAATGGTCCAATGTTCACCTAAACGGGATTGGCAGAGTCATTCATGAATGTCTTAATGGGATTACACCACGAAAGATGTCTACGGGAAATTTGACAAAACTTGTTAAACATTGTTTTTTAATTTGTTCACTTTCTAAAATATGCCGTGTTTATTGATTGGGTGATGCATTTCATACATTTGAGAAATATTTGTTCGGTCTAGTTTTCAAAGCATTGCACATGTTTTATATTTATTTCGAATACATTTATTGACTCAAGCTAGAACACCAAACTGATTTACTATATATATTAAAGAGTCTCGTGGGACAAATCGACAGTGTAAGTTTAACATAATATTTTGTAGTAAAATCAAATGTATGGTATTGAATTGATTGTTTGTTTATTGTTGTTTAACGTCCAACTCAAGAATCTTTCAGTCATATGGAGACGTCACCAAATGCCGGTGAAGGGCTTCAAATTTTGGCCTATGCTCGGCACTTACGGCCATTGAGCAGTGAGGGACGACACCTACTGTGACACGGGACCACGGTTTTTACTGTCTTATCCGAAGGACAGTAGTATTGAATTGAAGACATGTTATTAGTATCTGTTTGCAAGGTATAGTATCTGTTCCGGAGAGCTAGTTTGCCGTGTCCTTTCTTCCGTCCGTTCTTTGCTTTGCCATATTATTGTTATTTACTAGTGTCTCCATATCTGGTGCAGGTAAACATCTTTGCGTATCTACCAGCTATAGAGTTATTTCCTTTTGTTAATTTTATTTGTCCGGGTCATATCTAAACGCCCCTATTTGATAAATGTATACATCTTAAAGTTGTCTTTTGAAGTTATAAACAGGTTTTAATTTTGAAAAAGAAATGTTTTAAAACACTCAATTTTTGTTACTGAAAGTAACAGACTTATTTCTTTTAATAGAAACAATTCCCCCACAACCAATATTAAAGACGTATGTGTAAAATTAGTCACCATAGTCTAACTACAGTCGCATGAAGAAACGCGTGAAGCAATGAAATTAGAGTAAACACGCCTGTATATTAAAAATAAATATTGATGTAAACAGGAAGTCCATTTACTTTGTCGGAAAATTTTGTCGGGAAGAATATAGTCACAAATGTGTGAATAATTAGAGTTAAAACATAAGGATGTCAGACATTTATAAAATACTCCATAAGGATTGACATCAGCATAAAAGACACGCAGTATAGATGATATGTTATATGAATGTCCTCACTTCCGAAATTATGAGTCCAGGACCGAGGTCAATATAAAAAATTTCAGATACCAAAGAATAAATCAATAGAATGTCCAAGACATAGATACAAATCCGGTAAAAATGGACAAACACGGATATCTGGAAACCAAGAGATGGGATCAGGAGGAGTAAGCATCCCCTGTCGACCGGTCACACCCGCCGTGAGTCCACAGTCAAGTCCAATGAAATACGTGAGGAGTGTATCCTCGTCACAATTGGTACAGACGTCTCAACAACCGCCAACGAAAAGGCAACTCAACATTTCACTTAGTGAAACAGAGTAGTCGCAAACAAGCCTATTATACCGACCGTAAACGGAACGTTGACATTAAACGCGGTTTTCGATATCCCTGTGTCAATAAGTTGTCAGTGAGTATTTTACCTCTGTATATGAAAGCTTCATATGTTGCACATGACCTGGCATATCGGATCATTTGTGAAATATAAACTCCATATGCGGGTGACTGAGTGATATTACTACTTAAATGTGGAAACTTTACGATGGGAGAGCCGAAATCGTCGCGTTTGTCGTATAGCTTAGTTGCTAATTTCCCGTCTGTGTTTATATTAAGTAAAATGTCTATGACGCGTGTGTGCTTGATTCTGTTGTATCTAATTTCTAGTTCGCCTACTTTTTCTTCTTTAGATTTAGCAGTTTCTGAATGAAGTCTGCTTCGTATGAATAAAGGAACAGGTCGACCAATAAAGGAGCACGATTGGTTCCCATAGGAATGCCGACAATTTGTTGGAAGACCACGTCTCCGAACATTACAAATATATTGTCTATTAGAAATTCCAGCATGTTTTTATATCAACTTCAGTATATTTATGTGTAGAATCAGAGTGGTGTTTGACGAAATAAGTATCCTGATAGCCAATCACTAGATATTTTAATTTTCGGGTAATACCTTTAGTGAAAAAACAGTGTCTATGATGCTGAAAAGTCTTTCTTTTAATTTTTTTATGTGGAATAGTAGTGTAAAGAGTAGAGAAGTCATAGGTTTTGATACTGTGAATTCGAGAAAAATTGTGTGCCTTAAAATTTTCTAAAAGCTGTTTCGAATTTTTAAGTATCCACATCTGATTTACACCGCTTCTGAAATAAGCAACTGTACAGTATTGTTGAAGTTTCTCCTCAACAGCTGTCAATATCTTGGTAAGAAGTAAAGATAAAGGTTTGGTAGAACATTTTCTGGATCCTGCTATGTATCTTACTTAGGAATATAAATTCGAATTCTCTTCTTGTGTTTACATCGATTTAGAATAATTTGATAGGAAGGTTTCAAAACGATGTGTCTTATAAAGTTTGATGATGTCATCTTGAAAAAATATAACTAACCTTGTCTTTTACTGAGTGGTCCTCCACCCGATTGCTCATATTGCCGAGTATACTATATTTTGTGACGCAATGTATTCAACATGACGAATGAGTGCATATTACTGGTAGAATTTATATATATATATATTTACCTTCAAAGTGAATATTATTTCCGGATACTAAAGTAATAAATAGAAAATATAAATAATACGTATTGAAGTTTGTGGTGTAAAATTGGTGTGACATATGTAAGTACATCCATTGTTTCGCTTTTGCGAGTACAAGTATGATATGACAAAAATAGCATTTATAACATTTATAATAAATGCCTGCCAATGGAGGAAATAAAGTGGGGATGTTTCAAAACTTTTTATCTTTGTCTTCAAAATTGAAAATTGTTTAAAAGTTGAAATGGCATAAATTGTGATCCTAACCGTCTTTTATTCTCTTTTGCTGATTTGTCTAGACTATCTTGGTTGTTTCTTCACCATATTTGGTACACCGGAAAAAGACGAGAGTTAAGCATGCACAATAACGTTACAACTACCATTCTTGTTCTTAGACTTATTTCCTTTGTTGATTTTCTTCGCCCGGGCCATTGATTGTTAAATCTCATTTTATTATTGATAACGGATAAGTAAAATTTTATTCATGTTATAGTATATACATATATAACCCCGGTAAAATTGCGGTTATAAAAAGGAAGATGCTGAAGATAACTTAGATAACAAAGATGATTTTAATTTCGAACTGATGGTAGGTGGATTCAGGAAATTCCTAAATCGCACCCGTGTTTCCATACAAATGCCTAAATCCTAACTAACTTAAATATAGAATGAACATAATATATATAGCACTAGTGTAAATCTTATATAATTATACAGAAACGTCCATATGAAGGCTAATGGAATATCCGATGAATTACAATAATTTAAAATGAAATGTCCAACTAATACAAAAATATAATTTTCAGTTCAAAATGCAAATTATCACTGTGATACATATATACAAGTTACAGAGAGCCGTTTGCTTGCAGCAGAGAAAATATTCATCAAAGTATTTCTCTAATCAAAATGTTTCGTATCTTTAAAATTCACAGTATTTACAATTATTTGACAAATTATTTAACACAGCATGTTATTTCATACACTCAGACACGAGATGAACTTGTGACACTAGATATATTCGATTGTGTTCTAGTTGTTAAATTTTCAAGCCAAAAACTAGTCTTTAACAAATCCCAAACGAGTTTGTTACAAACAAATGCTGAAAATATAAATACACCCTGTAAACCATTAACAAGAGAAACTGCAAACGAAAAAGCACTAAGGGGAAGAAACGCTTCCACAATTTGAAATATCCAAGTTATACCAGTGATGGTGAACAGCTTTAAAAATATCCGAAAATCGTCCCTCTTTGCCTTATTACTTCGAATATCTGAAGATTGCATGATTGATTTTACACTTAGCACGAAGAAATATACGTTTGTCAAGCATATGATAACGACAGGCGACAGGAAAGATACGATAAATGCAGTTTTCCCAGATATAAAACACTTGCCTTCCCCGTAACCTAAATAACCTTCATTTGAAATTGTGGACACAGAACAATTAATCAAAACGATGAAGAAGGGGATTGCGTAGGAATAAATGAAATAGTAAAGAAGGAGATGAATGGGGTGGTGGACGGACATTCTGTTAAATGTCCTATACATATGGAAACAGCACACTTGCATAGCAGTAAATGAGGTCAGCCAAAAATAGTGTAACGCAATGCCGATTCCTTGACAAATAATCGGGTACTGCGTATTGTTCAACCCGAGCTGATATAACAACATGGTAACGAACAAAACGGCAACAAGATTCATATTGATTTTGCCGGGAATTGAGCGTAAAACTCTAAATCTACAATAAATAATGAATGTAATAAAAAGACAAATTAATGATAAGGCAGTAGATACCATCGTTATCAACCATAGATATTTCATACTTTTTGATACCCCTGTATTCCGTTGAGATATCCCATTATAAGTATCAAGACAAATTCTGGCGTTTCCATTTGGCAGAATACTGTAGTCATCCACATGTAAATATAATCCTGTTTTTCGTATACGTAAGGTCAAACGTGTGTAATTTACTACAAACTCGTCGGCATTTAGTTCAACCTGTTCACAAATCATCAACTTTGAGGATGCTGATACTGAGCGGTACTGTTCATACGGAACAGACGATGATAGTGTGTTGACTTTGTACGTAGAACATTGTTTTCTAAAGTCAAACCTTCTTTTCCGTAATGGCAAATATTCCGCTTTCAAACTTTTGTACAATTTCATGTTGTAAGTCAAATCTCTCTTTTCACGTGTAATGTTACTAGGAAACATTTTCAAAAGGGTTTCCTCTGTCTCCATCCTATGAACGACTTCCTTTATAAATATTGAAAATTGTGCTAATCCCAGAAAATATCTTGAACTAATTCTTTGAAATTCAGAGAGACAAGGTTGATCTACTGTGAGATACATGTCAACAAGTGGTTGTTTAGAGAGGTGAAGCGTGTTCATTATTTCATCGGCAATTAAATCACTGACATCATCCATTAACTCCAATGTTCTTGTTTTCTTCTTAACCAAGCCATTGAATCCTATAGCAAAAGTATATCGTAGATTGCTTGTGAAGGACAAAAGAGATGTGCATGTTGAATTTTGACGATATTTTCCCGGATAACAGGTAATGTTCCGACAAGTATTCTGGAAAATAAACATCAGTTACTAATTAAAATGTCTTAACTGTATTAATTAAAAGTAATATACCCTCCACACACACACACACACACACACACACACACACACACACATATATATATATATATATATATATACATATATATATATACACACATACTCATACACACACAGATATATATATATATATATATATATATATATATATATATATATATATATATATATATATATATATATATATATATATATATATATATATATAATTTTTCTTGATGCACAAACTACAGTCATTCAGACCCAAAGTGTGGTCGATAAGTTAATTGAATCCACCCAAATGAATTCTGTTTTAAACCTTTTCTCGACGTGATTCTTGTACGGATTTATTAAAACTCGAAACCACAATCGATCATTCGTTCTTAGAATTCGAACCCCATTGTTATCTCTGGCACGAACTTATGAAGTATCGAACCCAATGGAATGTTGTCATTTGTGTATTGTTTTTTTTCTCGATTGGCTGATGTTTGTCCGACGGCGTCAGACATTGCGTTTATCTCCAACGTTAAGTTTTGGTTATCAGCTTATTGTTCAGACAGTATTGGTGCTAGGTTGATGATATTTGGCATGAATGGTCCTCGAGGGTCTAGCATTGATTTTTTTGGTTTTTTTTAATTTTGAACGTTTTTGACAGTGTTTTTTTTTTCTTTTGCAAAAATGTGCTCTGTTTTACTCCAATGTTAAGTATTTGTTACAGGGTTGCCGTTCAGTCGATATTGGTGCTAACTTGGTGATATTTGGTCTGGATGTTCCTGGGGGCCCTACTATTGATATTGTGATGGATGATTAGGAATATTTTCTTCTTTTTGGAAAAATAACGGTTTTGGGCTTACTTTTTTGCAAGGTTTGTTATAGGTTTGCTGTTGATATTGGTGCTAGCTTGGTGTTATTTGGTCTGGATGATTCGTGGGGGGTAGCATTGATGTTAAGATGTTTGGTTGGGAATATATTTTGAATTTTTTTTTTTATTTTGTAAATTTTGATTCCACAGTTACAAGTATGTCTGCCGCCAACATCGGTGAACAGATTTTATGTAAAAAAAACAGGTCATTGTTCAGATGATGTACGGAATTACAAACATACAAATGTTAACCAGGAAATTCAGGCGAGTAATGATTCAAGGATCTAAACGAACACTTGATAATGAATTAGAATATATGCCTTATTTAACAAAATAAGGAAAGGGGTTTAAGAATTAACATTCCCTTATATAATAATTGTTGGAAATATTACAGACAAAAATTAATTAATTTGTTAAAAGGTAAAAATGATTTTATTTTCTTATTTTTGATCACATGTCAGCCCGGCAGTTGAATACATAAAGTCCTTTCATCTATTCAACGGCTAGCTGTTGAATAGTTGAATAGAGCTAAACTGTATCCTCGTTACCTGTAGAATAATAAAAAATAAAGTACCAAAAAACACAAAGGATGGTCATAAAAAAAATTTAAACATAGATTTAACGTTTTTCAACTCGCTTTTTTTATTTCTTTTTGTTTGTTTGTTGTTGTTGTTTTTTGGGGGGGGATTTTTTGCTAGTTTCAACTTGTTTTTATTATTTTCTCGTGTTTATTTTCACGTCTTTCTATTTTATGTTAGCTTAGTTTTATAGTTATTCACTTTGTTTGATATTAGATATGTAGCATGTAACATTTCATAATTTTATTCAGTGTATGTGTGACTGTATCTGTGTGTGTATTTGTGTCTGTGTGTATGTGTGTATATATGTCTGTGTGTATGGATGTGGGTGTTGGTGTGTGTATGTGTGTTGCTTATATAAATTTCATCATTTCGTCCTGAAGAAGTGACAGGTCGTCCCGAAAATTTGACTGCATTTGCCCGTATTGTTAGTCATTTAGTGCTGTGTATATTTCGTTTCATGACTTGTATGTTTGCTTAGATCGGACAGCCTTGGATATATAGTGTTGTTGGTTTTAGTGCGTTGTATATGCTACAACTCTTTTGTGAATGAATGCTTGTCAGAGTGCATTAATTGTCGAAATGGATGTCGTTTGAGTCACAAATAAATGAAATGGGTCCTGCTTGGCATCCATATTGGTAATAAATCTGACAAGCGTTCATTCGTTTTATTTACAAATAATAGTTTCCATATTGAAAAACAAAACAATAAGTATCGAATATTCCGGTGAAACGTAATTGGTCTCATCTTGATGGAACAGCCAGGTTCCAGGTAGTATCTTGGTGTAATGTCACTTTATGAATGAGAAAAAATGTTTGTGTGACGTCAAATGAGTAATCTTCATTACAGCTGATAGAACGCCGTCTAGATTAACACTGAGTCAATGTAAGACCTCTGCGGCAAATGTAATAAATACCATTCGCCACGAGACAAACAAATATTGGATATTAAAAAAAACCCTGGACTTTGGGGAAAAAACCGAGACAAGATCAAGTGCCATGGAGGAGAAGCATTGCTTGTATCTATAAAAAAAACTCTATTGGTTTGCATTTCGGAACCAAATAAGTAGTGCATGGTACATTTTTATAAATACATATTGGGTCAGCTCCTTGCAATGTGTTGCAAAATTTTTTAATTACCTGTTCGGAAGCAGCGTTTAAAAGTCTATATAACTTGTGACGAAGATTTGTTCCTCAATTATTTCATTTAAATTATATGTTTTTTTTACTTTGGACTCGTAGCGATGCGACAAGTCAACTGGAGATGTTTACTCCTCAATGGCACCTAATCCTTCCTCTGGATTTCCAGAGGTTCATGGTTGCCCAATGTTATCTGTAATCTTTGTATTCCTGTAAATTTCTAGCAAAATTTATTGCCATAGTAGCATGATATACCAATGAAGATTCTATATTTGTACGTGGTGACTTGATTTCCAAACTGAATGTTAATTACATATTTACCAATCATATAACTAACCATAAATGCAGTTTATAGAACTTACCATTGTTGAATCGTAAATCTGATTTTCTGTACATTCATCCGTTTCTATTCTTTTGTCATCGTTTTCTTCATAGGAGCTTAGAGCAAATATATTTCGATACACCGGAAGCCGAGTTGATCTTGTTATTGAATCATATTTGTATTTTTGATCAATTTCAATAATACCACTAAAATTTTCACCGGTCCGAATATACCCAGTATTACATAACTTGCAGAAATAATTTTTGAAAGGTGATAGATAATCGATCTGTGGGAAAAACATACATGCTCTATCCACATCTATATCATAATCCATCCATTCACCTGTGACATTACACAAACTGATGATTTTCCGAGTTTCATTTGGTGGATTGCACATCGCACAGAATTCATTCTTGTATCCTTCCGCATTCAAGGATCCGTCCCAGATTGCCAACGATCCTTTCGATACTTCCTCACACGCCCATTTTACATCTCTTTCAACTTCACTCCAAGTTGGATCACATGAATTGTGAAATGCATTTGGGGGGCAAATTCTCATTTCAAAATGCGAATAAAAAAATTGTTCCATCGATGAAATCGGTGAAATGGGCACATATTTGATCGTACAGGGCATTTTGTGAACTGTATTGAGGAGGTCGTTTAGTAACAGATAGTGAGGAAAGTCAATATAAATGTCACATTCCAAGTCAAGATCCCACGGATCATAACGGAAGTTACTGAAATCTTGCAGCACGGATATATTGATAAAATCTTTCTGAAATAGGTTATCGGGTTCATCCTTCTTGTGTGTTTCATATTTCATTTTCTCTTTATACCGTAAACTGGTATCCTGGTTACATAAGAAACAAAAGAAACTGATGTAGGAAATACTGGACTCCAGGTCATTTAACGGCAGTGTCGAATAAATATCATTACCAGGAAGTCGACACCTTGCAGCAATTATTTCTGGAAATCTAGCTGTGTTGTTACAACCATTAGTAACAAAGTATTCTTTATCTTCTATAACACGAGTGGTAACGTCTTTAACAGTCCTACTGATGCATTTCCCGGGATATTGTAAAGCCATGTCGACACAACACATGCGAGTATCATTTGAAAACAAACAATCCGGACGACAATCACAGTCTTCCAGTTTAACAGACGGAATTGAAGAGATCAGATCCTTTTGACAGATTCCATTTCCTCCGAAAGCCACGTGTTTTATTAACAGGTTTGTTAAATTAACTTTTCTGTTTTCCGCTGTTAAGAGTATGTTTCCAGACGTTTGTAGAGTATTGGTGGTTTTCAATTTTGGAGATTCATTCAATATTTTGTCAAGGATCATTCTGAACTGCTTTTTAGCAAACAAATCAACGGATATTTGGTAAAGAAACACCGTTTTTAAATTGTCAGAAGAAATATCTTTTATCATCAGAGTTTCGTTTACTCGCCCTGTAACATCAACAAATGGGTTATTTAGGTAATTATCCTTATTACACAAGTAACAAAATATGTTTTTATATGGGAACGTAGACGAGGTTTCTGGATATTCGTTACAAGCATTGCTGAGACCAAGATCAAAAGGAAACCAAGCACCTGTCGTATTACATGTATCATATATAATGTCCGAATTATAAGATGGATTACAAATATAACAGAAAATATTTTCAAAACCTCTATACGGACTTTTAAAGTTCGCCGTCTCACATCCAAATTTAATATCAAAATCAAATTTCTTCCATAATTTAGTTTTATTGCAAACGTTATAGAATTGTGTATAGTTGGATTTGCATTGTATTGGTTCATTTATGTCAGTAAATGACTGAATGATACACCGCCGGTCGTTAGCATGATCTAACAGTTCCTGAAATGTAGACAGAAAATTGAAGTCGGAAAATTTCTCACAAGAGAAATCAAGCGACCAGTGGGTATAATTTAATTCGCCATTACACAGTGCACAATATTGATTGAAGTATGTCAGAGGTAGTTCAACTCCTGTGACTGGCAGATCTTGAAAACGTTGTATTAAACTTGGTGTTTCGCATTTTTCTAGGACATTCATATCAGTACCTTCCGGGCATGTCTTTACCATTACATACCAAGATCTCTGTTCTCTATTTTGTATTTTCCCCGATTCCATAATAGTGACGTTGACGCAAGTTTGAACTGGCAAAGAAAAGTAAAAGTCTGGACAACAATCTTCTCTTATAACACACTCGTTATCGCAATAACATAATGGACACAAATCCTGCTCCGTATATGTTTTGTCAGGCAAATGAGGCAAATTGAACTCATCTAGCTTACAGAGGTATGTCGGACCGCACACCAAAAAATACTGGAATATTAAATTGGTATAATTGAAATATCCGTCGCCGATATCCGCCAATACAAGAAACGGAAGACACACCATCAGCGATGAAAACAACATCGTGTCAACGTAAACTTTTCCTCTAGCCCTAAAAGATCAACAACAGTGGTATAGGACAGAGGTTTATATTGAAATGTATAAACATTCGGAAACAAATCTAATATTTTGAGCATTCATACAACGATATTTATAAAACATATATAGTTTGATTTGCTCTACGTACTTTGACTGACGTAGTACTGCATACTCTGTAAATTGACATCAAATAAGAATGAAATAAAATTAGATTTTAATGTTTATAACTTTGAATTTCCACTGTATTTCTGCTGTATGCAAACGTATGTGGAAAGGAGATTATATTGTCACATTAAGAGCCTACAAGTAGTACATTTTTTTCATTATTGCAACGGAATGTTTATGATTTTCAGAGAGAAATTATAGAAATCAAGACGAAAGTCGTTTTAACATTAAATATAATTCTGATTTTATCCGAGTAAGTATATTGTTATTAAAAACATTGTATAAGCATTTGAATTTATTCGTGAAAACAGTTTTAAAAACATGAAACAGTATTCTAAATATATAAATATCTATGGCATCTAAAGCGCTCTTTCCAAAATTTGAAGCCCTTCACCGGTATTGAGTCTCCATGTGAGTGAAAGACTCTTGAGTGGGACGTTAAACAAACAATAAAGCGCTCATTAAAAAAAACAAATTGACACATGTATATACAAGATATATGGTAACCTACCTTGAGCATCCAGAGTGTGTTTGGTATCCGGCGATAGCAGTATTGTTTTAATGATAAATATCAAATGTATATTTCATATACAGCCGTAATATTAAATGAGTATTTCATATATAGTCGTGACAGAAAGCATTTAGACTGGACATGAACACCATATGTTGTACACATTTTCCGTTCAGTACGTGGTAAACACACTTATCACTTGTTAACTTTTCAGCCAAAAAGTCGTGTGACAAACAGTGTTCGACATTGTTCAATATGTCCATTGTAAATCTAACATTTCGTTAAAGATTTTAACCATATAAATATAAGATAGACATCCACTTTATATTCTTATATATTCTTATTTCATTTTGTTTATTGGGGTTCCTTTAGGTATAAATGATAATTGTATACTGACCCTAGATCAATAAATGAATGTTTTATGTTTATCTCTTAAAATGACTTATCATTGCAATCAAAATCAATTTCAAAAGTGCTTGGTCAATAAATAAACTGACCTCGATTTATTGGTGGAATTTTATCATAAAACCTTTTAATTAAAAGCAAATAAATATACCATTTCAGTACTTGGTCAGTAATATATAAAATATTGTGGCGCCAAGTAGAATATATTTCATAAGCAGCAACCACGCTTTTACATATGCGTCAAGTATTGATTTCTAGTTGGGAATTATTTCGCGGTTTGCAATCATTTACAGAATTAAAAAAACCATTTTTATTGAATTTATCTTATGTGTATATTGAATGATAAAACATTATCTGATGGGAGTCTAAGATTGACCGCAGTATACCACGTTTACCATCTAATAAGAATGACAAAAATATGTACTCACCTGTGTTATTGTTCAATCAATCAACACCCATACGAAAGGTACCTAGCAGCACTGCAGAGCATGGGTCCACAAGGTCCACACACTCAGTTTGCAGGATGTATGTCAGGTATTTTCATACCAATGAAGAATCATAAATTTGATAATTCGCACAGTTATCCACGTTGCTCTCTCCGTCATCTGTATCTTCGTATGCACTCAGAGAAAAAATATCGCAAACCGATGATTACGATGAAATAGAACAAATATCGTTTTACCTATTCATTTACTCTACCATTTAGAGACTTTATATATTTTCTATATGAGTTATTTCTGATTTTTTTATCATCTGTTAGTGTTAAATCAACAAAGAGTTTGGATAATTACCATGATGAAACTGAATATGGATTTTTGTCCGAAATATTGTAAAGAAACAAGTCACAGTTTTCAATGTGTTCTCCAACTCTAATACCCAAAGGCGCGATAGTTCGTGTTTGAATTTCATATTTATTTTCATATAGTGGATGAAATACACAGTTGTATACTGGATTTGAAGGATCGAGTTTTAGTTTAGTAACATATTGTACAGATAAAAATTCTACGGATTTCAAGAGGCAATTCTCCTTTTTGTGCTCAGTTGAAGGTTATCTGCCCTTGATATGTACAGAGGCATTTAACTAATATAGATATGCTACCTTTTTACTGAATGTATGGTTTTTAGTTTGTTAGTTTGGTTCAGTATGGGTTGTCGTGCGTTTAAATGTTAGAGGTATGCTGGGAAAGTAGCATATCATTATAAGAAATATCAGATACCAAAGTATAAATTTTTAGGATGTCCAGGATATAGATAAAAATCTGGTAAAAATGGACAAACACGGACCTCTGGAACCCAAGAGATGGGATCAGGTGTCATGGAGGAGTAAGCATCCCATGTCGACCTTTCACAACCGCCGTGAGTCCACAGTCAAAACGAAAAGGCAACTCAACAATTCACTTAGTGAAACAGAGTAATCGCAAACAAGATTATTGTTATTATTATTATTATTATTATTATTATTATTATTATTATTATTATTATTATTATTATTATTGTTGTTGTTGTTGTTGTTTTTCTGGGGAAAATGAGTTAAATGCCAAAATTTTCATTTACAATACAATTAAGTTTGGTTATGTAATTCCTTTTTGAAAAAAACTTGTTCAAGATACACTATATAATTCAGGTATTTTGATAAACGTACAAAAGTCTCAATTTTTACCATCTCAGAATTTATCCTGGTTGGGAACTTGGAATTTTTAAAATGGAACTATAGAGGTACCACAGAAAAAATACATTCACTACTAACAAAATTATGTGATAAAAAATCTAATATTTCTGCCACAAACGTCGTCTGTGGTAGGAAAAATCATGGCATTAAAACCTGCTTTGGGCAACATATGTCAATTAATGACACGAAACCTGCTTTGTTGTAGATTTTCTTAGGTTCATAATATTGTTTTGTCAGATGAATGTATCTGTGAACGTGGTTTTTTTTTTTTGGGGGGGGGGGTATATAATCCGTGTGCTTTGCCGTTCACATATATCAAAATTATCAGAAAGAATAGTATTATCAGATGCTAGGACACATGCGGGTGCGGGGTTTATATTGGAAAATGTTGTTTTTCTTTTGAGTTTGTTGAGGATGAAGAAGGAAGAAATACATAATCCATCTCTACAATTTGTAACATCTATTTCGAGAGTCAAAGAAACTGGTGATTGTTTTAAAGTTTGGGTTATGCTTGATTTAGTTTTATGTTATACTTGTGTCTGAGACAAACGGTGATTTTTACGATGTTGTTTTTGATTGTTCTTAAATCCTGCTGATGTATCAAGGTCTGTGTTAACACTTGAAACATCAGTCTGACAAGTTGCAGTGTTTGTCTTTTTATCTCACATGATTGCTCATGTGACCTATTGCAATTGTTCTTCGTCCGTCGTCGTGCGTTAAACATTAACATTTTAAACTTCTTCAGAACAGCTGAACCAATTAACTTCAAACTTGGTACATATCTTCCTTATGATGTCCCGATCAGGTGTTGCTGTTTTTCGGACCGTTCTGAAAATTAAAGATGGCCGCCCTGGCCTCTGATTGGCCAAGACATTTTCAACTAAACCTTAAGAACCACTAAACGAGTTGACTTTAAACTTGGTACGCATGTTCCTTATGATATCCTGACCAAGCGGGGTTTTTTTAGGTTTTATTTTGGGGGTGGGGGAGGCAAATGAATTCCAAGATGGCCAGCCTGGCGTCTGATTGGCTGAGACATTTTTGACTTCTTAAGAACCACTAAACCTTCCAAT
>BROG01000979.1:0-97500 GCA_030159075.1 Atrina japonica
AAAAGTTATACTGAAACATAATAAAACTTGGTCAATACACAAATGCTAAAAATCAACATACCCATCAAAACGGACTTTATTACAGCCACAACCCACAAATAAAACTATAATAACGAGCACACTGTTTCCCATTTTAACGATGACTTGTGAATGCGACGAGTAGGTATATATTCTGAAACCTAATGAGGAGCAAAAGGGGGAATGCGTATAAAATTCCTCATATTTCGCATCTAATCTGATTTTGAGAGAATTAAATGTTTGTCAATTTTCTTGTGAAAATTTTGTTTACTCTTCCCGCATACATTACAAACTGGCTCTGATCCAACAATAACAACTGGCTAGCTGTCATTAACTGTTGATTATGCAGCAAAACACCAATTCAGATTCAGCCTTGAAGGCGTGAATTTGGTCCATACTGTGTACGCCACTATTACGGGTATTTCAATTTCACTCATAAAATAAATACATAATTAGGTATATGTGTAGTTCTTCATGTAATATTATAGTGCTATAGTTTGCTACACAAACAATTACACCAAACCATTTAACACTTCTTCCTGGACGCTGTTTGTGGACTTAAGATAACATATTTTAAAACATAAAATGTGCAGGTTTTTTGCATTCCGGCCCTTCATTGGAAAAAGACTAAGATGGTGCGATTACCCGACAACAGTCATACATCTATGGATCAAGCACTACATGTGTAAAGACAGCTGGTGAGACTAACTAAGACGTTGATCTCGTATATGCAAAGTATAGGATTACATTGCCAATATAATTCCATGAAATCGTTCACTTCTGGTCAGCGCAAGTTCGAGCACCACTGGAACCTAAGCTGATTTTTGTGAGAAAGTCTGCCAGTTTACTTCCCGAAGGCTTGTGATTTCTTCCCGGGTACCTCGTGATCTGGTTCTCTCCTCCATCATTAAAATCTGGTCGCTTCCATATTATTGTTGAGCGAGGCGTAAAACAAAAACGCAAATCAAGGTAATTGAGTCAAGATAATTTGTCAGGTCACTTACAGGTGATAACTTAGATAAAAAAACTATTGTTCTTCTGTTACCCTGAAATAGGTAATATTTCCCGACAATGCATGTAATTCATCCATTTTCATGAATAAACATGGCAAAACATTTCATCTAGACCTTAAGCATGATATGTAAAATGACTGGCTAATCGAGATGAGTTCATACATTGATATGATTGTCAATTGTTTAGCACCATTGAAAAAATATAAAAATACACTGGATTTTTAATAGACATGAATACGTGAGTCTAAATTAAATACATATATAAAGTAAATACCCGCCGTGAGTGTGTGTAATAAACTTTAGTTTCTGTAATAATAAAGAGTGTGCTAGCGAAGCCGGTAGCGCGACCGAAAGCTTCTAACCTTAAATTCATTTTCAGAGTATATATATAATATGTGTGTAAAAAATGAGACTTAAATTATCTTGTTAAACGCATCGGTCAGAAAAAAATGAATATGAGTAATCATCATATTCCACCTATTTGAAGACATATTTACTCTGATACAGGTGTCGTTTATTGCGGTGTTTACATCTTCTGTTTACTTATATCTGAAAGAGAGGACATCACGCGCACATTTAACACAGGAAAGCCTAAGAAATCAAAATTTTAGACAGAAAGACATTTTTTGTCATTCAAAGATTGTATCTGACTGTCTATGCTTTTAATTTCAGCGATTCTCATATTCTTTATATCATGATATACATTTACACTAAAGTTTGAAAAAAATCTAGTCGATGTTCGTTTATTTATTTTATGCACAATATCTATTGTAGATTTTCACTTAGCAAATTTATTCCTCTTTGACACAAACTGCGTGAGGTTATTAAATTGTTTGCTGGGGATGATCAGTGCATTGCGACCGACGCCATTATGTCCTCAGAATGTCATAGGAATAACATTGCAGGTGTTCTCTTCGTTGTAACCATTTCTCAAATGTATGATACGTATAAAATCCAAAAGAAATTTTCTGGTCCCTTTACATGACAAGTGATGAGAGAGAGAGAGAGAGAGAGAGAGAGAGAGAGAGAGAGAGAGAGAGAGAGAGAGAGAGAGAGAGAGAGAGAGAGAGAGAGAGAGAGAGAGAGAGAGAGAGAGAGAGATTGCATGTGTTTGCCTTCATCAAGGGTTGGCTTTAATCCAAAATATGTAGTAATACACAAGATAGCATGTGTCTCGTACTTGACCCACTTCTTTATCATGTGACGCAAATCTATAATTTTCACAGAGTATCACATGGCTTAAGTCAACAACACATTATATTAATAAAATTAGAAAAAAATAATGAGACATTTGATTAAGATTTGATAATATCTAAATAGAAAGACATGTTGTAATGACCTTGTTTGTAATTACTATGTTTCACTTACTGAAATGTTGAGTTACCTGATCAACTGTGGTTGTTGAACCTTCCATCCGATTGTGAAGATGGTCTATTTCCCTCTTATTTCATATGAATTTGACCGTTGACTCGATCTGTCAACGAGGGTTTCTTACTCCTCCATGACACCTGATCCCACCTCTTTATTTTCAGACGGCCGTGTTTTTTGTCCAATGTTTACCAATTTAGTATATTGTCTCCTGAACATTTTTACGCTGATTACTTTGGTATCTGGTATTTATATAATCAATTTTTCTCCAGTAAAAAGGTTTGGATTGCATTTCTTCGCGTTTTTACGACGGTTTATTCCCCAATTATATAATATGAATTTGAATTTGGACTCACGGCGGTTGTGACCGGTCAATAGGGGATGCTGAGGCCTCCATGGTACCTGATCCCACCTCTGTATTTACCAATTTTTTATATTGTCTCCTGAACATTCTTACACTTACCACGTTGGTATCTGGTATTAAAATTTTGTCCAATATTAAGTTTGAAGATACTTTTAATCACTCGCGTTTGTCTAGTGGTACAGCGCTCGACTCCCAAGCGGAAGATCATACCAAATACTTTTAAAATGGTGGTGACTGTTCCTTGCCAAGCGCTCGCATACGGAGTGAAAGTCACGTGTCATTTGGATCAGACTTAAAAACCGAGGTCCCGTGTCGAGAAGGCGTGGTATTTAAAAGAACCCCACTGCAAGGGCGTCAGTCCATAGCTCAGGCCAAAATATGTAGCACTTCACCTAAAGTTGCTGACATCTCAATTAAAGTAAATATTTTTGACGGGATGTAAAACAACAAACAAACAAACAATTAGAAAAAACGTTTTAATATCGACCAAAATTTGTACAAGTAGATCTCTGCAGGCTAAGCATTGTGAAAAAAAACCATTATTTTCTCAATCTGTGATATTTTTTTTAGTTAAAGGGCAAAAAGATGGCCCGACTCTTATGTTCAATCTGCAACCATGGTGACCATGTCTCTTGCTGGACGAACAGAAGTGACACCATATCTGACGAATATATTCTGTGATGGTTTTAGAGAAGTACGGTTCTATTCCAACCAGTAATAACATAGAAAAAGATTTTTTAAAAACAGTGATAGGTAACATAAAACTTTACCTTATACCAAGAACTACGACCTGAAATTAGCAAAACCACCATATTAATATCAGACGACTGTGCAAAAATCCATATCATGCATTTCGGATATAATTTCATTGTACTGATCCGGAACATCTCATAATTAAGGGTCTTTAACTTTCATATTAAAATCCAATTAGTCTTTTAATAACATTTACCAAGATGCTTAGTTATTATGCAAATTATATTATGGTGGATTGATGTGTTCTATGACAAATAGATCATAACAGCCCTCGATCTGAAAGAGTTATCTTTGGAATCGCGTTTGATGTCAACGTTCCGCAAATTTTACGGTTGACATAATGACCTTGTTTACAATTACTATCTTTCACTAAAAGATATATTGAGTCATCTGTACTGGTTGTGACGATTATTTATTCCTCACTAATTCATTTGAATTTGAGTGTGGACTCAATGCGGCAGTGGGATACCTACTCCTCCATGGCACCTGATCCCACCTCTGTATTTCAAGAGGTCCATATTTGTCCAATATTCACCAGATCTGTATATTGTAACCTGGACGTCATGAAAATTTATACTTTGGTATCTTTGATTTTTATTTTGAACCTTTGGTTGACATAACATGTGATATGAACTTTATTGGATATTATGTTCTATCTGCAAACATGGTGACCATGTCTCTTGCTTGACAAGCATAAATGACACCATTTCGGATGAATATACTCTAGTTCTTTAGAGTTGATATATATACTAGATGTTATTTTTGCCATATATGTAACCATAGATAATGGATAAAAGCTACATTTGGGCTCTGTAAAATTCTTTATCAAATATCGCTGCCTATCAAGGAAAAAGATACAACGTAATCTCGTTTTATTAACCAATTAAAAATTCCAAAACAAAAATCGCGACTATGACTTTTTTAAAACAATTGTTCCCCTACAAGTGTAAACAAAGAAATATTCGCTCAATAAATCATCAAGTATACTAAGTGTCGTCAACTATTGAAACTAAACCCAAAGTTAAGCATGTACTTCTCTATACCACAGTATCCCAGTCGGATTACGCTACAATATCTAATTTCACACGACGCTCCGTCCATTTTTTGACTACTTGAGCGATTCAAAAGTTCTGTGTGGACAGAATTCGATCAGTTTTCGACGTTCTTCCTAGAATGCGGAGTTCTATAAACACTGAAATTTTCATTTTTCACTTAGGTTTAAATTATACAATTTTCTGTTTCCGTCCATATGCATATGTATAGGGAAAATTGAATTTTGTACGTTCGAAAAAGTTAAGGCTTACACGAATAAACCCTAACTGTTACATTGTTATTGTTCGTAATTGGTTTATGTAGCGAACGCGCGGGTACATTTAGGTTCATTTTGTTGGTGGTTCAGGTATAACAGTGGGGAGATAACTCTTGAAACGGAACGATTTTGATAAAGTCAAATTTTGCTGAAAATTGGAATGCATAGGTATTTTTATGATAATTTTAAAGAAACGTAGCAATTAGGAGTATTTTGTTGTTACAAATTCCACGTGGGGTTAGGACATCGCGCTTTGAACCATGAAGTCTCTCACCTCTAGTCAGCGCTGGTTTTAATCCCGCTGGAACCTAACCTGATTTTTGTGAGAAAATTTGCCAGTTTACTTGCGTCTCTTCCGATGCACATTGTAACCGCGTTCTCTCCTTAAACATTAAAAACCGGCAGCCAATTTATAACTTCAAAATTGTTGATTGTTGAGAAAATAACCATTCAGAATTCAAACCTGAATTCAAATTTAGGTGTTTCGGAAGTGTGGTTTGCCCTGGTAACAAAATATTAGTTTGTGACTGGTCAAGAGCTTTCATAAAAAATAGCTAGGGGTATTTTAGTATTTGGACTTCAAGGGTAGATGTTATGCAAGTTTCAATAGCCAAAATAAAGAATGGTAAAATGTACAGTGATGCTTACTCCTCCATGGCACCTGATCCCACCTCTTGGTTTCCAGAGGTCCGTGTTTGTCCATTTTTACCGGATTTGTATCTATGTCCTGGACATTCTATTTATTTATACTTTGGTATCTGAGATTTTTATATTTTAAGACATGTGGCTTTCAATTCCTTTACCAAACGTTTTATATTTTATAAACGGTACATAGAAGTAATATGGCAGCAAGAATTGAATCGTAAACATAGTTGATATGGATATCTCATACAGGCTTGTGATTAGTGAAAACTAGATATTGTACCGTTTTTTGTTACTCTGAAAAAAGAAAGGGTTATTGAAAAATTTATTTTCACCGAGCGTGACGCTTTCTCCTCAAACGCGAGAGGTTTCCATGCATGAAACATATGTAACGGGTGTGACATGATAACAACGGGCACTAACTCCTTTCAGGCAACTGTTCGTCATGTTGAGATCATTTGTATATCTTATTTGTCGTATTCCAATGGACTTGGGGTTTCGATTATCCGTTGGTACTTCTTCATTTGTACTTGTATTAGGAAGAGTATATAGGTAATAAGTTTCTATAATCTGTCTTAAATACGTAAATGCTCATGTATGCTTCATGTTAGATGATCAACAATTTGTTTAAACTTTTGATTCATGAAAATTCAATTCCATTCCCTTTGGCAAAAATACTTTAGATTTATTGATTTAGAAAAAAAAAAATTTATAAAACAATCATTTTATCGGTTACATTTTGTATATTATTTGGCATTTTATATTACAAGTTGTTCTTTCGGAAATATACATCTATTAATATTATAAACATAATACCAATGTTATAATGCTCAAGACGATCGTTTCTGTCAATTAGACTTCATCAGTTGACCTACAATTTTAACTAGTTTTTCTAAAGAGAAAGTGGTATCAGACAAGGCCAAATAATATATCTATACGTATAGCTAGAATCCGTCTAAGAGTAACCACTGTAAAAAGCTATCTTAGCTTTAGAAAAATTGTTATCAGTGCCGAATATTACTTTAGTATAAAATTATCAGCTGGTACCGAAATACCAGGTACTAGGTTTATGTATACCCTCGGGGACTCAAACTCAAATTCGAGCTCAAATATTGAAGTCTTATTGACAGAAGCGATCGTCCTAAGTATTTGTTTTGGCCTTTATTGTATGTTTATAACTTTGGTATTGTTAATTTGTATAGTATTAATTCATGAAGAGAGGCATAAGAAGACCCAAGAAGAACTAAGAAGTTTAATACCATCCACGATTAATGTTTCTGGATGGGAACAAAATATTTCTGTACGTTTTGAAAAATCATATAGAGTTGTGATAAAAACAGAATGTTGAAAATCTAAGTAAAATATTTCAAAGGGGCATTAGCTGTGTTTACCAAATAATATTTTCATGTTTACTACTTTTACTACTTGTACTTATTGTACAATAACAAATATTATAAACACAATACCAAAGTTACAATGCCCAAGACGATCGTTTCTGTCAATTAGACTTCATCAGTTGAGCTACAATTTTATATAGTTTTTCTAAAGAAAAAGTGGTATCAGACAAGGCCAAATAATATATCTAAACGTATTGCCAAAACCCGTCTAAGAGTAACCACTGCAAAAAGATGGCTGTCTCTTAGCTTTAGAATTTTAAATGGGGTTATCAGTGCCAAATATTACTTTAGTATAAAGATTATCAGCTGGTACCGAAATGCCAGATACTAGGTTTATGTATACCCTTGCTAAGACTTATACACGGGCTAAACAATCTTATATTTCTATATATTTTATGGAAATAAAATCAGGTCCAGTGTGGTATGCATATACAAGTAGTAAGGTTTAATTAATCAATTGCAAGTGACAAGTGACAAACCTGGGTTTCTCAAGTAATTGTCACGAAATATAAATGAATTTAAGACTTTAATGCCTGCGTATATCTGTTTTTTATCATATATCGATGTAAATTGAAAAAAAGAAAATCAGTTTTCAAAAAAACACAGCATGTGCCCATTTAATAAATTATAGTTAAGCCTATCAGTAGGTCAATACGTTTAAATATGATCAACTTTAATACAGATAATATACTATTATGGACTTTGAGTGAATGCATATGGTGTAATATTGACTTGAAAATCAACATTGACCGAGGCGACAAGCAAGGTAAATTTATAAAACAGAAAGTCACGGAAAAGTTTATTCAGCCAGTATCAATGGAAATTGCATTAAAGTATACGTAATAGACATTCTTTAGATTTTTTTCTGGAATGTAATTATCCGTACACGCAGAGATTATTTATGACAATGATTATGTATGTCTTTATCAATGTATGGCGAGAAAACATGTTATTACCTTGGTATTATGTTTATAATATTTATTGAATTATATAATACATGTTTTATTTTGACTAAGACGCTCTGAGTTCAGGTAATTACAAAAATGTTTACACTTAGATAAAATATCCCCAAAAATTAAATATCACCCGAATCCTTAAAACATCTATTAGGATGCATAACAGTAATACTGTACGTGTACTTATTTTAGCGGTATTCTAATATTAGCGCCTTTCGCGCGCAAGTCATTGCGCTAATTCAAGGGCAGCGCTAAAATGTCTCAATCCTGTCATTCTGTATACATGGCAAAGCTAATGAAATTAATTGCGCGAATTCTAGGTTGCGCTAATAAGTGTATACCCCTTGAGAGCGCTAAAATATGAATGCGCTAATTCAAATACACATACAGTATATAGCTTTTGAATTCCAGTTTATAAGCAAAATTATTAATGTATTCACTCCATCTAAACGTTACACTGAAGAAAAGTCATTTTTCAGATTAGACAATTATCCGCCTGATAAAGACCTATAAGACAAGACTGTGTACTATAGAACTCGCCACATAATACATCGTTATCATACCATTAACATGTATAGAGTAGTGATTACCGGGAAAATGAAAACATTTCATTCACACTTAGAGATAATTGATACCACACATACATACTAATTGTGTTGGTATTGTCAGTAGCATTACTTCAGTTCATCTATCATGTATGTTGTATCACAGTTAGGTTTAGGTACTTTATATATATATATATATATATATATATATATATATATATATATATATATATATATATATATATGTATATATGTTGTGTGTGTGTGTATACATATATGTGTGTGTGTGTGTGTGTGTGTGTGTGTACGTTTACACTGTCCTACAACATCCACTGCACAAGTTGTATGAGTACACAGTAAAACCTCGTTATACTGACACCATTTGTTCAGCCCAAATTTGGCATTATTGGCGATAGATTGAGGGAAACATGAAATTATAAGAAACATTGGAAAACTAGACTTTAAAAAATTGTGGCGTTAGGCGAGGTGGAAAATAAAACAGGGGATATTATAATGAAGATTTTATGTACCTAATTTTCAACAGTAGTCAATGTTTATTTCAGTAGACTATATGAGAATTTCTTTGTGAATGAATTTAAAGAAATGGGAAATTCTATCTATATAATTGTATTACTCTAATTTCGTAAAATTTACGTTTGATTTAAACAGCACACCACATTTCTATTCATATGCTATAACAAAGATACCAATAAAAGTAAACAATAAGAAGATAATCATATTGTCATTCGTATAAACAATAAGAAAACAATCATATTGTCAGTCGTATAAACAATAAGAAGATAATCATATTGTCAGTCGTATAAACAATAAGAAAACAATCATATTGTCAGTCGTATAAACAATAAGAAAACAATCATATTGTCAGTCGTATTAACTATTGAATATAAATACACAAAATGACAACCATGTGATGTTACGTGACGGACAAATCACGTTACAATGACAGATTGCATGGAATCGCCTTTAAAACAGGATATGTGTCGTTTTTTGATATATTATTTTGTTTACAAAATATTCTAGCGTGATTTCTCCGGGGAAGTACAAATGCGTGGGTGTAAGGATGTAACATTGAAATAATGTAGACATTTTTTACTGGTTTTTTTTTCTCTTTAAATATGTTAGCTGACGTCGTCACATTTTGGTATCTGTTTTTTTCTTCAGTTTTTATATCAAAATAGAAATAACACTATGAATAAACAAAATATCCAAACACAGAATGTACTAAATCACCATCGCCATATATAGGCTACTGTTGTGTGTTGTCGGTGTAGATGACTGTATGTCTATTTAGCGTCGCAATGTATATTCAACGGACGATTTACCTGTACGACTTTAAACTTTATCGTCAAGGTAGGTATTCTTAACATGCTTCCTTGTTTACATATGAAATAACAGACCAGATTTAATTTATATATCTAGAAGGAAATATATACCTTTTAATCATATTTTGTATATAACATACACGTGCATAAGGTATACTCTTCTAAACAATTTCCTTTTACTTTAAATATGTTGTTAACACTTCTGGACGATTAATTAAGATAACGGGGCTACGACAGCAGAACCTCCATGGCATAATTTAACCCAACTTCAGACATAATAGTTTATCCGTACTCATTGTTTAGTTAAACAGTTTCGATCAGATTTTACTGCTAGAAAAAATCATGTTCTAACGCCCTGGGGAAAGAATAATTTGTATCCGGCATGTAAAAGATATTAACAAACACTTTCCCTCCATAATCGACTTAAATTCCAGTATGAATCTAATTGCGTTGCATTATAATTGAAGGGATATTATAGAAAACGAAAGTTGTATATCATGTCTGTACAAAAGTTCCATATTTAGTAACTGTTTGACTGGAACTCGTTAATAACTTCGACACCGATTCTTGATTCATATTTATCTTCTCTAAACGTGTTTCAAAGTGTCTCATTGGCTTGTTGTAAAATTCGTCAATCCAGGTCTTTGAGTAAAACATTATTTTTGATACGTTACACAGACTATTACTAATGCTGAGTGTACCTACTAAATTATTTGTCTTCGCTTCGCGTACATCGCATATAATATTGTCATAATCCTTACACACGCCATCGTCTTCAAACATACAACTATGAGATAGGTTAACAGGTGAAAGTTCAAAGCTCATGCTTATTACCTTGTCAATTTCATCATCAGTAAGCAAATGGTAATGCCTATAATCCGTGAGTCGCCCCACGTTTGACAAATGTTTAATTTCCACGCATTCAGATACACATTTCAAGTAATACATCAATTTCGCAAGTTTACGTTCCGGCACTGCCGATTTACTTGAATCAATTTGCATATTTAATCCAGCTAAAGAAGATTCCATTCTCCTATCTTTAACAAGATTAATTATATCGGTTGCTGTTAACACACATTTCCTTTAGTATAACCATACAAAAAATATCTCTGCACTTTCACCTAGGTACTTCCCATAACACTCACCGATGTCCTTACTCATACTTGTCGCGTGACTTTAGTTGTGTATGAGTCTCTGACCACGTGCGATTACGTAGTTTGTATATTTATAAACATACATGCATAACATATAAAACGCACAGAAAATTTGTCACGTTGCCAAAAATGTCTAGGTCAGAATACAGAGTAAATGTTGAGTCGGAAACAAGTATCAAAGAAGGAAGTGAGACATCTATATACCATCATATATAAGTCCATCAAATTACTTATTTATCTATCTTAATGGTCATCTATGTATCTGTCTGTATGTCTATCTATCTGTCTGTCTTTATATCTATATCTATCTGTATCTATATATATATATATATATATATATATATCGATATATATATATAGATAGATAGATATACATTAATGTATGTATCTATCAATTTATCTATCTGCATGTATCTATCTATCTATGTTTTTTCCTATCTATCTATCTGTTCGTTTGTCTATTCATTTTTCTTACTATGCCTACCAGTCCGCTCATTCATCTCTCTATATATTCATCCTTCTATCTACCTTTCTATGAATGTTGATTACAAATCTGCTGTATGAAGATTGTGATTCACCACTTTTACGTGACAAGTAATATGAGAAGCAAGGAATGACTTTAAAAATGATTTTAACATCTTTTCTCCTCATAATTTAAAACAATATTAAAAGAATCTAGCTCTATAAATGCATAATGGTCAATTTTCCATTGACACAATAGCATCGATTCACTTACCTATAAGTAGCTCATTTGTATCTTTAAGTGTTGTGTAGAGTCAACCACTTTTGCTAGCTTTTTATTTCTTATCAAATTATCAAAACATACATTCCTTTCTCAGTAATCGTATATAAAACTTTATCAGCCAATAGAGATATCGTTCTTGATTTACTGATTTACGTGTTTTATCTATAACCTATTTTATTGAATATATTTTTATCTTTAAACAAATGAATCGTATTAACTTGGGTGATAATCTATTTGGCTATACGTTTAGATTTATTATTTGGCCTTGTCTGATACCACTTTCTCTTTAGAAAATGTGTTTAAAATTGGAACTCAACTAAAGAAGTCTGATCGATCTGAGCATTATAACTTTAGTATTATGTTTATAATATTTGTTACAATTTCTGATATCAAAAGAAAATTTGCTTTAAGAGCCACCATCCTTAAAAAATGCAGGAAACGTACAAATGTCAAATTTTTTATCAACGAAAAACAACTTTCTGACTTCATTCATCGTATTTTGTCGCCTACATTTATTTAATTTTACAACTGCAAAATCCCGTTATCACACGAATAAAATTGGTTTTTTTTGTTTAGAAAATTCAATAGACGAGGGTGGTGTAATATTGAGATATATGTAACTGTCAGCACAACTGATTGTGTGCTAGGGCAAGTGTTTATAAAAAAGATAATTTTTTTCCTCAATGACATTTTCACACATAATAAAACATAGCTTATTAAACCTTTTAAGACTCTTAATGAGCCATATTAATTAGGTTCATTTTCATTTCTACACATGGGATTTCCTAACTTTTCTAAATGATTTAATTCACATGATATATCAAAATGATCTATTTCTTGTTTCTGCTTTTGAACTGATAAAAGGGAGGTAAATCAAAATTTTATAATTGCCCAAAAACCAATTTCAGATATCTGTACCTAGAAGCTTCCGTATTGATTAACGGTCTTGTATTTTATTTAGACCTAGTTTATTGCATGATTTAAATATAATGCAAATTGCGACGAGTATTTGTTCCTCATTTGTTTCATTTGGTTTTGTCCGTGGACTCATGGTGTTCGTGACCGGTCAACAGGGGATGCTTACTACTTCGTGGCACCTGATGTCATCTCTGAATTTCTAGAGGTCCATGTTTGTCCATTGTTTACCAGATTTCTATATGTATCCTGGACATCCTGAAGGTTTATACTTTAGCATCCAAGATTTGTATGTTTTAACAGTGTAGCTTATAAACTTTAAATGCTAGTTATCGGATAACAATACATGTAAAAACAATGTGCAAAAGTAAAATCTTGACACGATTTACTTAGAAAGTAGGGTTCTAAAGTACATTAGATAAAAGAAAGTGTTAAAAAAATCTTACTACGATACGTTAGAATGGTAGGGTTCCAAAACACATTCAAAAAAAAAGAAAGTGTAAAAAAAAATCTCACCAAGATACGTTAGAATGGTAGGGTTCCAATACACAATCAAAAAAAAAGAAAGTGTAAAAAAAATTGTCCTTCAAAATATTTTAGTAGATTTACACTTTTTAAAGAAGTGTGGTCTTCAGAAAACTGTTAACATAGCGGGTTTGCCAGCTATTGAGAGACCCTTAAATATGACAAAGGACATTATTGACGTCATTCAAAAGCTTCTATTAATATTACATGTCCGGATATTTTGCTGGAGGTTAAAAAAACAGATATGAACTTTTATTTACTTAAAAGTACATAAGAAAGGTAATCTAGTTGAAATAATGGACGTCAGCTATTGACCCTGAACAAAGTTCATGTCATTAATATCTTCCATCACAATTGCATACGGCTGCCGAGAATAACAAAGTGAAATTAGGTCATGGTTTTACAGTGCATAATTCTACATTGCTTGTAAAGGTATTGCTTATCTCTCCCATAATATATATATATATATATATATATATATATATATATATATATATATATATATATATATATATATATATATATATATATATATATATATATATATATATATACATGTGTGTGTAATGTATATGTTTAATGTATTCATATTTTAAACAGGATTATTGATGTGAAAAATAGTTGAAAACAATTAACATATCAACTTTGAAGTAAAACAGGAATGGACTTACTTCATTTTTAATTTTCATTCTTAAATGTTCAGAAAACATTGACGTCAGTTGCAGTATTCTCAGTTATGACGGCATTGTCCGAAAGCTCTCTTGAAAGAACATCAGTTTGAATGTTAATTGTTTATAATCCATGGCCAAACGTTCTTGTAATCACACATAAATCTAATCGCTGGGATATTCCCACTGGGTAAGATGCTTTGTTCATTTTCAATCAATAATATATTAGTTGTTTTATCATACATTGCATTGCTGTACATTTTAGGCGAGATGCTAGTGATCCTGAATGCACCGCTACATGGGCGGTAACCTGAGGAAATGATATCATAGCACAGTGGTCGGCAAGTCCTTCCACAGGAGTCGTATGCGGTAAGCATAAATTCGCTGTCCACCGAAGAGGGTTTTTTAACGCCAATATATACCCCTAATTGTATTGGTTTACGTCTGGCACTCACTGCCACGAAATCTTTGTAACGTCCAACGTAATTTAAGCCCTCTGATTCAATATAAATTTTGGAATCTTTATCGAAATTACATTTTGGATATGAAGCTAGGTGCTGCTCTTGATATCTCGTAGGGTGGACATAGTCTATTTCAGTACTGATAAAACTCCAGTGATCAATATCAACTTTTCCGTTTATTATGAATGAGTTCTTGTAAGATTCGATTTTGTGACGAGCAGTAGAAACACTTCTACGATTCCTGGACCTGGCTTTGATTACGGCTTTTAAGCGCAAAATATCCCCGGTCAAAGATGACACCAAATCGTTCTTGGTCGACGTAAAGATTGGTTTCTTCTTAGTTCGTGTATCAACAAAAACAGAGTTTTCGAATTTTTTACCTATTGAAATCGGCTTTTTAGGGACAGAGGTTACGGTTTTCGCATTTGCTACTTTAAATGCAGAAAAAGCACCTCTAAATCTCGATGTTGGCATTATCTGTGCGACTTCCTTACGTTGCGATGTACAAACCCTTTTTGTTTCATTAGCAATGATGTTGGTTCCAAAACAATTTGGATATCTGATATAGGGCTCATATTGTACTAGTCTTTTATAATAAGAATGTAGAGAATCAACATTTCGAATTCGTTGAATGTAAGGAAGAAAGCTCGTGGTATCATTACGCCTATGACCTGTCTGTGTTGTAATTGGGTATACAACCCTTCGTCCGTTTGCTTCCATTTCATCCCGCCATTTAAACCAAATTGAATCCACCATAGCATGATGGCAGAAAAATATTGGGTCCCAAGCTGCTGTATTTACGCCACTAAGATAACCATCTACCCACAAATGTGGTCCGTTATGATGACATTCGAGGCAAGTAAGTCTATCCAATCCTCTCCGTGGCTCAACTATCTGCTCCATACTGGTTGCGTTTAGAATAAGATCTATTGCTTGTCGTGTCAACAGACTGCTTCCACCTAAATAAAGTTGATATTTTAATATTTATCAATAATAATAATAATAATAATAATAATAATAATAATAATAATAATTATTATTATTATTATTATTATTATTATTATTATTATAATAATAATAATAATGTTAATAGTAATAATGATGATAATGATAATAATAATATTGGTAATTATACATAATAATAATAATAATAATAATAATAATAATAATAATAAAAATAATAATAATAATGATAATGATAAGAGTAAAAACAATACATATGATGATGATGATAATTATAGCAATAATGATAACTATGGATATAATAATTAAACATAATACAGTATTGATATTATTTGGTTTTTTATTATACTGCCTACAATTATTGACTCATTTATATGGAATCGTCACGAGCTATTTTTGAAGTGTCATACATATCTTACCTGATCTATGTGCTAACGCCAATGTAATAAACCTTTTCACGATAACTGTGTTCCAACTAATCTTATCTGCACACAAACACTTCCGAGTGCTATGAAGAAATTCCGTACTCAAAACATTTCGTACCTAAGAGAAAGAGTACCCAATGGAAGACTAATTGGTCCCGAATTTCGATGGGTATGACTTGTGTTGGGTGAGATCTGTAGGAACGCAGTTATCGTGAAAGGGTCCATAGAACTCTTTTTACGTTCTACGTCGGCTGGAAATCTCACCCAAAAAACCCCTGACTTCCGTTTATTATTATTATGATGATGATGATGATGATGATGATTATGATGTATGATGATGATGATGATGAATAATTACCAGATCCAATATTCCTAAGAAGCGACGTGTTAGAAATGGTTCGCCAGTCTTTAAATGGACCTGTAGTAACAAATCCATCCCCATTTCCGAAGAATTCGTCGCTGAAAAGTATTGTTTCCTCTGGATCATCCAACTCAAAATCAAGAGATGAATCCCAAAATGGAATAGGAAATCGTAAGATTGTTTCTAAACTAAAAAAATAGATATTTATATAACTTTGGTATTGTTTATAATATTTTTATGGACTTCAAAAACATTTTAATTTTATATTTTTGACACTTTTAATTCAAGAATACGATAATCCGGGACACACTATTGATAACAAAATGTATACTTACATGTCATCAAGTATAAATATCAGAATAACAATGATTTATTTATCATTGTTTGTCTCCGTCAATAATTTACACGGCCCTATTGAGACTTTTTGTTCATAAATGGAATTTTCGAGTGTATAATTTATTTCTTATTTTAAAAGATGTTTTACGTATCACAGACTTACGGAAAGGAAAAAAGACGTTTAATTCATAAGTGCACTTCTCTTCAAAGACAAAACATACACTCGACACACTAAAAATATGCACGTATTTCACATCTCCAGATTTTAAAACGTAATCGGCGAGGTCAACCTGATCATTCTAATTTTGACGTGAATAAAACAGATGAGCTATCATGAATAGTCAATTAGCGTTTTATTTCTTCCTTTAAAGAGTGAATGAGAATAACATACATACATGGATTGGCATTTTTTATTATTTTAATTTACTTTATACTTACAGAAGTAGAAAGATTTGATGCCATCCTGGGAAGTTTGGTCCACCATGTACAAAACGCATTGTACCTCCTGAATGCAGTACCGCCATCATATCATAGAGACTTATATTCCTTTCAATTGTCTGAAATTAAAATAAATAATTTTCACCCATTTTATAGAAAATAAAATTTCATTCAAAATAGCGATAAATTAAAATAAATGTTTCCCCGAAAGTATTCCTCGATTTCAAATTGTAAAATTGTATTAAAGTGTGGTTAAATATGAAAGAACTTACAAAATCATTTTTAATCCTGTTCAAATTGGATGTAAATCTGTCCCATTCCTCTTTGGATAAAGAACGTATTTCTTTTCTGTATCTCCATGTTCGTACCTGTCTTTTATGTCGAGACATTTTCATATTTTTCATCATTTCCAAAACTTCACCATTAATTTTCCTCAGTATTGAATTAAAATAATTCTGCGAGTTTTTGGTCAACACTGGAGGAGTAAAAAACTTGGCTGATTCCTCATATAGGTAATGTCGAAAGCAATCACCCTGAATCTGGTGGGGCGGAATCTGAGTGGCATCCATACCATACGATGCTTCTATGTAACAAGTCTGCAGCTTTGTCGGAAGTGGTATTGGCTGAAGTATACCGACGGCGTACGGCTTGAAAAAGCTACAAGTCACTATTGCAACGTAAAGTAACAAAAACTCCATTCGTATTGTAAACAAAAGGTATAAATTTTACCGGGATATGAAAACTCTTAGAAGATTTGAATCAGAAACATAACATTAGATATAGCATAGACTAATTCTTTCAAAAATACAATACAAAATTAACTTCAGTAATTTGGTTTCGTAATGTATTTATAACACTCTAGGATGTCTCTCTGCATATCATTGAATTAAAAATGTCAAATCTTTTTTTAAAACTGATTGTTTTAGTACGCGTTTATAAGCTTAACCGGATATATAAAGTACGTTCACAGGTCACTTGATCTATGACAAAACCTTCAGCAAGATAATGTATTATTGATACAGACGATTCATTTTATAACAAAAACTTCCGTTGTCGCTTGCATTATATAAGAAATTTTTTTTTATCATTTCTCGCGATTTAGTGGAAAATGTATAGTTATTGAGATTGATATATGTATGGTAAAAACAATATTTGGCGATGAATACATTGTAAATGGATAGTACTTAGATAGATTGAGGCATCACGTAAAAGAAAAAGTCATTGTAAAATAACAGTTGAAAGTCTGACTGATTATTTTTCCAGGTAGATCTAGCCAATTGGTTTTGATTGACGGCAATTTCAACGAACAAAATACAGAGAAGAGACAAAAACAAATGGGAGATCGACAGTTTGGTTGCCCGAAAAATAATATTTTACATGCTTTAGTCAAATGCTGGGGTGGATTGGACGCCTGTTAAAATGCTACATTTTTTAATTTACAGGTCCTGTTTTCATCACAAACGTTTCAAATTGACAGATTAGAAACAACCAAAAACTAGTATCAGTAATCTAAAAAATCAGTTACTGAATCGTGTATATTGGTTGAGACGAGAATTTCTTCCTCTTTTATTTTATTTGAATTTGACAGTGGACTCACGGCGGGTGTGACCGGTCAGCAGGGGATGCATACTTCTCCATGGCACCTGACCCTAAATCTAGATTTCCAAAGATCCGTGTTTGTCCAGTTTTCACCAGATTTTTATATTGTATACAGGACATCCAGCAGACTTATAATTTAGTATATGTGATTTTTATATTTTGAAATTAAAGTTCTGAGAAACTGACTTATATGTCGAAGTCACCATGGTATAGTTTTGACCTGTTCCTATGGAAGTATACCAGTGAAGTGACAATTTTGGAACGTGCCATGACTTTCGAGACATAGAACCCATATTTTAAGTCTCAGCCGGATGACATTTCACTGGATCTTTCTATGTTTTTCGATTAATAACCAGTGTTAAAATTTTAATTGTACTGATATTTCGGGCTACGTTTCGGAAATATCTCTGTGTCTCAAGGACAATCAAAAGGTAATTTTTCTCTAAAACGTGTAAATATGTAAGTTTTACTCACAACAAAGGCGTGGGTGTTCGATTTATATGAATATTTTAATTCAATATTGATTCGTCTGAATTTGACCCTGTTAAATATACAGGTGCTTGAATAAGTATTTATACATATAAAATCATAAACAGATGAATAGAATATACAGTAAAACCTGCTATACCGGACACCTCTATATAAGGATTACCTGTTTATAAAGGAGAGTTTTTTTTCAAATCTCTTGACTGCATACATTAAACTTGTGTATAAGGGTCACCTGCACATAAAAGTAAATATTTTCTGGTCCCCTTGGGTGACCCGTATATACAAGTTTCACTGTTTAGACAATATGTCGTACAATGAATTACGTTAATAAAAAGTAAAAATGAAGAAGTACCAATTAATAATCGAAGCTCAAGTGCATTAGAACACGGCGAATTAGATGTGCAAATTGTCTCAACATGAAGAACAATTGTGAATCCCAAACGGGATAGAACCAGGAGTCAGCGTCCTCTGCTGGCATGCCACACCCGACATTTCATATACAGAGGTAAACTACTCACTGACAAATTATTGACACAGGGATATCGAAAACCGCGTTTGGTGTCAACGTTCCGCAAATTTTACGGTCGGTATTATATTCTTGTTTGCGACTACTCTGTTTCACTAAGTGAAATGTTGAGTTACCTGTTCGGTGGCGGTTGTTGAGATGTCTGTACCAATTATGATATACCTGTAAGTAAAACTGAACCGAGATGCTAACTGTTTGTTTCCTTTGGAGAGCAGATACTGTATAAATTCAGCTTCATATGAATACAAAAGGATGTCGGCCAAACGAGATGCACAATTGGTACCCATTGGGATGCCGACAATCTGTTGGAAAACTTTTCCGGCAAAAACCACGAATATCGTTTTCAGTGAACTTGTTATTGGAATCAGAGTGTTCCTTCAAAAAATAAGGTTCTCCGTGACCTAACACTAAATATTTATATCTGCGATTTCCATTTTTGTATACAAAGGAGTTTTGTATAATTGATGTTAACCTGTTTCGGGGTTTTTTATGAGGAATTGTTGTGTGAAGGTAGAAAAATAAAAAAACTTTATGTTTGTAATATGTTTGAAATTTGGAGACTTTAAATGTTCCAACTGTGGATTCACGGCGGGTGTGACCGGTCGACAGGGAATGCTTACTCCTACATGGCACCTGATCCCACAAAAAATTCTTTAACAGAGGCAATTAATGAACTGGAAAACTTTGCACAAATATCAGGTCTGAAAATTGATTTACAAAAACACATGCTGTTTGGTTTGGAAACAAAAAATATAGTGATGAAGTTATCTCCCCTGAACTAAGTTTACAATGGGGAAATGAATCTTTTACTCTCTTGGACATTGATTTTAATGTAGACCTTCACAGGATTCTAAAAATAAACTATGATAAAAAAATAGTTAAACTGAAATCGATTATTAAATCTTGGAATAGAAGAAGGTTAACTCCAATAGAAAAAGTTCAAATTATAAAATCTTTATTAATTTCTCAACTTAACCATCTATCTATATCTCTTCCAAATCCAGATGAAAATTTTAAAAAAAACTTAACACTGAACTATACAAATTTCTGTGGGATAGTAAAGTTGATAAAGTCAAAAGAGACATAGTTGTGAAGAAATATATAGAGGGGGAACTTAACATGATACACATAACTTCTTTTATTGAATCTCTAAACTTAACATGGATTCAGAAACTTTAATGTACTTCTAGTAAGTGGCAAAACATTTTAAAAACAATTATTGATATATATAAACTAGCTAACTGTAGTAGTTACTATATTAATAAATGTAAAATGTAAACTGTAAATGTAAAAACTCGATAATATGTTTTGGAGGGATGTTTTCAAAGCCTGGATAAATGTAGCAGAACAATTTGAAAACCAAAATGATTACATCAATTCAGTTACAGAAATACCAATATGGTTTAACAAATCCTTCTCCTTTAACAATATAAGTATTTTTTATAAAGAGTGGTTTAGTAATGGAGTGTTTTCCATAAATGACCACTCTGATTTTACACATAAGTATACTGAAGTTGATATAAAAAACATGCTGGAATTTCTAATAGACAATATATTTGTAATGTTCGGAGACGTGGTCTTTCAACAAACTGTCGACATTCCTATGGGAACCAATTGTGCTCCTTTAATGGCCGACCTGTTCCTTTATTCATACGAAGCAGACTTCATTCAGAAACTGCTGAATCAAAAGAAGAAAAAGTTAGCGGTGTCCTTTAATTTGACATTTAGATATATCGACGACGACGTTTTGTCAATTAATAATGACAATTTTCATACATATGTCAATGCGATATATCCCAGCGAACTAGAAATTAAAGATACAACAGAATCAAGTACACACGCTTCATACTTAGACATTTTACTTAATATAAACACAGACGGGAAATTAGCAACTAAGCTATACGATAAACGCGACGATTTCGACTTTCCCATCGTAAATTTTCCACATTTAAGTAGTAATATCCCTCAGTCACCTGCATATGGAGTTTATATTTCACAAATGATCCGATATGCCAGGGCGTGCTCGACATATGAAGATTTCATATACAGAGGTAAACTACTCACTGACAAATTATTGACACAGGGATATCGAAAACCGCGTTTAATGTCAACGTTCCGCAAATTTTATGGTCGGTATAATAGTCTTGTTTGCGACTACTCTGTTTCAGTAAGTGAAATGTTGAGTTGCCTTTTCGTTGGCGGTTGTTGAGACGTCTGTACCAATTGTGACGAGGATACACTCCTCACGTGTTTCATTGGACTTGACTGTGGACTCACGGCGGGTGTGACCGGTCGACAGGGGATGCTTACTCCTCCATGGCACCTGATCCCACCTCTTGGTTTCCAGAGGTCCGTGTTTGTCCATTTTTACCGGATTTGTATCTATGTCCTGGACATCCCATTGATTTATACTTTGATATCTGAGATTTTTATATTTATTAAAGATTACAAAAATCTCAATTTTACAATCTTGAAGAATTTAAAATTAGATTTCAAATTAAGACAGAATTTTACAGTATTATGGTATAACGTCAAAGATTCAAAAATATATTTTACAAAGTGAAAAACCATGTAATAGACTTTACTATCCTAATATACCTGTAAATATAAAGATAATATTAAAAAAACAAACAGGGTGGTAAAATGTTTTACAATTTACTAATCAACAACAATTCCATTTCTTCTGGCAGGAGAAAATCAGACAATATTTTTTATTTTGATGAATTTACATGGAATAGTATATATAATATTCCTTTTAAAGTAGCAACACAATCTACTTTACAGTGGCTTCAGTACAAAATAAATATGTATATTTTAACTACAAATTCCTACCTATATAGAGCTAGTATTGTAAATAGTACTTACTGTAATAGATGTAAAGAAGAAATTTAAACAACTGAACATTCCCTCTGGGAATGCGAATTTGTTCAAAGTTTTCTGAATGATTTTTGTGGCTTATTAGATTCTCTTCATATTTCATTTAACTTTAGCAAAGAAACTTTTATATTTGGTCTATTCAAAAACTTGAATGGGATATACAACACTGTTGATAATAAAATTCTGTTAATTATAAAACATTACATTCATAAAACAAGATGTTTACAACAGCCTTTATCAATAAGATGTCTGAGACTTTTAATAAAGGACCACTATAATGTTCTAAAATATATTGTAAATAGTAAAGAGGACAAACACAAAAAACTTTTTAATAGTGAATGGTTCCAATGGGAAGGGTCATAATTGTTTACTGTCTATTTTTAAATGGAAAACATGTGGAACCTTTAATATACTCAAATATGTGTGTGGTTTTTTTTTTTTGGTTTTTGTTTTGTTTTGTTTTGTTTTCAGTGTTTATTAAATCTAAAATTATATCCTTTAACAATTAAGACATTTCTTGTATAAGTAATAGACCCCTCACTCCTGCTTCATCATGTTCAAAAATATCTCAAACTTCTTTAAAATTAAAAAGTACTTTAAGCACATTTCTCTCTTTTTCTCTATCCTTTTGGCTCTATTTTTTCTCTACTTTGACTAAAACGATGTACAAATGAACATAAAGAAATTAATTTATATGTTCATGTTTTTAAGATATAGAGAATGAAATATGTATGAAAATGATACAAATGACGTCAATGTACTTGTATATGAGAGAATGTATGTATGTAAAACATAAAATCAATATGTCAAACTATTAATTTTGATGTAATTTGTACTGTGTATACTGTCAAAAATAAAATAATTAAAAAAAAAATGAAGAAGTACCAATCGATAATCAAAACTCAAGTCCATTAGAACACGACGAATTAAATCTGTAAATGGTCTCAACGTGAAGAACAATTACGAATCCCAAACGGGATAGGACCAGATGTCCGGAAGGAGTCAGCGTCCTCTGCTGGCATGTCACACCCGTCGGAAACCTTTTGAGTATTTCACGCGTCAAATTGGGTGAAAATGTCAAGTTTGGTGAAAAGGTCAAGCTCGGTGTAAAGCACGATTGGTGATAGGGAGTCGCTGTCTGTGGTCATGCTCCAGAATAGTCTAATATTCCTGAGAGGGGGACTTCATAATGTTTAACAACATCCCCATATCGACCATAAAACTACTTAAACGACGATTTCAAGCGTTCAACAACGTAACCTTGTGTAAGTAGATTATTGGCTAGTCGATTCGCTCTCAGAACAAAACATTCAAGAAGGAATTTATTTCATATCAGTTTAGAAGGAAATATTGAATGTATATTTCTTAATAGTACAACGATAGTCTATAGTTTTATGAAATTCGACATTTAGAAATAAGAAATCGATTGCTAATGAATGCGACGCTAAGAAATGATAAGTAAAGATATATTAGTATGGAAGGGTTATAAATTGAGTTAGTGGGAACTTGCACTCAAATTTCTCTTCTGAATATATAGAAAAATAGATTGAAGTATCCGTTTCAAAATGTCTGTCTCTTTGCCTTACAAAGAAATTCAAACTGGAAACCAAGGTGAGGGTGACAATGTACTGACTAATGGTCAGTCGGAACTAGACGTCACCAAAGTTTAACAAAAAACGATGACCACAGTAAGGTGTCTAATATTTATAACCAATATAGATGATGTTTGAAAATGATATACAATGTGTTGAATTGATGATGATGGTGATGATGATGATGATGATGATGATGATGATGATGATGATGATGATGATGGTGATGTTGAAACAATGATAAATTAAATACACTCCATACTAATTAAATTAAAACATATTTATTAATTCAAATCGCCCTGTTACACATACAATCTCTGTATCATTTCCTGGGATTCACGATTCGATACGGTAAAAAAGATGTTTTTAGATCGATAAACGCTCATGCACAGATGCATGGAAACACGTCTCTTCTCACTCACCATCTAAAAAGTTCCCATCATATAAGTTTTATTTATATATACATGTATATAATTATAATATATGCTAAGGCATATACATATGTATTTTTGTTTAAGGTTTATTCCAGAGCTCCTCAGTTCTGGCACCCTTTATGTGTTTAGGGCAATAACATTTCTAATATGCATTATATATATATATATATATATATATATATATATATATATATATATATATATATATATATATATATATATATATATATATATATATATATATATATATATTACAACTGTTATCGTTATACATAATACATAATTTGGGGCCATATGTAGGTTATACCTTTTGTCTTATAAAATGGCGTTTATATTTCACAAATGATCCGATATGCCAGTGCATGTTCAACATATGAACATGTCATATACAGAGGTAAACTATTCACTGACAGATTATTGACATAGGGATATCGAAAACCGCGTTTGATGTCAACGTTCCGCAAATTTTATGCCCAGTATAGTAATCTTGTTAGCAATTACTTTGTTCCACTAAAATGTTGAGTCGCCTGTTCGATAGCAGTTGTTGTGACGTCTGTAACAGTTGATTCGTTCTTCACGTATTTCATTTGGATTTGACTGTGGACTCACGGAGGGTGTGGCCGGTCAAAAGGGGATGCTTACTCCTCCATGGCACCTGATTTCACCTCTTGATTACTAGAGGTTCGTGTTTGTCTAATTTTTACCAGATTTGTATCTGTATCCTGGACATCCTAAAGATATATACTTTCGAACCTGAGATTTTTATATGATACCATTTTCTCTACAGAACTCTTCATCCGTTATAAATTCAAACCCAACTGTTCTTTATATATTTTTAAAACTTAATATCCACATTATCCGATGCTATGCATTGTTTCAATGTCACAGTCGAGTGGTGCTTATTTAACAAGGAATCAATGCTGTGGAATATAGATATGAATTGTGTTATACAAAATAGGACATTTATATGGTATTGTATCACTCACTGACAAAAAAGACAATATCCTTTGCAATTTTTATTTGACAAATTTAAAAGCAGCCGGATTTCTAGTAAATAAATTAAATATATATAAATAGTAACCACATTGCACTTTGGCCCGTCACGAATGACATGATAAAGTTCTTTTAAAAGTAAAAAAAAAATAATTATTTAGGTAATTTTTTCATAATTAAAAGGTGAATTACAAATATACAAATTGTAGTATATGTATCATATATAAAATATATAATGTTGCTCAAATGTGTAAATTATTTTTAACTTGTGGTCTCCTAAGCCAGGTAGTCGTTAGGCAATGTTCCACTGTAAATCATACTTGTATTGTGCTAACCAGAGGAAATAAAGTATTGGTCATGGTGACCATGGCCATTTATTTTCATAATCACAAATGAATTCAACTGGAACATTCATGACATCTTTACTATCCGATTCATTTATCCATTTTGTTTTATCGCCTTCGTTAGAAT
This sequence comes from Atrina japonica, assembly GCA_030159075.1. NCBI lineage: Eukaryota > Metazoa > Mollusca > Bivalvia > Pterioida > Pinnidae > Atrina > Atrina japonica. The sequence goes on from BROG01000979.1 coordinate 25,681, forward strand.
GACTGTACATCAATGGAAAGTTATTATTCACTTTGAAAGCACCGCTACATGGACGGTACTGCGGTGGATTCTTCGCCATATTTAGACACGTTGGTTTGCATGCTCTTCCGCAATGATCATGAACAGTAAGTAGAAATTCACTGTGCAGGTGTAAAGGTCTTTTAAATCCAATATGTTTCACAAACTCAGAATGAGTTTTGTGTGCATCCACAACAACAAAAGTTTTGTATTTACCAATATAATTCAATCCCTCCGATTCTATATAAACCTTTTCTGTTCCTTCACCTCCAGATTTGCATTTAGGATAAGTTGCAAGGCGCATTGAATTTAAAGTACGTTTATAGGAAACCTTTACATTAATGAACGCCCATAATTTTAGGTCTACTTTACCGTCAATCATGTACGAATTGTAATAATGTTCAGCTTCTTCATTGACCTGATGGTGTTTCAAACGCATTCGATCTCTGATTTTCTGTTGAACACTTCTTCTAGACCTTGCAAACAATGGAACAACGTCGTTAACCTTCTTTAATGATTGTTCAGAAACTTTTGATGTCTTTTTTCGGCGTATTTGTTTTCCGAATATATTGACACTTTTGATAGATTTAGAAATTTTTGCTCGTGACCCCACCGATTTCGATTTTGATCTTTTAGCGCCGTCAAACTTTTTATGCAAACTATCAACAGCTTTAATTGTTTTTGTATCTAGATCGACTGCCTTCAATTGTTTAGCTTTATTACGTTTGTCCACAAAGACTGACGCACCAAATCTAGGACCTACATTTAGTGGTTTGGATGGTAATTTCACCTTTGGTTTTGAAACTTTCATAAATTTTTTGGAAGATATTCTCTTAAATGATTTAGAAATGGAGCCAAAGAATGAACCTCCAAAACGAGAGGAAGGTTTTGGTATTACTACTGGTTTTGGTGTTTTCTCTTTACCCATACATACTCGCCTAGCATCATCGGCCACTATATCGTCTCCGTAACAGTTTGGGTATCTAAGGTATGGCTCATATCTCACAAGTTTTCTAAAATACGGATGAAGCGCATCAATATTTCTTATCTCGGGATAAAAAGGTTCAAATCCCATAGTGTCGTTAAACCTATGTCCTTGTACAGTGTTGGTGGGGTAAACTACTTTCCTACCATCTTTGTCCATTTTATCGCGCCAACCAGACCAAATTGAGTCTATCATGGCGTGGTGACAAAAGAATATAGGATCCCATGCTGCCGTATTCACGCCACTCAGCCAACCATCAGTCCATATATGTGGCCCGTTATGATGACATTCAAGACAGTGTCGAGCATTTCTTCCTCTCTGTGGTGCGACTATTTGATCCATGCTAGTTGCATTTAAAACAAGATCGATTGCCTCCCTTGTTAATAAACTGCTTTCACCTACAAAAGTACGTACATGTCTATAGGTACGTTAAACAACGATAAGAACTAAGGCTTTAATTACAATTTGTATATAAGTAAATAATGTCGTACAACATTATGAATTGTTTGTAAACTCGGCCCAACTTATTGGATGTTTAATATTTAAGACGCATAGAAGGTTTAACACAATAACATCATATGGTGATTAACGTTTGGTGACAAGAAGCAGGAGCCGGCCTGGCTCAGTCGGTAGCGCGGTCGACTCTTGATCGTGAGTTTGAGTCCAGCCGGCGGTAGGTTGGTTTCCTGTCCTTCGGATGAGACCGAGGACACGTGTCACAGTAGGTGTCGGTACGTTAAAGAACCCTCACTGCTCAATGGCCGAGCATAGGCCAAAATTTGAAACCTTTCACCGGCATTTGGTGACGTCTCCATATGAGTGAAATATTCTTGCGTGGGACGTTAAACAGCAATAAACAAAAACACAAGTATCAGGATATGACACAGTGACAAAATATAATATGTTACATGTAGAAATGGACACTATTATATTTACGGTCACATATTTTCATTGATAATTAACATCTCCACGTTATCTTAATTTACGGTAAAAACCGATTTATAATGATTCAATCCTCCCAAATGATGCTGATAGCGTTTCAATTTATATATAACATCTATCGTAAAAACTTTCACTGTCAATCGCATACAATATAATTTTGATGTAAAGGCGCTAACAATACAAAATTCAATAGAGAGTTTCGTTAACTAGAATATCAACATTCTTATTTTCATATGAGACAAAACATTGAACTCGTTCAAATCATAATCAATATAAATTACCACACCGATGAAAAATAGGATAATAACTTTACACATCTTACCTGAACCGATATTCCTGAGTAGACTTTGACCCGAGATAGTTTTCCAGTTTTTAAAGGGACCTGAAACTACATTGCCGGTACCTTCTCCAAAATACCTGTCAGTGAATAAGTTAGTTTTTACCGGATCTTCCATCTCAAAGTCCAACGATGAATCCCAGATTGGTATCGGAACTCGTAGCTCTGTTTCAATACTGTTGAGGAAAAAATAAAAAAATGATCCAGAGGACATAACACAAATACGTAAGTATTTTAACAGATAAAAGTAAATACACATTAAGTTCAACATAATTGGCAATGAGGAAAGAAGGAAGAGAAAGGGGTGGATGTGTCAACAAAGAAAGGAGAAAAAGAGGAGGAGAGACAGAGAGGGGTAGTCATGTCAACAAAGAAAAGAGAAAAGAGGAGAGCCAGAGAGGGGTAGTCATGTCAACAAAGAAAAGAGAAAGAGAGGAGAGCTAGAGAAAGGTGGCCATGCCAACAGAGAATGGAAAAAGAGAGGGGAGGCCGAGAATGTGGTCATGTCAACAAAGAAAGGAACAAAAAGAAGAGGACAGAGAGGTGTGGTCATGTCAACAAAGAAAAAAAGAAGAGGCAGAGAGCAGTAGCCATATCAACAGAGAATGGAAAAAGAGGGGAGAAGAGGCAGAAAGGGATCTTATGGTCATGTCAACAGAGAAACGCTAAAAAGAGGAGGATAGGCAGAGAAAAAGGATTTGGTTTCATACGAATATGATATTTACAAATAGGAGTTTAATATTACGAATCATCAAATCAATGTATTTAATCACAAATGACTCTGATATTGTTGTCGGGGGTTGTAACTATATACCACCGGTTACCAATCGTATGTTTTGTGTTATAATGTAAGGTTTTTAATTTTCATGTGTGTTATTTTTTATCTAATTAAATTTCATATTCATAAAACATGTATAGCTAGTTTTTTGACGACATAAAATATTGTATAATATCATGGAAAATGTTCACCAATATGAGAGGATAACTGGAAAAATCGCACCATATGTAAGCGGAGATACCTATGGTGTGTGTGTGTGTGTGTGTGTGTGGTATGTGTGTACGTTTGTGTCTGTGTGTATATGTGTGTTCATGTGCGTCTGTTTACATGTGCGCGTGTGTACGTGTATGTGTGTATGTCTGTCTCTGCGCTTATCAATGTGTGGTGTGTATATGTGTGTGTGTGTGAAACTGTATGTGTGTGTGTCACTGTGTGTGTATGTTTGTGTCTGTGTGTACATGTGTGTTCATGTGCGTATGTTTACATGTGCGCGTGTGTACGTGTATGTGTGTATGTCTGTGTCTGTGAGTATACATGTGTGTGGTGTCTGTATATGTGTATGTGTCACTATATGTGTCACTGTGTGTGTATGTGTGTGTGTGTGTGTGTGTGTGTGTAAATTGGAAATAATAAAATGCGAGTGAATATATTTATCTGGATATAACAAAAATTATTCGTACTGGTTATATTTGAATGAATATGAATATATATAATTCAAAATTAACAACTTTTTTCTAAATCATATTTGAAAGGTTTTTTTATACTTACGCGAGTAGATATACTTGATGCCAACCAGGAAAGTTCGCACCACCATGTACACGTCTCATTCTCGTTCCAGAATGCAAGGCAGCAAGTATATCGTACTTACTCATATTCTTCTCTAACGTCTAAAAATAGAATAAAAATTGGTTAAAATTACTAATATTTGCAATAATCTTTCTTAAGCGTTAATTCTTGACAATTCCTCGAGGGCACTGATATCATAATTATTTTAGTTTCACAATAGGATGTAATTATTCCTAATGAAAAAAATCGACAAAATTATAGTCGAGAGTGACATCTTTTCCAAAGAAAACAGGCTTGATATACTTATGTCGTATGATTTTGAGAATGCAAAATTTCCATCGAATTGAAAGCAAGATTTATCATGCTAATACATTAATTAGTTAATCAATTAAAGTATCTTTCTATGTTAAACTAGTTTTACTATCATGAAGCCAATTTCTTTTTCTCATACTTACATGAAGTATAGTGACTATGACAAACTCATTAATGTGATCAAGGTGTGTTCATTCATCGACAAATAAAATAATTTATTATTTACGGCATGGATAATTATCAATATTTTATAAGTCAGCTTACGACAATTTTTGCTATAAACAACCTTGATAGTTATTCAAAGGCTAAGATGGTAATATTTTTACAGTGGTTACTCTTATACGGATTTGGTTATACATTACGGATTTGGTTATACATTTTGAAAATATTATTTGGAGCTCAACTGATGTATTATATTGACACTTCCCATTTAGAAATCTTTGGTTTTATTTAAAATTGGAGCTCAACCCCTTACAAATCTTATTGACAGAAACGATCGTCTTGAGCATTATAACTTTGGTATTATTTGATAATATGTATCAGTCTTTAGGAAGACCCTTACGACATCATATACTATAAACAACCCTGATAGTTATCAAAACTGTATAGGTCCGATTACGACATGTATACTATAAACAACTTTGATAGTTATCAAAACTGTATAGGTCCGATTACGACATCGTACACTATAAACAAATGTGATAGTTATCAACATTTTGTAAGTCCGCTTACAACATCATTTACTATAAACAAACCTTGATAGTTTTAAAAATTTTCATAAGTTCACTTACGATATCGTTTACTTTACACAAGCGTGATAGTTATCAAACTTAGTATATTCACTTACGAAATCATTTTTCAATCTGTTCAAGTTATCTGTAAAACTTTTCCATTCATTTCTTGAGAGTGTTCGTATCTCCTTTCTGACACGCCAGCCCTGTGTGTTTCGCTTATGTCTTGGTTTTCTATTTTCCTTGATCATCTCAATGATTTCGTTGTTTATATTTCTCGATATGGACTGTAAGTAGTTCTTGATATTTTCACTGAGTTCTTGTACAGGTATGTTGTCGTCTGCTTCTCTGTACGTGTAACTTCTCATGCACTCGACTTGAATCTGATGAGAAGGTACCTGGGTGGCATCTAAACCGAACGATGCTTCGTCGTAACAGGATTTCAGAAATGGTGGTATTGATATTGGGGTTACCAAACTGTTAACGACGTGTGAATTCAAAAGTACCGCGGTCAACAATAACAGGATGTTTGATACTATCTCCATCTGAAAAAAAGAGCAAACAGATGTAAACGTGAATGCCGAATTGCCTGTTCAATAGCGGTTGTTGAGTCGTTTGTACCAATTGTGACGAGGATTTTTTTCTCACTTATTTCATTTGAATTTGACTGTAGACTCACGGCGGGTGTAACCGGTCAACTGGGGATGCTTACTTAGCCAAGGAACCTGATCCCACCTCTGGATTTCCAAAAGTCCGTGTTTGAATATTTTTACCAGATTTGTATATGTATTATAGAAACTATTTTAGATATGAAAATTTAAAGGTCTTTGAAGCGTCGCTTAAGTATTAAAACAACAAATGATTAAAATGAAATGAGTTTAAAGATAATGATACGCGAAGCCGTTCGAGTTTTAATTGAGTTATATATAGATTAAAAGTGTGATATAAATCTAAATGATATCTTTGCTTTTAAGTGTAAAATATTTATATCAAACAAAATATATATATCAAAACAAGGATAATGCTATTACCTTGGTGATGGTGCGTCGTCTGACTGTATCGTAACAATTATCTGTATTTATAGATAACCATCTATTTAATATTCAAATACTTTTTCTAAGAATTACAATTTACGTAATTTCTCTTTTGTTAGATTCCTTGAAACTTAGAAACTTTTCAGAGCAGATATTTTTCAAGCCATATATTTTGTTTCGTTTGATTGTTCGGTATTTGAATAAAAATTCATTATTCAAGTTAACTGTATATTTATTCTGAATGATGCATTGTTAAAACTTGCCGCTACCTGAGCACAACAAATGCTTAATTATTCATTCAGGCCAAATAAATTGCATTATAAATGTATAAACACATATCTAGTAGAACCCACTTATATTGAACCTCGTTACATTGCAATGTCGCTTTAACACACACACACACGCGCGCGCGCGCAGATATATATATATATATATATATAGAGAGAGAGAGAGAGAGAGAGAGAGAGAGAGACGGAGAATGATATTTGTGCTTTATATATATACATACACACACACACACACACACACACATATATATATATATATATATATATATATATATATATATATATATATATATATATATATATATATATATATATATATATATATATATATAGTGTGTGTGTGTGTCAAAAGGTGATTTTAAATAAAGTTAAAATCTTTTAAAACCAGAAACGTACCATAAAGCTATATGTTGTTTTTTCAATGTCATCTAGTAATGATCACGTAAGCATTTAGTTAGAATTATCAATCACTCATTTTATCATTTTTAGGATCATAAGTCATTGACGTGCGACAAATATGCTAATACCTCAGGTAATACGCTTTTCTTTTAACGACTTGATGTATAAACTCGGCTTTATCAGATATATAAAAAATCTCATATACCAAAGTATAAATCAATAGAATGTCCTGGACATAGATACAAATCCGGTAAAAATGAACAAACACGGACCTCTGGAAACCAAGAGGTGGGATTGTCTAATTACAAAGTCAGAGCACAAGTTCAGTGGAATGTTATCTGCACATCACAACAATGGACCTGGGAAATTAGATATAGTCATGTATGTGAACATCATCAACAAAATTTAAACATCAAGATTAAGCCTCTCAAATCTCTTTTTTCGGTTCAGAAGCATATCAACTGGCCTAAGAATATGTGGCAGTGACTCACGTTATTAATTGTAATATATGACTCTTGTGGTGCCATTTTTTTTTTTTTTTTTTTTTTGTCATATTTTCAAAACGGTTTATAAAAAAGCGTAACATAGTCAGACTACTTAAGGTATCATATAACTACAAGATTATCATATGACGTCCAAGGTGGGAAGTATATTAGTGCACTTAAGGTTGACCTTTGAAATTATCTAAGTCAAAGTTGTACAAAGAGTGCGCGATACTTTATCATGGGGATCTGGACTCTACATAATTCTATGTCAACGATGTCTTTAATAGTTTTGCTCTAATGTATTATGTAAATGAATTAGGCGGTCGACCCATCAATTGTTTTCAGCACTTGAGCGAGTTTACGGTCTTCAAGGCTGCAGTTTGAAAATATATATATTCACCTCCACTGTGTTAACTTTTCCAAATTTCTCTTGTTTAAATAAATTTCAAATATTTCTCAATATCCAAAGATAATGTCTTAGATTACATTATATTCATGTAAAATGTCTCAAATACCAAAGTATAAATCTTTAGGATGTTCAGAATATGAATACAAATCTGGTTAAAATAGACAAACATGGACCTCTGGAAACCAAGAGGTGGGATCAGGTGCCATGGATGAGTAAACATCCCCTGCCGACCGGTCACATTCGCCGTGAGTCCACAGTCAAATCCAAATAAAATACGTGAGGAACGAATCCTCGTCACAGTTGGTACAGACGTCTCAACAACCGCCAACGAAAAGGCAACTCAACATTTCACTTAGTGAAACAGAGTAATCATAAACAAGACTATTATACCATGTATTATATTATATCATGTGGAATACAATAAAATGATGAAGTACCAATTGGTATTCGAAATTCTAAGTTCATTTGAATACCACAAATTGGATACTAAACATGTCAGCAAGAACAACAATTGCGAATCCCAAACGACATGAGTCAAGGTGTCCGGAAGGAGTCATGCCAAACCTGTCGCAAATTTCTATGAAACCTCTCGAGTTTGGTGAATAAGTTTAGCTCGGTTAAAATGTCATCAGTTAGTTTTTGGTTTAATTTATCCTTAATTGCACTGTTGTCTGGTTCCGTAAACGTATTTAGAAGCGTATTGCGATCTAGGTAAGAATTACATTGCATTTAGTCGAAGAATACTGGGATTGCAGAATACAAAATCAAAACAACAACAAAATAACATTAGCGTTTAGTGGCTTTTAGGATTTATATCAATCATTTTCTGATTTCTCATTTCTTGGGTTGCCGCTATGTACCAGTGAGAGATACTGAGTCTGATACCATAAAACTTAAGAATTACTCAAGACTGAAATTTCATTCATTCTCGGCTAATACTGAAATCTGATTGATCGAGCAGGTCGGATTGAGAATATTCTCAGACTTCAGAAAATTCTCAAGTTGTAATATGCTGGGCCATGCTATATGCTCAATTGTTTTATTATTTCAACTTATTTTATTGGAAACGATTACGTGTTGCTCTTTTGACCTCGTGTATGCGTAATGCACAAGACATTCATTTATAAATCAATACAGAAAAATATTCATATGACAAAAAGGGATCAGTAAAAAGGCTTAGAGCTTATGTCAAATTAAAATTAATTTTGGGAACTTTTTTGAATTTTTCTGACTTTTTATAGAAAAATCAAAGGAATTACACCTATTTTATCAATTTTATAGGCACACTTTACCTGCTCACTAAGCAAAAGTTAAAGTGTTAATCACATTGGCCGAGCGGAACTAGGTGCGAAAATTTGGGGATTTTTTTTTTATTTTCTTACTTTTTATAGAAAAAATTAAAGGTTTTACACCTATTTTATCAATTTTAGGGGCACGGTAACTCTGCTCACAAATTTTAATTGTTGGGTTAATTATAAGGCAATACTTCATTAGAGGGTCGTGTTTTACGCATCTAATAAAAACAATATTTTTTTTTTTAGTTTGGAAGCCCATAGAAGAGCATTATTCTGCATCCGGACGCGAAAAAACGCCAAGTAGGTTTTATCCGCAATTTAATCACTTTGATTACCTTCTCAAAAGAAGGTTGGATTAGCACAAAAGTTATTTAACACCGGGAAAGAATTTTGTTCTAGTATCCTCCAGATATTAAATTTTTACCTCTTTATCGTTAAAATATTTAGTTAATAGATTAACTCGGAAGCCAGATGAGGTATTCTCTAGCTTCCAGACTCAAAATTACTGTTTCACCGTGACTCGTTTTCTTTCAGGCCAAATATTTCATTAAATTATCAGGGTGGCTCAAAGGTTGTTTTTTTTAGGGGGGGTCAAGATGCCGTACACGTGCAAATGGTGCGTTCATTATGTGTAAAGAATAAGATTTATATCATTGATGATTTCAGAAATTTCATATCTTTAGCAGATAATAACACAAGGGAAAGACGTATGCATTTTGATCCAATGCAAATAGATTTATATTCATACATTCTGAGAAATATCTATACCGATATGAAGAACAAACCAAATTTACAAAATCCAAAATATACAACCAAAGCCAAGGTGGGTGTTACAGGAGAGGATGTTAAAAATGTTTTCGCCGCGAAAATTTTGGCAGACCCTAATTTAAAAGCTCTGGGAAGTCTTTTTCTGCATTCCAGACGTAATGATTATATATAAAAAAAAATGTATGTGAAAAAGTGAGGAGTGGCGGTCCCCCATGTCCCCAGTTCTTAGACTTATGTAATAATGACAATGTCCATACGTATGTCAATGCGATATATCCAAGAATAATTATAGACACCACAGAATCAAGCACATACGCTTCTTAATCGGATATTCAATTCATTGACGGGAAATAGACAACCTATACGAAAAGTGTGATGATTGTGGTTTGCTGTCGCCATCATTCGACATTTAAGTAGTCATATCAATCTATCGCCTACATATGGTGTTTATATATCGCAACTGATCCAATATACCAGGGGATGTTCTTCATATGAACATTTCATATGCAGGGGGAACTACTAACCGATAAGTTATGGTCAAAGGGATATCGCATACAGAGGTATTTGCCTGTCCATTTTTTTACCAAATTTGTAGCTATATCCTGGACATCCTAAAGATTTATACTTTGGTATCTGAGATGTTTTATATTTATCAACAAAAACAAAATCTTCAAAGTGTTTGTAAACACAAAATATTCCTCAGAGAAGCAAAGATAAAAAGCTGTGAACATAAACGAAGTTTTCACATTCCATCTTGATAGTAATTCAACAAGACACATACATCTTCATGCGTAAGAGATTTGATTGATGAGGGACTTCCTGTCTAACTCTTTGTACTTCTCGGTAAGTAAACACTATGTTTACATTTTGTTTAAGTCGCTTGTTTTGTTTTTTTTTTTTTTGGTTTTTTTTTTTTTTTTTGGTTTTTTTTATAGCAAGTACCAAAAATTCATATCGACGTACGATTATTGTATTTTTGTATTATTCATGCGACATGTAACTGACATCATTTCCTTTTGGAATGAGGGGTTTCCGTAGCCGAGTGGTTAGACCACAGTGTTTTGGATCATGAAGTCTCTCACTTCTTATCAGCGCAGGTTCGAGACATTGTGAGAAAATTTGCCAGTTAACTTGTGGAAATCCGGGGGCCACTTCCCGGATACATTATAGCCGGGTTCTCTCCCCCACCATTAAAAACTGGTCGCCCCCATATAAATGAAACATTGTTGAATGAGGCGTAAAACACTATTCAAAATTCAAAATCAAAAAGTTCACCACAAAACCAAAGGGTGTAATTTATTTAGTTTCTTCGATACTTTTTCCATTTGGTTATATATGTTTATTAATTACCATTATGCAATTGTTATTTTTAATCAAAGGGGGTAAACTTTTCGTTCAAATACAGCGGGTTTTAAAATAACTGGGTATCCAGTCCCCATTCACTCATGTTTTATACGTGGACTTTCAATTTGACCATTCAACAAAACTTTTGAATCTAGGCAAAAGTAATTTTAATTTCATAACTTTAAATAACACAAATAAAGTTTATGTAACACTTATACACATGTAATAAAATCACCTGACATTAATCTGTTTGTTTCACACAATTGTTCAGTATTGGATTAAAAAAACTTCAGTTCATCAAAAAACAGTGGGAATTCAGATTATAATGCCTCAGTAATAATGTAGAAAATTTAAGTCTGATTTTGAAAGCTTGAACAGTTTGTTTGCAGTAGACATTTTACTCATCCAAGTTTGACAATGTGTATATCATTTGCTAATCTTCTATGAATTATAATATATTTTCGGGTATGGAAATATAATTCACTTATAACCACTAGGTCGTTGCCACTGCTGGTGGACCGTTTGAATCCCCGAGGGTATACATAAGCCTAGTACCTGGTATTTCGATACTAAAAATTTTATACTAAAGTACTATTTGGCACTGATAACACCATTTAAATTCCAAAGTTTTCTAAAGCTAAGATAGTCATCTTTTAACAGTGGTTACTCTTAGACGGATTTGGGCTATACTTTGAGATTTATTATTTGACCTTGTATGATACCACTTTCTCTTTAGAAAAAACATATACATTTTAAATTGGAGCTCAACTGATGAAGTCTAATTGACAGAAACGATCGTCTTGAGCATTGTAACTGTGGTATTATGTTTATAATATTTATTTGTACACTGTGAACTTAACATGTATGGTAACAACTTTTGGACATGTGTTTTGACCAGTACTCTATAGCATGGCATTGTTCATTGTAAGTTGGAAAATTATTATACACATCCTGAAGATTAATACCTTGGTATCTGTGATTTGTATATTGTATCCTGGACATCCTGAAGATTTACAGTTAGGTATCTGTGATTTGTATATTGTATCCTGGACATCCGTCAAAAGCACTGTAATGAGGAACACCTATTTTTTTTCTTGCAAAAATTACAAAAATGATCTGAGATTTTTATATGCAACATAGTTTTTTCGCTTTGAGTAAAAATGTGATTTTTGACGCAGTTAAATCAAGTTTTTCTCAACAATAATTTGGCATTATGTGGATAATATTAAAACCTAGTTTTATCCACAAATTGCTACGTCAATATCACATTAATGAGCTCAACTAATTTTTCTAAAGTTAAATCAATTTCAAAAGGTCTGTGTTTGTCCAATATTCACCAGATGTATATATTGTATCCTTGACGTCCCTAAGATTAATACTTTGGTATCTCATATTTGTATATTGTATACTGAACATCCCTAAGATTTATATTTTGGTATCTGTGATTTGTATATTTATCACATTAACCCGTATTAATAGGGGGAAATGGGTTTGACTGAGCAAAATAGGTATAAGCACAATAAAGTGAGTTTAACCTAGTTTTTTTCGAGGTAGTTATAATCCTAAAGTTAAACTGCGCCAAAATTATGTACAGTTAAACATATATTTTTTTCCATTTTAACCCAATTATTTTCCGGTTAATTCACATTGCTATGCAAAAATCACACCAATGAATTAAACATTAAAGCATAACTCTTCTCTGAAGTACCATTAACTGGAGAAAAACTATGTTTAACTTAGGAAAACTTGGTTTCTCTCATTGATTTGATTTTGGTAGGCCATAAATATGTAAAATGATTACAAAATTTGACCGTGGATTTCAAACTTATTTCAAATAACGCGGATTTCGATGTAACTTGGTAAAATGTTTTGACGACTCGGAAGTTCATTCCGTGTCGAATTACATGTACCTGCAAAGTGACATTTTACAAGACCAAATAATAATGAATGATCAATAATGAACCTAAATATATTGCGGCGATTCTTTACGTTGCGTTATATTTGCCAAGTAAATACTGTATGTTGTTGATATTTGACTTCTAATCCACTTCATCATAATTTCCTACAACCATCAAACCGTTATAATTTCGTGGTTACTATTGACAGAAACGATCGTCTTGAGCATTATAACTTTGGTATTATGTTTATAATATTTATAACCACTAGGTCGTTGCCACTGGGGGGCCTCCGTGGCCGAGTGGTTAGAGCATTGCGCTTTAAATCACACGGCCTCTCACCTCTGGTCCGAATCCCGCTAGGGTCATTTCGAATTAAGTGGGAAAGTTTGCCAGTTTTCTTGCGGAAGGTCGGTGGTCTTTACCTGGGTAACCGGGGTTTCTCCTCCACCAATAAAAAACTGGACGCCATCATATGACTGAAAAATTGTTGAGTATGGCGTAAAACAAAAAATCAAATGAAATCAAATCGTTGCCATTGCTGGTGGACCGTTTGAGTCCCCGAGGGTATACATAAACCTAGTATCTGGTATTTCGGTACCAGCTGATAATCTTATACTAAAGTAATATTTGGCACTGATAACTCCAGTTAAATTCCAAAGTTTTCTAATTCTAAGATAGTCAACTTTTTACAGTCTTTACTCTTAGACGGATTTCGGCTATACTTTTAGATTTATTATTTGGCCTTGCTCTTTAGAAAATACATACATATTTTAAATTGGAGCTCAACTGATGAAGTCTAATTGACAGAAACGATCGTCTTGAGCATTATAACTTTGGTATTATGTTTATAATATTTACTAGCAATACATCTAGAATTATAATTTGGCCATGTATGCTACCATTTTTTCTTTTTGAAATGTGTCTATATTAAATGCGAGCTCAACTGATGAAGACTTATTGACAGAAACGATCGTCTTGAGCATTTTAGTAATTTTAAAGCTTTTCTATTGTTAATTATATTCATTTATGTACATACACCAAATTACTGCACATCATTTGAACGTATATTTTGATTAATTGTCAAAAGCGACATTGCCGCCCTTCCATTCGAAATATTCATTTTAGAATTTATTTTACTCATCCTATAACTTTTACACGATAGAAACAATGAGACTGATATCAGTTTAAAGAATGACAACAAAAAATCAATTGATTTTGTACCATTTTTCAGAAGAAATCTAGTTTTGTACAAGAATATGAAAAGATGAATATGAAAGTCAATATGAAATACACTGCAATTATTACCCAAAAATTGGTCTATGCAATTTAACGTGTAATCACTTTAGAATAATTTCAACAATGGACTGTCTCCATATCCACCATTACGTGCTTTTTCCCGTATTCTGTCTCCGAGATTTGCTATTTCTGGAAGAATCGGTCCTGCGGGTATTGGAGTATTCCGACTACGTGGATCTACAAAAACACTTGGGCCGAATCTTGGTCCAACTGGTAATGCGTCATGTGAATTCGGTTTTCCAGTTGAAGGACCATCTAACTGATGAATGATTTTGTCACTGGTGGCTGTCTTTATGGATTGGAAAACTTTAGAGTCTCTAAATACTAAAATCAATGTAAATATTAGATGTAAAGAGTATTTAACTTTGGTATGAAGTGTATATATATATATATATATATATATATATATATATATATATATATATATATATATATATATATATATATATATATATATATATATATATATATATATAGATAATAGATAATAGAAGCACCAAATACATTATAACACGACAAATTTGCTATACAACTGGTCTCAACGTGATGAAAAATTGCAAATCCCAAATATGGAATACATATATTTAATTTTTACAAATAAGCAAAGCAACAGCCTTTTGGCATTTTACAAAAATGTAGAATTAAGGTTGTTTTTACTTGACGGTTGGAACAAAGCACTTTTAATCATATGTTTAGATTAAATAGATATTTTACCAGGTGTTTTCTCCCCATGTCCATCAAACCTAATTTTTACGACGTCTTTTCCGGAATTCGGATAAAGTATGTCAAACAGCGTCCAGTCATATTGCCGGAAATCGTTGTTTAGGACTGGCAGTGCATGTACACAAATGCATTGGACTATCCTGTTAAAAGCAAGTCAGAAAATGTTAATAAGAGTCCACTATATGTGTTATTAGAAATAGCTAAGTCTCTAGAGACATATTAATCATTACGTGTCACATACTGCATAGCAAGGTCAACTTAAACTTGTCACTTCAAATATAAAGTTTGACTTTTAAATAATTATATTTCGTATCCCATAATGGAAATAAAACCAAGAACCAAGTCGTAACGGGAAGTATCTACACTTCAGTATATTATGTCATGATAATTTTCATGATAATTTATGCAAACATTTAATTATGCATTTGACATGCTGTTTAATGATTTGTAAATTTGTTCTACAGTACAACACGTTGGAACTTTCGAATAAAGCTGATTATTTTGTAAAGGAATGAGAACCTTTTCGCCTTGCTCGAAATGTTTCCATTGGACATTTGCGATGGGTGTGGCATGCTAACAGGGGACGCTGTCTCCTTCCGGACACCTGGTCCTTTTCTGTTTGGGATTCGTAATTGTCCTTCTGTTGTTGATACCATGTGTATAATCAAATATGTCGTATTATAATGGACTTTTGAGTTTCAATTATCCATTGGTATATATCCATTTTTTGATCTTATTGTACCGTAGTTTTAATCCTAAACTTCTTAAAAGTTAAGATAACAATCCTTTTACAATTATTTCTCTCACAATGAAAATACATTTAGGCTTAGTATTTGCTCTCGTTTTTCTTTCGGAACAATACATCGATTCCAAATTCGAATTTGCCTGCATATGGACTTTATATTTTGCAAATGATCCGATATGCCAGGGCGTGTTCAACATAAAAAGAGGTAAATTACTCACTGACAAATCATTGACACAGTGAACCGCGTTTGATGTCAACGTTCCGCAAATTTTACGGTCGGTATAACTTTTGTTTGCGATTACTCTGTTTCACTAAGTGAAATGTTGAGTTGCCTGTTCGATGGCAGTTGTTGAGACGTCTGTACCAGTTGTGACAAGGATTCGTTCCTCACGTATTGTCCATTTTATACTAGATTTGTACCTATATCCTGGACATCCTAAAGATTAATACTTCGGTGTACGAGATATTTATATGAACTCTTAGTGACCTCAGCGATACCCATGACCATATTTTTACCCTTCTTTTTATTTTTCATTTATTTATTTCTTTTTATTATTTTTTTTTGTTCTGTTTTGTAAACAAATAACTTTAGTACTGTTCTTATAATATTTTCTAACTTTGGTCTTTATATACAAATGGTTGCTATAGCAGGTTTTATTGTATTAAAATAGGAAAGAATTACTTTGGGGAAAAGTCTGATATTTACCATATCTTTTGACTTTCAAGTATAAATATTCAGTAAAGATATACGTAGAACGTTTTAAACATTTTGATATCTGCATTGGCGTCATCAGAAATTTGATCTATTATATAAATTAGGTAGCACTGAATGGCTAAATAGCAATTTTATTCATACATGCAGTAATGTTTTTGATTGATAGGTTAGTAAAAATGACACCAATGCACTGATGACCGACGTTTAAATATGATAAAATACATGGATAATTTCAGTACATATTACTCTTCAATATATTCAAGGAAGGCATATACATGGAAAAGATCAAATTTGATTAATTCTTTTCATTGTATACACGGACGACTTCATATGTTTTACAATAATTTTGTAAAATAATATTTTTAACGTGACACTAAACATACTTACAGGTAGAGACCAACAGATGTAGAATCCATAGTTAAATCCAGTACGTTAAATAAATGTTGTTTTCTACCGTTTATGTACGTTTGTGATGATTAGGATCCTAATTACCAAATGGTGAACTTATACAGAACGCAAATAAATATATTTCATGTACCAAGACTTAGTTTCGTATTTATAAAGTACAAGTGACGTACGTCGCAAGCCTTCATTCGATTTATGTGTGTTGATGTCAACACGTTAAATAAAGGTAAGTTTTTGAAGATTATGTTGATGTCATACAAAGCTATATTTCAGTTATTTACTAAACAAATGATTCACAAAAAATAACACTAAACAGTAGAGTTCAAGATGAGACTCCAAGGAATTGAGAAGGTGAAACAATTATTTTCCAAGAATAGAAACGGTAGAGTTTAAGTAGAAAGAATTTAGAATTCCGAGAATATTTATTCGCTGTATACATTTGACGTCATAGAGCGTATATACTGTAATTTATGATATCACGGACGAGTTCCTATGGGGTGATAGGTTTAAACTTATCGATATTCATTGACTGTAGTAAGAGCAGACATGACATGACAAACAACAGTTGTTTAATATATTTACAAAGGTTTATATAAAAGTAAATAACTACCGGACAAAGATAAATTATAGATATTTGCCTATTTTGTTGCAGGAATAGGAACTCGCTATACATGGATTGTATATATGTACTGTATTGGCAAAAACTGTAAACATTTAACACCTAGGTAATATTGGGATAAATGAAACATCTCATTTGCATTTTGTCTGTCTGAATGTGCATGTGCATGTGCGTTTGTGCGCCCGTGTGTTTGTCTATATAACTTCATTTCTTCCTGATGAAAGGGCCAGTCGTCTGTCCTTGTCGTAAGTCATGTACCGTGTCCGTGAGTTAAATAAATCTACCGTGATTACAATATTTAAAACACAACAGTGCAGACTTTGTTTCTACTTTGCTTATAGACAAAAATACAGTGCTTTTAATTTGTTTATAGAACAAGAAACAGAGCGTTTATACGATGGATCTGTACTGCACAAACCAGGTATGTGTAAGAAATGATACACCCCCGTTAAACAGGGTAACTATGAGTACCAAAGCGAGGACCAGTCACCATATGATATATTTCCCTGTAGCTTCTATTAACCTATGAGTGTATTTAATGTAAATCAGACTATATATATATATATATATATATATATATATATATATATATATATATATATATATATATATATATATATATATATATATATATTCTGTCAATTAAATGTAACTACTATAAATTGCTATGGAATTAAGAGCCCTGCAGTTGTATTACATGGTTACTTCTCCATGGCACCTGATCCCACCTCTTGATTTCCAATTTTTTAATAGATTTGTACTTTATCCTGGACACCGTAAATATTTTGAATATTTATATTTTGATATCTGAGATTTTTTATATTTTCATACATAATTTATTTTCCCACCTACAGGAAATGGTTAGGGCAATTTCATGATTGAGCTGTATAATTTTTACCAGTTCATGGAATCACCATTATGACGTCATGATAAGAGCCAAAATGATGTCCACAAACACCAGAACAAGACGTACACGTCAGTGAAATCTTTGAAGAGGGTATTTATTGTGCTTGCGTCCACGCAAGATTAATTTTCAAAAAGCTGGTACCAGTTGGTAATGAAATAATTTAAAATACAAACGAGCATAACATGATGTCCCTGGGAAATAATTTCACGGCAGCCAGTTTCTACATATTAATGTCACAGCAAAGTCAGTATCTATTGTCGTTTTACGCTTCTGTGACATGAACCCCACATATCTATACTTCACTCACCTGAGACCAATTTATCCGTGAATGTAGATGTCGAGGAAAATTGCTGGGTGATATAGGGCCCTTCTAGAAGTGCCGGATCTACTTTTTAAACATTGCATCGTCTTTTATACTGTTTCAATGTGAGAGATAACAGTCACTTTGAGGGAGGTGTGTTTGAAATCTCAGTCGGCAAGCCTCATCATGGACAAACGACATTTTATGCACTCGGATTGAGATTTCGCCATCCCTTCCCTCAGATTGTTTATAATGACCATTTTCATACACATGTCAATGTGATATATCCCAGCGAACTAGAAATTAAAGATAAAAAAGAATCAAGCACACACACTTCATACTTAGACATTTTACTTACTATAGACACAGACGGGAAATTGGCAACTAAGCTATACAACAAACGCGACGATTTCGGCTTTCCCATCGTAAATTTCTCACATTTAAATAGTAACATCCCACAGTCACCCGCATATGGAGTTTATATTTCATAAATGGCCCGATATGCCAGGGCGTGTTTAACATATGAACATTTCATATACAGATGCAAACTACTCACTGACAAATTATTGACTCAGGGATATCGCAAACCGCGTTTGATATCAACGTTCCGCAAATTTACGGTCGGTATAATAGTCTTGTTTGCGGTTACTCTGTTTCACTGGGTGAAATGTTGAGTTGCCTTTTCGTTGGCGGTTGTTGAGACGTCTGTACCAATTGTGACGAGGATTCGTTCCTCACGTATTTCATTTGGACTTGACTGTAGATTCACGGCGGGTGTGACCGGTCGAGAGGGGATGCTTACTCCTCCATGGCACCTGATCCAACCTCTTGGTTTCCATAAGTCCGTGTTTGTCCAATGTTGCCAGATTTGTACCTATATCCTGGACATTCTAAAGATTAATACCTTGGTGTATGAGATATTTATATGTCTATTTTTGCCGGATTTGTATCTGTGTCCTGGGCATCCAAAGGATTTATACTTTGGTGTCTGAGATGTTTTATATCCATTTACCGAATATTCATTGTCTATTGGTTAATTTCCCAAACAACACAATGCAGTCGGTCATCCAATGTAAATACAGTATATGTACATACATATTCAGAGTACAAATGTATTATTTCCATTAAACTATATTTTTTTTAATACAAAACACACGATATCTTGTATACAGTGAAATTTTTCCACAATTTGTTTAGAGAATATGTAACCATTATGACAATCATACAGCACATCTGATATACGATTTCACAGAAAATGTGTTAAAGCAAATAAATATGGTTACCTTTTTGTATTGATTCCCGAAATATGAATGAAATAAATATTTATACCCCTACGAAAACATTAATATAAAATAAACTGGATCAAGATGTTATTAAGTCACAAACATAAATATGAAATGTTTTATGAAACTTTTTAGTTGGAATAAATTTTGATTTCAAACGAAAACATCAGTAAGGAGGTATAAGACAAGGAGACATTTACTGCATGTCTGAAATGATTCTGTAGATTGAGTTTGTATGGCTTTCTGGAAAAATATTATAGTCATCTTTTTGAGTTTCTTCCGTCTCCATTTATCTTATGACAATATAAGTCATCCGCATCATCAAATGCAAATCTTGCACAACAATATTGTGTAAAACCCACACAATAGAAATCAGTTTCATGATTTAAATTTACTTTTAAAAATCTCACATGTTTCAGTAAATAAATCCGAAAATACCGTTCCATATATCCATATCACAAATATAAATCACGTGACAATGCACTATACCACAAGTTAAAATCACGTGACATTGCACTATACGACACAATAACAGTTTCAAATGGATTTCCCAGATATATTTGTTCGTGTTATGACAACGACTGGCTGAACCTCTCCACTTGATTTCACTTAATTGAAATTGGTCTCATCATTTTTTGTTTGATCATTCTCCATCATCTCGGCAGTTTCTGCTAAAACACGATGTGATGCTTTTCCTTTATCCCCCGTTTCCAAGATGGCTAATATTTTGTCAACAGACTGACTTAGCTCCACGTGACAAGATTGTCGCACGCGCAGATGATTCAACATTTCGTAGCGGAAACTTGAAATATCCTGCTTAATCTCCTCGAAGTCATCTACAAAATGGAAATGGATATATGGATTATCATACATCATTCATAGATAACAGCAAACTGCTTATTATGTGTTTTGCTTTTTATATTTTATCTCTTATTGTTATCTTTAACGCTATGGATATTTCATTTATATTGAGACATGGCCAAGATCTAGATAAAGTGCCACAAATATTGACCTGTGTTATGGACTAACAAAGACTTTGGGGTACTTTATTGCCTTGAAACGGAATCTCAGTTTTACGTTTTACCAAAAAACCGCATGACTTTAACTTCTTCTGTCGCGTGCTTAGGGATGGAACTACCAGTATATACTGACAAAAGTCTTAGGTATGACTTGGTACAGGCGTCAAAACCTGGACCTTCCGATTGTATATCAGACTAGACCACAACGAGTGGTTAAAATATGGACTAAATGCAGAATTTAAAAATCTAAAACAAAGTACAAATGCCGTAAATTATAAAGCAAAAATTGAAAACAATTATAACAAGATTTGAATTGGTAACGATTTCAAATGTTGATGCATCGTATGCTAATTATGATATTTTGCCTAACTAATGTATTGTGAAACATACCTTCTGTGACCTCGGCCTCTCTCTGAATGTCAAAAATGTATCGTTGTATGATTGTTTGTATCACTTTCTGAAATTATAATATCAATATTGTTTGAATAAATTAGATTATGCAAGATATGTATAAAATCGTAATCGTTATATAAAAATATCAGATACCAAAGTATAAACCTGTAGTCAACAGGTGGGATCAGGTGCCATGGAGGAGTAAGAACCCCCCTGTTGACTGGTCACACACGCCGTGAGTCCACAGTCAAATTCAAATAAAATAAAATAACTCAACATTTAATTTAGTAAAACAGATTAATCGCAAACAAGTGTATTATACCGACCGTAAAATTTGCGAAACGTTGACATAAAATGCGATTTTCGTTAACCCTGTGCCAAAAATTTGTCAGTAGGTAGTTTACCTCTGTGTATGAAATGTTCAAATGTTGAAAATGTCCATACATGTAATAATTCTTCCGGACACCTGGTCTCATCCCGTTTGGGATTCGCAATTGTTCTTCATGTTGAGACCATTTTATATCCAATTTGTCGTATTCTATTGGACTTTTAGTTTGATTATCCATTGGCACTTCTTCATTTTTGCTTATCATACCCGATTGCATAAAACGCCAATGTCAAGGTAAAAGAAAGAAAAGTCCATGAAACACCTAGCACAATGATGAGGATACTTTAGATGAGGATATATTTTTTATTTTTCCCTGGCATGTGAAGATAAGCAAATGAAATTAAAAAAATCAAATCTGGATATAAAATCGGCATGTTGTTTGAAAATAAAATAATTTAAAAAGATAATTGAGGAAGATGAATCGTTTCAAATAGCATTGGAATAAATCCATATTTTAGACAACAATAATCCCTTTCCCTAATGGAAATTAAAGACATATATACGCCACAAAAAGAGACATGTTAGCAAATTTGCTGTTGGAGAGATTAGAAAAACCTCATTTAATCCTGCAACAAGAGTAATAGTATTATGGCAGATAGTTTAAGTGGGAAGTATAGGTACATGTAATAATCATTGCTTTAGGTGTCAAAAACAATTTTTAAACAAAAATCTGTGGAAAATATTTTTTTAATTTTGATACCACTATCTACAGTTGCCCAAAATGTTTCCATGAGGATTCGGTTTTTTTCTGAGTTTTTTAAAATTACATAAATTGAGCTATGTTGGTACTAGTATTGTTGACAGTTTGATTTGATTTTGATGTGTTTACGCCACACCCAACAATTTCAGTTATCTGCTGGCGGCTAGTTTTTAATGTTGGTGCAGAGAACCCAGTTACAAAATACCGGGAAGAGACCACCGGCATTCTGCAAACAATCTGGCAAACTTTCTCACAAAAATCAGCTTAAGTTCCAGTGGGAATCGATCCTGTGCTGACTAAGAGGTGAGAGACTCTATGGTTTAAAGCGCTTGAGAGTTTGAAGACAACTTTTTATGCCAAAAATCCTAAACGCTCAATTTCAAGAGTGCTAACATTGTCGACAATTTGATTTACTTTCAGCAAAGCATACCCTCAGAAATTGCTTCTGGGGGAACAAATACTTAATTGAAAACTATATGCTCTAGCTGATTTCTGTCATTATGCTTACAATAAAGAGATTTATAATAAGAGTATATATGATTATTTGTGTTTAACTGTTCATATGTTCAAAAATATACATCTATTATTAATTGGTGCTCAACTGATAAAGTCTAGTTGGCAGAAACGACCGTCTTGTGAGCATTTCATATGGTCTTTATTGTTTTTTTTTTTTTTTTTTTTTTTTTTTTTTTTTTTTTTTTTTTTTTTTTTTTTTTTTTTTTTTTTTTTTTTTTGAAACTAGAACTATGGTATTATGATTATGGTATTTATGTACTGATGACTATTTTTGAGTCGACTCTCACCCATATCATATATACCAAAGTAATCTTCTTCAGTACTATCATTTTTGAATGATGTTGTAAGATAAAGACAATGCCATGTTAACTTATTCATCACTGAAGACACAATTGGACTTACGTAAATCATTGATTTATAGACGAGTTCATTGTTTTTCAGGGGATGATGAGTTAAAAGATAAGATCAGTTCAAATAGATTACATAATTTGTTTGTGTCATACCCGAATACTTTGACATAAAATACCCTTTTCAGCAAATTGATGTGACTCCGAGGAGATATATCGCTAAATGTAACGTAATATACCTGATAGGTTAGTGGTTCATTCAAGCCTGTGGAACTCGTTCGTCTATCCATGTCTTCCGGGCGAAGATTGGTTTCATAGATCTCAACAGCGGTAATATCTGCTGTACTCCTGTTTCTCTGAAATTTATAGTCAAAACACTAATCAGATGGAAACAAAAATAATTACTATTAAGATTAACAGATCTCCATTGATCCATTTGAATCCGGTCAACAGGGGATGCGTACTCCTCCACGGCACTTGATCCCACCTCTTGGTTTCAAAAGGTCCGTTTTTGTCCATTTTTTACCATATTTGTACCTATATCATGGACTTCTTAATGATTCATACTTTGGTATCTGAGATTTTTTATTGTATGTCTTTATTGACATTTAAAATATAGAACAGATACCAAAGTATGTATCTTCATGATGTCCAGGAGACAAATATACATATTTCGTGAACACTGAACAAACACATTATTGGAAATCCAGAGGTGGGATCAGGTGTCATGGAGGAGTAAGCATCCCGTGTTGACCGATCAAACCCACAGTCAAAGTCATAAGAAATACGTGAGGAATAATCCAGAAATATGATTTTAATGAGCGACATAGTAGTTTTTAATAAATATTCCAATATGCTGTTTCACATAGATGTTTAGCAGTGAAATACTTTTATCGCATATATGGCATGTGTTTCACACTCATAGTCCTTTACGGTGAGTGGGTTAAATTTCCCTCTTACATCCTTCTTCCCTCTTGATATTCGACATAAAAATCATTAGTCTCAATGGTCATCGAGAGACAGGGAATTGCCGGTTTCTTAATACATGCGCATTCGATACGCCTGAAGCACAAGTCATTTTAACACTGTTGTAGGATAAATATTATTTCATTCCACAAAATTGGACAGGCGATTTCCAATCGTCTTCATTGATATAATGTTCGCATAAAATGGCATGCTAGTATAATCGTTACTCAGTAAATATAGTATATTATAATAATAATAATAATAATAATAATAATAATAATAATAATAATAATAATAATAATAATAATAAAAGTAATTGTAACAGTAGTAGTAGTAGTGGTAGTAGTAGTAGTAGTAATAGTAGTAATAGTAGTAGTAGTAGTAGAAGTAGTAGTAGTAGTAGTAGTAGTAGTAGTAGTAGTAGTAGTAGTAGTAGTAGTAGTAGAAGTAGTAGTAGTAGTAGTAGCAGTAGTAGTAGTAGCAGTAGCTTTTAGTTTGATAACTTGATAATTTCTTACGGGGTACACTCCGTTCTGTTCTTCTGAGTCAACTTTATTATGGTCGGTAGGCGCTTCTTCTATATCGTCTGCACTCTTGCAGCAAAACAGGCACCTAAAGACACAGCGAACTAATGAAAATGGTCCTCCAAGAATATTAACCGGCACTGGCAAAGTAGCACCTCTCCCAATGTAATCCATGTATAACTGGCTACGGGAAAACTTCCATTCTACGTCTGCATCTTCCTATAAAATATCATTCATACATCATTTTATAATGTTGAACAAAGATGGGGAAGGATTGTATCATAATATGTACAGTAAAACCTTGTTATACTTCTACCATTTGTTCAGCCCAAATTTGGCATTAAAAAGGGGTTAAAAACGACGATGGCTGAGGGAAATATTAAATGAAATTATAGAGAAAATTGGAAATGTCGACTTTCAAAAATTGTGTCGTAAAGCGAGGTGGCAAATAAAATGATGGGCATTATAAAAAGGTTTTTCTGTAAGTCAATTATAGCAAACTTGATCTAGATTGTGTCAGTCGGCACATTTTCCCAATCACATGAGCTGAAATCACATTTTACAATTCATTAAAATAAATACACCTTTGATGCGCATTGTAAAAACAGGAAATTTAGGTTAAAAAAACATTGTACAACGAATAGGGTCACAACGAAACAAAACTTACTGCAATATCCTGGAAT
The DNA here is from genome assembly GCA_030159075.1 of Atrina japonica. Classification (NCBI taxonomy): domain Eukaryota; kingdom Metazoa; phylum Mollusca; class Bivalvia; order Pterioida; family Pinnidae; genus Atrina; species Atrina japonica. The sequence goes on from BROG01000979.1 coordinate 51,019, forward strand.
GACCTCGTCATCATGGCAATGAGCATATTCAACAGAACCGTTACCATAGAAACGTTATACGCCCCGTAAATGATGTACCCGGTGTCTTCGGTAAACGAATTATAGTAATCGCCCAGTGTAACCACCTCCGTATCACCTCGACCAAATAGCGACCAGAATACGGTTCTAAACGTGGCTAAAACGCTTGAAAAAAAACACGGTAAAGTTTCAGTGTATACAATTTGCCAAGATCCCTGTTTTAAATTCTGATCAAACAAGAAATCGGTCAAATTAATTTGCGTTCGACCGAAAGAAGCTATCCGTATTTCTATATACATCGGAGTTATAAATTATCAACTGCTGTACAAGTTACTGGTATTTGAAATAGAAAACGGTTTACTATCGACTCAATAAAGAATTTTCGATTTCTCAAATTGTTCTTCATTATTCTAGATTTTTAGTACCACTATCACGTGACTTTTAACCTTCGCTGCTTCCGCTTTACGTTGTTTACATCGTTCAACAAAGCGAATGCTCGATTTCAAATAATGAATCAAACTGTCACAATATTCCATGTCTGGTATAGTGCTCAGATTTTAATGTCAGTTTGTTTTTTACATAAAAGGACTAGTGACAATAATCTGGCCTTCAGATAACTCGCACTTTATTCTAGATCGACGCAAATACGCATACCGGAAATAGATATAGCTAACAAAGCCAGGCACGAAAAATCCGGATCCAAAAACGGATTACGTAAGAACTGGTTTATGAGTTTTGTGGTGGATATTTTGAGTACTTGCCATTAAAGACTAAAGTAGTATACATCCCGAGAAAATGAGCATGTGGGTAGTAAATTGTATTATATTTTTCTTTTTAATACAAATAATCAATTTTACTAGTTTTTCTCAGTCACTGTCGGATACCTCAATAGTTAAATATTAACAATGTAACATTAATTTTACGCGGTACCGTAGTCATCCTTCTCTAGTTGTTGTCCAAATTAAGATAGTTATCGATCTGAAAACTGTTTTTTCATTTCATTTTCTCAATTTGTCTTTAACATATTGAGGGGACTATGTGGACGAGTGGTTATAACATTGCATAGCGCTTTGAACCGTGAAGTCTCCCATTTCTGGCCAGCGCAGGTTAGAATCTCACTAGAACCTAAGCTGATTTTGTGAGAAAGTTTGCTAGTGGGCCGATGGTCTTCCCCCGAGTCTATTGTAACCGGCCGCCGCCATATAACTGAAAAATGGTTGATTATGGCGTTAAACACTTTTCAAAATTCAAAAACCCTATTGAATCTTTCATGGACGACGACTTATCAGATTTTAGATTTTGTCTTCTTTGGGTTCAGAAATTCAAAGTGTATTTAATTCATGCGTTCTAAACTAGACTTCAAATAAAACTGTAATTGTAAAAAGGTACTTGCAAAGCAAAAGGGATACCATGTTTATTAACGATGATTTATCTATAACTGTACAGAAAAAGAAACACAACTGCAATTCATTCATGATGAAAGTTTTCCTAATATAGCAGTTATGATCACATACACAAGAGTATATCACTGTCGATTTTTGGAAGAAAACCTTTCAAGCGTCTGTCTAAAATATGCTAATTAGGGAAACAGTAACCACAGAAATAAAGTTTGTTCTTTTGAAATACTCAACCAAGAGTTGATTTTAGTTAATGATGTGTCATTCGAAGTCTACCTGCCATATAGAACCTTGTAATCATCGACAGGATAATACAATGATATAAAGTATTCGCAATGCTGAAATAAATACTTACTTTCCAAAATACTTTTTTGCTTGAAACTGAAACTTATGATCAGTAACTTCTATTCGATCGTGGACACTGTAATACCAGAAGAGGTTTTGAAGTCCAACCATGAATGCCCCGAAAACAAGTAAAAATAGCATCAAGAACTTGAAAATGTCCTGAAACGATTAGATTGATAAATTTTACATTTCCTACCGGAAAACAATCATCTTCTTCCTGCAACATAGATTTCACAGTAGTATATTATACAGAAACCGGAAACAATATCTGAATTTCCGGAAGTTCTTACAAGTCGAGTCTTCCTTAGATTTGTCTCCTGGACTCCCTGTCGGTAAATACTTTGTTATTTGTGCTGTTTATACCTGGACCTGAATACCTATTTGATTTGATTTTTGTTACTATTTTCTTAAATATTGATACTTATTTTGCAAATGACTAAATGACCTAGAATGAATAAATGATTTACCAGGTCGATATAATTTTTGTCGACTCTATACTAATTCTGATAAGTGGTTTGTAAGTATACAACAGTCGAATAGGCATATTCGATATAAAACCTGACAAGTAAACATATTCATTTAACATCTACTGATATAAGAGATGAGAAGTCCATATTCTTACTTGTAAGTCGACATAAATATCAAACAATTCGACATTTATGTCTGGCAAGTCAAATTATCATATTGCAACCCAGTATAACAATCAGTCGTGTTCAAATCACACATCAATTCTATCTAAATGATCTGAAAAGTCAACAGTACACTTCACAAAGTGAATACATTAAGCAAGTCGATATCATATATGTTGCATCGACATAAAACTTGAGAATTCAGCAAAACTATGACATGTTAATAAGATATACAACGCGGCGAAAACAAATATGGCAAGGAATTTGGTGGGTCTTTTCACAAATGTACCAATTTCGACGCTTTTTGGATCCCGTAGGCTGTTTGCAGCTTACTAAATGGTTTGGTTAAAATTAGCCAATTGGTTCTTGAGAAATTTCAAAATGTGTAACATTGACGGGAAACTGATACTTCTTGTTTACTTAGGTGCCTTTAACCAATGACCTTTCACCAACGTTGTCACAATAATTCTTAGATAATTATCAACATCTTTCTTGTATATCTTTTTATACATAAAATTGATGTTTTGAGTTGATAAGCCGTTTAAATAAAACTGTACACTATGTCATTTGAAACACTCCCTCAAGGCTTGTTTATATAGTGATCTCGTTTTCATTCGTAAACTTTATATACAGTGACTTAACAATCCCGCATACCAAACGTGAGACATTTGTTCATTGATTCATAAGAAGATTTTTGATGTACCAATTTCTGCCCACTTTGGATCCCTATATAATCTAACCATTATTATTTCTTATATAATCTAGCCGTTATTATGTCATATATAATCTAGCCCTTATTAGTCCCTATATAATCTAGATGCCTTTTACTTCCAGATTAAATGTGGCTTCACGTGGGGATAGTTCAAGTTTGGTTCAGAGTAAGCCACTGGTTCCATTAGGGAAGAAATCGGAAACGGTTCAAGGTTGACGAAAATAGATTTTTCATTTACAAAGATGTGTGTAATCTTAGCATTTGACCCCATTTGACCTTTACATTTTGTCACACTCATCCTTAGTGACAACTTTCTTAAAATTATTTGCATTCAACAAGAGGCTAATAAGGTCTTAACGATAACATCAGTGAAATGTAAAATAACAGTGAAAATATGCTGGCCATAATGAATTTTGTTCCTGTTTATTTGATTGTTGTTTTACGTCCAATCAAGAATTTTTTCACTTATATTGAGATTTCACGAGATATAGGCGAAGTGCCACAGAGTTTTACCTATGCCATGGCTTGACGCCAATGCTTTGAGCGTTCTTTCACGTGTCACGACAGACGTGACACGTGACCTGGGTTTTAAGTCTCATCCGCAAGATCCATGTCTTTCACTCCGTATGCCGAGAGTTTGGCGAAGGAACAGTCCCTACCATTTTTAACAAGAGGCACATGGGCCACATCGCTTACCTAAACCGCTTTGGTATCTTACAAATATGGGAATCTCAATTTACAAATTATTATAACAGTCTTTGGAAGTGGAGGAGACTTAAAAATGAATGAAAATGACAAAGTCGAGAAAGATGTAAAAACAAGAAATTGAATTATGCATCTATGTAAATCACTCAGATGCAATTAGTTTCTAAATCCATGCAGCAGTTCTGGAGAAAATTTTCAAAGAGGCGTACCCCCTGAGACCTATTTTGCCCCACCCTCTCGATCCATCTCTGTGTCGATCTGGTCTAAAAACGCAAACTTGGTAGAACTTGGGTAGTTGCTTCCTTTAAAGTTTTGTCAAAATCTTGAAGAACAAGCTGAGAGTGTGAAAAAATGTCCACCCCCTTCTTTTGCAGGTTTAAAAATTCATAAAAAATTCAAAATAGTGAACTTCAGCTAAATTCATTCAGAAAACCATTTCTGTACTTAATACATGTAAAACCCCCTGTGTCGATCTGCCCGCAATGTACAAACTTGATAGAGGACCTGGAGTGCTTGCTTCCTAGAAAGCTTCATCAAAATCCCATCAGTGGTTTTAAAGAAGAAGCAGACAGTGTGAAAAGTTATCCCCCTCCCTTCATTTTTGCAGTCTTAGAAAATTCGTAAATAAATCAAAAAATAAAATTTCAGCAAAATTCTTTCAGAAAAGCATTTATCTACCTAATTACAGGTACAACACATAAAATGAATACATCGTAATGAATAAATGAGAAGAAAATCAAAAACATAATACAAAAATGAATGAAAATTACAAAGTCTAAAAGACGTCAATTGACTCATACATCTCTGTACATCACTTAGATGCAATTAGTTTGTCAATCCATTCAGAAGATTTTTAAAGAGGGGTATCCACTAAGGCCTTTTCAGTCCCACCCTGGATCCACCCCGAGCCGATCTGGCAGAAATGAACAAACTTGGTAGAGGACATTCAGTATTTGCTTCCTATAATAAGTCCTTAGCGGTTTTGGAGAAAATTTCGAAAATGTGAAACGTTAACGGACGGACAGACAGACAGACGAACGGACAGACGACGGACAAACGATGATCAGAAAAAGCTCAATTCAACCGTCGGTTCAGATGAGCTAAAACGTATTCAGTATGACCCGGTCCGAGAATCGAACCCGGGACCTTCTGCTTGTGGAACGCTCTAACACTGGACCACCACAAGCGGTCGTTGAGATGACTTTTCTGCAATACCGTTTCTGTTCAGTAATACATTTACCGATATATCACACAGCAAGACAACGAATTATCATCGAATAACCAAATACATGTATTTCATTATCACAAATGAGCTATTAATTTTAAGATATAACATTACAAAAATACATAAATATATAATATATACCCAAACCTTTCAAACAGACAAACACCAAAGCACACAATACAGGCGTGTACACATACACACCGACACACACAAAGATACACACACACATATATATATATATATATATATATATATATATATATATATATATATATATATATATATATATATATATATATATATATATATATAACACCACTGACATACACACAGAGACAAACATAGACATACACGCAAAAAAATGCAAATACACACAGGTAGACACACAAACACAGATACCGATACACATACAGTCACACATACACAGATACACATACATATACACACATAGACAGATACATAATACAGAAACACACACGCACACAGAGATGCACAAAGACATACACACACCACAGATACACATACAAACAGCCAAGCACACACAGATACCCATACATATACACATAAACACACAAAGACACAGACAAACATACATATGCAGTAACAAACATAAAGACACAAAGACATACACAGAAAGACACACACATACAAAGACACACACATAGAAAGACGCACACATACAAAGACACACACATACAAAGACACACACATACAAAGACCCACACATACAAAGACGAACACATACAAAGACACACACATACAAAGACGAACACATACAAAGACACACACATACAAAGACACACACATACAAAGACGCACACATACAAAGACACACACATACAAAGACACACACATACAAAGACACACACATACAAAGACACACACATACAAAGACCCACGCATACAAAGACACACACATACAAAGACACACGCATACAAAGACACACACATACAAGGACGCACACATACAAAGACCCACACATACAAAGACCCACACATACAAAGACACACACATAGAAAGTGGCACACATACAAAGACACACACATACAAAGACACACGCATACAAAGACACACACATACAAAGACACACACATACAAAGACACACACATACAAAGACACACACATACAAAGACACACGCATACAAAGACACACACATACAAAGACACACACATAGAAAGTGGCACATATACAAAGACACACACATACAAAGACCCACGCATACAAAGACACACACATACAAAGACACACACATACAAAGACCCACACATACAAAGACACACACATACAAAGATACACACATACAAAGACACACACATACAAAGACACACACATACAAAGACACACACATAGAAAGTGGCACATATACAAAGACACACACATACAAAGACCCACGCATACAAAGACACACACATACAAAGACACACACATACAAAGACACACACATACAAAGACACACACATACAAAGACACACACATACAAAGACACACACATACAAAGACACACACATACAAAGACGCACACATAGACACAATAGAGCTCTTATAAATCCGCATCTTTGATACCAGCTTTACATCAGCTTTACACCAATCTATGTCTGTTCAATCACAAAGATTATATTTAATGCAGAGGATTTGATAAACACCAGTATTTTAATTTGTCATATTGAATACCCAATAGTCTCTAGGTAATTTGCTCATGCACAAAATGTAAACAATATTTATGCAAATTTTTTCATCAAATAGACTAGTCATATTGTATTTCAATCACAAATCCATACCTTAATCATTCTACCAAGTGAGATTTGAAGCGGTCCCAATCCCTCATTTACTGATAACAGGTAGGATATTCTAGAGAAGCTCATAATGTTGGCTATGGCAAATAATGACTCGCCGACGTTAATAGGATCGATGGCGTCCCAGTAGTAGCGATCTGTCCAAATAATGCAATAATGCAATATTTATGTCACAACAAATTATCAAATAGAAATTCATAACACGCGAGTAAATTTATATCCTAATGAATGAAGCTTTACTCTCAAGTAAATTATATTCTTTATTTGTGGTTATTATAATCTAGAAAACACAACCTGTATAATGATATTCTACCAAATATTGTCTTATCAATCTTCGTTCATAAAATTCTGAATATTAGCAATGATATTCTAGAGGATAAGTAAATAACCAATCCCTGTACTCCACTAAGTAAATGGATATTTGCCCGCTTATATCACCGTGATCATAGAACCAAATCAAAATGAGTAACAGATACAGATATTAAAGTACACGCAGTATTGCTATTAACAAGTATGTCATTAGGAAACACACACACTCACACACACACACACACACACATATATATATATATATATATATATATATATATATATATATATATATATATATATATATATATATATATATATATATATATATATATATATCGCCCCAAAGCTATTGGAGTTTATGTACCTGCATTTAACCAATAAAACTGCCAGTCAATAAAATGTCTGGATGTAGGGTTGGTGTTGACGACGTCCATAGATCTTAAAGCATTCAACGCTAACTGACCCTGCGTAAAATATATTGTATACGTATTTAGCGTAATTGAATGGCATATAAATCAAGAGAGAAATGAAGTATTAGCATGATGTTGTGACTTCTTTTAACTATTTATACGTTTCATTCTTATATTACATGTAATTAAATCTACTTTCGACTGAGAAATAAAAACTGCGAAATATCTGGAAACTACATAATAAGACATGAACTGTAAGTCGTACCGAAAGACTAATGCTGGTATGAGTTATCAAACTATATAATAACACATGAACTGTAAGTCGTATTCAAAGACTAATACTGGCATCAGTTATCAAACTATATAATAACACATGAACTGTAAGTCGTATTCAAAGACTAATACTGGCATGAGTTATCAAACTATATAATAACACATGAACTGTAAGTCGTATCCAAAGACTAATACTGGCATGAGTTATCAAACTATATAATTACACATGAACTGTAAGTCGTATCCAAAGACTAATGTTGGTATGAGTTATCAAATGTTGACAATGTATAGTAAGTACAAAGTGTTTACATTTTATGTCAATTATTTTACCAAAATAAATATAGATGAAAAACAACATTTATTATGCATTACCTTGATCATGACGAAGTATCTGAGTGTAAATGAGGCAAAATACAAACAAAGTAACGCAGTGTCCATTAAGTTGTACCAGGACGTCATATAGACACCTATTCCTGATTGAAATAGCTGATTACATTCTTGACAAGCGAATCCTGAAAACATTATCATAAAAGTTGAATACATATTTTGAAGATCAGTATTCAAAATATAAAAACCTGATGAGAATCTATATATAACCTGATATATAAGCAGTTAAATCAGGTACAGATATGAAATATTCTATAATAAGTTGTAACTAAGCTATTGGGGGAAGATTTGAAATTAGCATTTTGTAAATTTTATGGTCGTTATAAGGATCTTGTTTATAGTTACCGTCTTTTGAGCTATGACAAATCATTTTAAAATATTTTGTTTTTGAACGTGTTTCCTTGACACTCAGTTATCACAACGGATCACCTTTGGTACGTTATTCTAATACTGCGCTTACATTTGTTTTTAACCAAGAAAAGAGATCTTTCGGATGTATACAAGATAAAATATTGCATAAAATTTTCATATAAAATTCTGTCGACCACAGCTAATATTGCTTTAAAGGGGCATTAGCTGTATTTTTTTTCAAAAAATGTCTTTCCTTTTTCACTGCTTAGATTGAAATACTATCACAAAAAAAAGATATATACACAGGTATAAAAATTTTTGAATTCCTATATATTTTGTGAAAATTGCTTGAGACACCCCGTTTGACAACTATTCACTTACTATTTATTAAAGATATACCATATTGGACCTGACCTTATTTTCACATAATACATTGAAATATTATATTTTTACGCCTGTTTACAATTCTTATTTGTTATTGTACATCAGGTACAAGTAGTAAAAATAGAAAAGAAATCGAGATGAATAATACCACTGACATAGATGACATACCGAGAACCCAGAGAGATATCAACATTTGTGTAACAGTCGGGAATGGTGGCCGTATCGGGAAGTCTTGTCCCATCAGTGAGTGGTTCGTGACTTTTCCATAAAGCTGATAAATGTTGTACACATCTTGGTACACTGTCTTCAATGACCTGGAGCTGGACAGAGTGTTGGTTGATTCCGCTGTAGAAACTATTATAAGCACCAGAAATCCCAAGAAAGACATGGTGTGACAAATAAATTTGACACAAGGGTATTGCATCATTTTGATTATCTAAAAATAGAAATTAAACATAATATTATACAGTAACTTTATTTTTAAATACGTCTATGCAATATAAAAAAATTCAGATACCAAAGTATAAATCAATAGAATGTCCAGCACATAGATACAAATCCGGTAAAAATGGACAAACACGGACCTTTGGAAACCAAGTGGTGGGATCAGGTGCCATGGAGGAGTAAGCATCCACTGGCGACCGGTCACACCCGCCGTGAGTCCACATTCAAGTCCAATGAAACGCGTGAGGAGTGTATCCTCGTCACAATTGGTACAGACGTCTCAAGAACCACCAACGAAAATGCAACTCAATATTTCACTTAGTGAAACAGAGTAGTCGCAAACAAGACTATTAAACCGACCGTAAAATTTGCGGAACGTTGACATTAAACGCGGTTTTCGATATCCTTGTGTCAATAATTTGTCAGTGAGTAGTTTACCTCTGTATATGAAATCTTCATATGCTGTACACGCCCTGGAATTGTGAAATATAAACTCCATATGCGGGTGACTGAGGGATATTACTACTTAAATGTGGAAAATTTACGATTGGAAAGCCGAAATCGTCGCGTTTGTCGTATAGCTTAGTTGATAATTTCCCGTCTGTGTTTATATTAGGTAAAATGTCTAAGTATGAAGCGTGTGTGCTTGATCTGTTGTATCTTTAATTTCTAGTTCGCTGGGATATATCGCATTGACATATGTATGAAAATTGTCATTATTAATTGACAAAACGTCGTCGATATATCTAAATGTCAAATTAAAGGACACCGCTAACTTTTTCTTCTTTTGATTCAGCAGTTTCTGAATGAAGTCTGCTTCATATGAATAAAGGAACAGGTCGGCCAATATAGGAGCACAATTGGTTCACATAGGAATGCCGACAGTTTGTTGAAAGACCACGTCTCTGAACATTACAAATTAATTGTCTATTAGAAATTCCAGCAAGTTTTTTATATCAACTTCAGTATATTTATGTGTAGAATCAGAGTGGTGTTTGACGAAATAAGTATCCTGATAGCCAATCACTAGATATTTAAATTTTCGGGTACCACCTTTAGTGAAAAAACAGTTGTCTATGATGCTGAAAAGTCTTTATTTTAATTTTTTATGTGGAATAGTTGTGTAAAGAGTAGAGAAGTCATAAGTTTTTATGCTGTGAATTCGAGAAAAATTGTGTGCCTTCAAATTTTCTAAAAAGCTGTTTAGAATTTTTAAGTATCCACATCTGATTCTATATAATAAATATCATACCAAAATTATGCTTTTGCGGGAAAAGACCGAAACAAATGCTTAAGACAATCGTCTCTCTAAATATGAAAAAAAATTCAGATACCAAAGTATAAATCAATAGAATGTCCAGACTTTATCAGCTGAGCTCGAATTCAAAATAAATGTTTCAAACAGAAAATGGGCATATTGCCATATAATAAAACATTTCATTGAGTTGAAAGAACAACAGCATATTTTTTTCGACATAATCAAAACATGCTGATCACAAAACTGCGAAAAATTCCTGATCTTAATATATTTTATAGTGTGTCCAGTGCAAGTTAAAGATGTATATTAACACCTGGCAGCCTTAATTACAGATGGGTTAATCTAATTTAAAGGAAGCCGTAATGTAATTGCTATGGCTACCCAACCCAAATGACGATTATTTACATGTAGCGAGGAGGCAGAACAACACAAAAGAATCAGAAGACTGGCGATCACATATTGAGGAAATAATTTTAGATTTGATTTTACGGCGACAAAAGTTGCGTTTGTTTCTGTTCTGTCTAGAGAGCTGAATGACTTTAGAAATTTTTGAATATAGCTTATTGGTGTTCTGAACAACCTTTATCATTTTTCTACAGAACTGATTGCTTTTCCAGTTTATTTGTAGAGTTTATGACTTTCTGTATTATGTATTTTCAATACAGCTTATCCGTGCTCTTTGTTGCAACTGTAGGACCGATATAAAGCTGATAGCTTATAAATATTATAAACATAATACCAAAGTTATAAAACTCAAGACGATCGTTTCTGTCAATTAATTTCTGTCAATTATTTCTGTTTAATCAATAGAAATGACCAATTTTTTTATGTTTCAATAGAACTGATTGCTGTTCCCTGTTTTATCTATCGAGATGTATAAATTTCTATATTTTTTTCTCCAGGATTGATTGCTTTTTTCCTGTTTTATCTTTAAATCTGAACAATTTTCTGGTCCATTTTTTATCTAATTTTATCTAATTTTTTGCGGAGGTAATTGTTTGCTCACTTGTATTTCTACAGAGCGGAGTGATTTTTTACATTTGCGATTGTGATGTACATCTCTCGACACGATATTCAATGACGTGCAAATACAAACATTATACCTTTGAAATTAAAAGTAGCATCAGCTGTGTTTACAAAAAAAAATATTTCGATGTTTTCTACTTTTACTACTTGTACTTGATATACAATAACAAAATCTTATAGTCCTATATATTTTGTGAAAATAAGGTAGGTCCAAAGTGATATGCATATACAAAAAGTATGTTATCAATTGCAGATGAAAAAGTGCCAAACCTGGGTTTCTCAATCAATTTTCATAAAATATATAGGAATTTAAGAATTTTTATTGTTTATCTCTTTTTTGTTATTTTATATCAATTTAAGTAGTAAAAAAGGAAAGACAATCGTTTGGTTAAAACATAACTAATGCTCCTTTAAGCATTTCAGTTATTCTATGAGAGTTTGTAGATATGCTTATATTTTGAAACCATTATAAACATGACCACGTGATTCTATGTGTGTTTTATTACCAAAACAATTCACATGCCACAAGTTCAAACTTAGATTAATGTTATTGTATTTTGGGCCAAGAATATGCTATTGTTAAAACGTTTATATTTAGTCGTTATTTATGAATAAATTTTATGTAGTATGCATACAATAATTAAACAGAATAATGCATTAGATTTGATATTTTCAGTATCTGAAATTTACTTTGATATTAATTTTGCCCTCCTGAAATAATATTTATCATCGAAGTAAGGTAATGTTAGCTGCCTTCTGACATAGTATTTTTTAAGATCTATATAATTTGGCCAGGATTCTTCATTAATCAGTCAAAAGTTTGAACACGTAATCTAATGCTATTTAGTTTTAGTAAGTGATCGGCATATTTTGAATAACAACACCTGCGTCATACGGTCAATGTTATTGACATACAACACTGAAAATGCGTATTCATAATTTGTATGTATGCAGATAACATCCGTGCTCTAGATAATATTGAAAGATATGATTTAAACTCTACAGTTTGAGAATGACTGCAGTGAATGATTCACAACATTAAAAATTCATGTGAATGAAATGAAATTAATGTGTGTACAGCATAAATATTAATGATAAACATTGTCACTAATAAATAACAAAAATTTGCTCCAATGTCTTTTTTTTTAAATTCGATCAAATCTTGTTTGTTTAAGGTTTTACTGTTTTTAAATTGAATTCTAAACCAATGTATATGCTTATACATGTACAAACATTAATATGAAATCCTTATATACAGTATTAATCCAAACCTCAACAAACAGATAAACAGAAAGGAAATATACGTAATCTACAGGATATAAATGCAGAGAAGTGAAAAGAAATTAGATTAGCTGGTGTACTGAAAGATCATGTGTATTTAACATTTAATATAATCAGGATTAAATCGCAGAATCGTGGCGTTTGTGAACGGTGAAACGGTTTTCAAGAGATGTTAATTTCGTCACACCTGATCTCATGTCATTTAAACAAAGTTCAGTTTTTGTCCAATATACATTATGTATGTATAATGTTCTAAGGACACAAAGCTTTTTTCAAAAAGAGTTTTGTTTTGTTCATTCGTAATTCAAAGGCGAATTCAACCTCTATAAATCAACTATACTGTTACAATATACAATCAGATCACGTATTCTGGCACCCGACCCACAGTATATGCCCTATAATAAATGTACATAATGTTATTAACCGTCGATTTAACGGAATTTACAACTTTCAACACCTACGGTAGATATTCAATCGAAATGTTTTAGTCGAGAAATCACGAGATACAATGACGCTAGTGTATCACATTGGAATTATTATCGGAAGTTTGTGTTCGAGAAAAGTGTTTTTTACAGGAACTGATAAATGTTACACTAATGAGTTTATGTAGAATTAGAATAAATTTTATTTTACCTATCGGCTGCATATTACAACATAAATTTCTATTTCACCCTTAGTAAATTATTGTTTCTTTATAAAATATGTTTCCCTCTAACGGAAAATTGAATACAACGACAAAATCTCTAACCTTTAACCTATAACCTTGCCTTGGGTCAAGATCTTCCTTACAACCAATACTTTAATACCCTATACATTTGATATCAATTAGAAATAAGTTTTTATTTATATTTTGTTATTTTAAATTTAAATCAAAATTTGTAGGTTTTTAAAATATCATGGGTTAAGATAATGTTTTCTTTGTTCAAATATATAAAATACAATGGTGCTATTAGGTCAGAACAACTCGAAACTGATAAAATCACGCAACATCAACCAGAAGTTACAGAGTGTCTCAAATGGCCATATATATATATATATATATATATATATATATATATATATATATATATATATATATATATATATATATATATATATATATATATATATATATATATATATATATAGAACCCCCTCTCATTCTTTTAGAAACTTTATCGTTATAATTACAAACCTATAAATGAACCCCAAAATTGTAAACTACCTATATGAAAATGGCTAGTTTCCACAGTCAAACCATTTAAATCAAGGTTTTACCATGAAGTTCAATGCGATACGCGTGTAATTACAAAATGATATTATAGCCATTTCATTTACATGTTAACAGATTTTAAAATCAGAAGAGTATTGATAATGTCCCCAATACCTACTTTTGTCAGCCTTTTGTGATAATGAGGCTTTTAATTTTTCCATTTTAACGCGGACCATTAGTTTAGTATTCATCTGCTCTCGTCATCTTTTGAAATATTTATCGTAGCTTATTCATGATTTTGTTTGCATCGACACATGGATCGAAAGCAGTATTATAATTGAACCGTAAATATTGGATAGACTAATCAAGAGGCATTGATAATAAATCGATGACTCCAAAGGAAACAGTGAAAATGTTTTGTATATTTGTGTACATAATGGAAATAGCATAAATATTCAAACACCAAACAGCGAACATCAAAACATGTTATGATGTCAGAATTCTCTCTCTCTCTCAAAGTTACACAATTTTAGTATCATTATTTTATCAAATATTATTTGTCGCTACGTTTTAACTTATTTGCAAATTCATATCTAAAACCAGTACAATTCACATTTCGGTTTTACATGCTATGCGTATATGTCATTATCCAGGTTCGTGACGTGCAATATGAAACCAAACTGTAACAGCCATTTTGGTGTATACAAAAAGCCATATGCTGACTGTTTGACAATCAGCTGTGTTTGTTTTGTACATTGATTGACATACACTAACAAAAAAGAGATATATATAAACATAGAAATACTTAAATTCTTATGTCGTTTAGGAAACCCATGTTTAGCACTTTTTCAACTGCAACTGATTAACTCAGCCTTACTTTTTCTATATGGATACCATACTGGTCCTGACCTCATTTTTACAAAATATATCGAAATATAAGAGTTCTTTATGCTAGTGTATAGCGCTTATTTTTTATTGTTCGTCAAGTACATGTATTAAAAGTAGACAAAAATCTAAAAAGAAAGAACTGAGTAAACACAGATAATGCAACAATTGTTGTAAGCTTCAGTTTCCCATTTTGGACAACCCGACAACTGATGATATGAACAAGATTAATCATAACTATATATGTCGGCATATTGCACATGTACATTGAAAATGAAATTATTCATATAACAGAATATTACTATTACAAATATATAGAGACTTTATAATGGAAAGTATTATTATATAAAGTAAAACCTCGATAGAATAGTTCAAGGGATCACATAGAAAAGTTCGAAACATCATAACATAACCGAGAATCATACGATTTTTAGACTTACCTTTGAATTGGGAAACGTTAAATGTACCAAAACCAAAAATGGGTAGCTCAATATAAAAGAAACAATCAAGAAAATGCGGCGAGGCCAGCTCGCACGCTCAAGGACATCCATTCCGAGGTTCCAAGTTTTCATTAATTTTTGTTGACAACTCGGATGAGCGACAAACTACAAAACAAAATACAGACAAGTGTAATTTTTATGCAAAACTTTGACTACTTAAAGTGGATATCTATGCCCAAAACGAATAAAACAAAAAAGGAAAATAATGTGATGGTAAAGGTGGTGAAATTACTACGATAGCCTGGATAAAAGAAATCACCAGCTACTAAATTGGATACGTCTAGAATTAAGGGCGATGGGGGGCAATTCAAATGCGACACTCCGACACTTCAACGACGGAGGGGCAGACAAAGAAAATAGCAGAAGAGAATAGTGTAATACTCTGTCAGTGTTAATCTATATACTGATACACAAGCTGGTAAACGATCACTCGATGACAAATTAGTTGTGTTTTTATTTTGTTGAATTTTATATCAGAAGTTACATATAATTTACCTGTGTCGACAAATCACGATATTATTATTACAGTGTCCACGGTTACGAAGGAAAAAATAATGTGACATATCGGATAAACACACATTCTTAATTCTAAAAATATGTTTAGGCAAAATATCTGTGATATTACTTCTTATAAATATGCGATCAAATTTTTTAGGGATATAAAATTACATTTTCTGCTAATACCTTTTTTTCTCTGAAATGTATGGCAAGTTTTAACCTAGCAAGGTTTTCGTACTGGTTGTCGCCAGGATTGCCTTTTTTGTTCATCACTATCTCTAGTTCATCTTGAGTGCGCACTCGATCGGTTAACTTGACTACGTACTCGCTTAGCTGGTCAGCCAAATCCTTATATTCTTTCTGTAAAGACGTTGGAAATATGTCAAGCAATTTATCAGCATTTCATATATCAAGGTTCGGTAGATATAGACATATTCGATCGAAAATCTTGTTTTTATTTTCCAGTGTTTAACAGATTTATCATTAAATGATGAACTTAACAAAACTTGTATATGAAGTTTAATTAACGTGTTAAATGGGTAAATTGTTACATATTTGTTCACGTCAATAGAGGGAACACTTTGTAAACATGACATTGTTCTATTACATTTAGTCACAGTGACTTTGTCAATGTCTATAGCACTATTGTATCATACCATATTTAACATTGAAATAATGAGGTGTTTTTTAATAACAGAATATTACATATAGATCAACATGAGAAGCAAAGACAGACTTTTGAGTACAGTAATACCTCGTGGTACTGTCACCTGAAACATTAAATGAAATCAAAAAGAAAATTGTAAAAGTAAATTTTCAAAAGTTGTGGCGTAAACCGAGGTGGCAAATGAAACGGGGACATTATAAAGAGGTTTTACTGTAATTAGTCTATTGACATAATGTAATGTTCCATGACGATAGTTTTGTTATAAGATTCTCACCTTGAAGTATTTCTCAATTTTTGACAAATGTCTCAATTCTGCTCCCAGTTCAAACGCTGTAAGCACAGGGTCTTTGCTTGAGAGAGATATGTATGCTTCACTTGCCAACCCTCTGTATGCGTTCAGTCTGTACTTTGCAGAACGTAGCGTGTCAAATTTCAATTTGTTCGTACATTCCTGACAACTGCATCTATACTTATGTGGTTTACGTATAACTTCGCCCCTCAGTAAGAGAAGCTGAACAATCTCATACTGGTTCTTTTGAGAAGTTAGAATCAATGGGGTTATATCTGGTGAGAATTGAGATTCTTCGAAACTGGTTTTAAAAAAGTGGTCTTCATTCCCAAGCTTTTTCCTTTCTTTCCACATTTCCAGATAGCGCCTATGTTTAAGTATGGTCTCTGCAATTTGAATGTGCCCGGCACTAATAGCTTGTAATACTGCTTCGTAAATATGGCGTCCACTGGATCTATCCAACAATACCTCCACAACCTATCAGACAAGAGCGAGAATTGACATATCGCCAAGTGTCTGACACATGGCTGTCCATGTGCTTTTTTGACGTCATTTGATTGTGATGTCAATATCACATAAGCGTTTGACGGGCCATTTAAGTGTGACGACATAATTGAAATGTCTGCCAAAAGGTGTCGTGTCGGGCATTTGGCGATAGGTCAATTAACCATATCAGAACAATACCAAGCAGACCTTACGATTTTGACAAATTATCTGATAATCAAAATATCAGATACAAAAGCATAAATCTTCCGAATGTCCACGATACATATATAAATCTGGTGAATATTGGACAAACATGGACCTCTGAAAATTCATAGGTAGGATCAGGCTTTATGGAGGTGTAAACATCCCTTGATAACCGGTCACACATGCCTTGAGTCCAACAGTTGGCAGAGAGAATGAATACTTGTATTTGCTATACGCACATAGTATGCAATTTCGAAACCTTTTGGGCGATTCTTTTGTTGTGCACTGTATATGTGATTGCAATTAATTCCGTGATATGAAATTATTTACAAGTAATACAATATCCTTTACTGGTGTTCCGTGATAGATGACAAATTAAACATCCTTTTAATTAATTGGTTATTCGTGTCTGTGTGACAATATTCAACAGAAGACAATATATAATGACGTATTGGAAAGATTTTAGTATCTATTTAGTTCTTTTTATTCCTATAAAAATGCATTATCTAGAATTTTTCTCTGCTAATGCGCTTTGACTTAGCTTTTTCACAAGTGCAAAGATGATATCGACTTTCAATATTATTGGACAATTTTATTTTCGCCATATTAAAGCATGTATGTTATACAAATTTGTGTAAGTTACAGTAGTTCTTTTACTATATATTCAACAGTTTTACCAACAGTATAATTCACCTAAAACATAAACATTTCCGATTTTCCGAATTTGACAAAGAGTGTCAAGCCCAATTTAATTAATCCTTTTTGGTTATAACATACATTTAAAATGGATACCAATTTTCTTTGAAATAAGGCTTGAAAAGAGTATCGATGTATGCTAGAATGGGAAAATAACTTAGATTTTCTTCCAGTAGTTGTAACAAGGTTTTGATTTTCCGGATATCAAGGGTACTTCACTGGAAATTCATTTTCTCTGAGTCTAACTATGTAATCGTCAAATGCGGTACGGTTTCATCATTATAACACTTGTGTATTTTTATAGTCTGATATTATTTCTAGACTTGAATTGTCCTTCGGATGAGACAGAGGTACCGTGTCACAACAGTAGGGGTCGGCACTTTAAAGAACCCTCACTGCTCAATGGCCGTAAGTGCGTAAGAGCATAGGCCAAAATTTGAAGCCCATCACCGGCATATGGTGACGTCTCCATATGAGTGAAAGATTCTTGAGTGGGGCGTTAAACAACAATAAACAAACGAACAACATCTAGATTTGGATTGTTCAATGATTTAGGTATGTCTCAAATTAGTTGTGTATAATTTCTAGTCAGAGAATATTTCTACCCTTGGACTGTTCTATGATTAGAGCTCGTCGCAAACACAGTTGTGTATATTAAATCTGATGAAATTTCTAGACTTGGGTTGTTCAATATTTCTGGTTCTTCACAAATACACTTGTGTATTTTTGTCTGTTAGTATTTTGGATTTGCATTGTTCGAGTATTAAGGTTCATCACAAGATGTATGTATTGTCTTAATCTGAGAATATTTCTGGAACTGGATATTTTGTTATTTTTTGTATTTTGAAAAATACCCTGACTTGGACTGTTCTATGATTAGGGTGCATTGCAAAAAACACTTGTGTATTTTCTTAGAATCAGAATATCCCTAGACCTGGACTGTTTCTTATTGAGGTATATCACAATGAAATTTGTGTACTTATATAGTCTAAGAGCAATTCTGGATTTCAACTGTTCTGTGATTTGCTTCATCGCAACTAAACTTGTACATTTCCGAAGGTTAAGATCAACTAAATATTTGAATTATTTGGAAAAACTAGGTTTAACACATGGATGTTATTTTTATTTTATTTTTTTTTTTGCCAATGATAACACAATCAATTTCTTATTGTACATCTCAAAATATAGATCCTAACATGGCGGAGCTAGAAACAGGTAAGATCATTTTATGCTAATTTCTACACGTAAACGCGTTGTTGTCAACCATTACTCAGCTGCAAAGTTGCTCTGTACGGTTTTGTTGTGTATGTTTATTCTTGATACACTCCAAATAAAATAATCATAACACTGTGCACAAATAACAAGAAAGATAATCGTAACTGTCTTATTGTGGAGATCAGATCATCAAACAAAACTAATTTCACCGGTGATAGATCCTGCGTAGAGAGTTTTCCTTTTTTCCTTTAAGAGTCGTTGATCCGTTTTATAAGATATAAAATGTGTGGTGATGAGATTTCTGAAACCTAATCATGATACATTAACTTCTATGTTATCCGCTTAATTATGGTTCTTACCGATGTAGAGGCGGATTTTATACTGGGTGTTTTCACTGGACGTCAAGCAGACCGCGTACTATATCTGACTTGCTAATTGAAACCTACTTTTACTCTGTGAAAACCACATTAATAAGTAAAACGTACATTTCTTTAATGAATAAGGACTTTCATTAACAACATAATTTGAGACAGATAAACCGATAAGTTTTCATTCAAAAGAAATGCTCAAGACGATTGTCTTAAAAACTTCATCAGTTGAGCTCGAGTTTAAAATAGATGTATAGTTCCAAAACAGAGAGCGGTATCATACAAGGCCAAATGATAAACCCTAATGTATTCCCAAATTCCCAAATGAGAAAAAGTTTTAATCTAGAAATGGATCTGTCGTGTCATACTGCTCAGCAATTCAGACATCAGAATAAGCTGAAGTTATTATCAGACTTTCAAAGAACATATTTAAGTCATTCACCCCTTGAGACACATTTGGACTGGTCTGTCATTGATTTACGGCAGAGTCCACTGTTTTTCAGGGGGTGATGAGTTAATGGCGTTAGACTCTATCTAAATGTCATTGTTTTGTCAGGTAAATATCTTAACTTAATCTATAATAAAATACGCTACTAAGTAAAATGGAAGAAGTACCAATGGATAATCGAAATTATGTTTACCAAAATTCTGATTTGTTATTACTTTTACTACTTATACTTGATGTACAATAACAAATAAAAGCTATACACAGGATTAAAAAGTCTTATAAACCTATGTATTTTGTGAAAATAAGGTAAGGTCCACGACCATTGTGGTATTTAATATAAATAGTAATATTGAGTTAATCAGTTGCAAATTTAAAGTGCGAAATATTGGTTTCTCAAGCAATTTTCACAAAATATATAGGAATTTCAGAATTTATATGCTTTTGTATATCTCTTTTTTGTTATTGTATATCAATCTAAGTAGTAAAAAGGGGGAAAATTAAGATTAACACCACTAATACCCCTTTAGGTAATTTAATTTGTTCCATGTTACTTACATTTTACGAAATTGACCTTATCACCAAACTTGACCTTTTCACCGAATTTGCCTAGAAAGGTTTCCATGGAACATTTGCGACGGGTGTGGCATGCCAGCAGAAGATGCTGACTCCTTCCGGACACCTGGTCTTATCCCGTTTGGGATTCTCAATTCTTCTTCATGTTGAGAATATTTACACATCTAATTCGTCGTGTTATAATGGACTTGTGTTTTGATTATCGAATGATACTTCCTCAATTTTACTTTGTTACCTAGTTCCTAGAAATACTACTGTCTTTGATACTAACAAGAATCGCACGTCAGTAGTTTTTTCCTGTCTCAAGGCTAAAAGCAATATGAAATTTATTTCTGGATTGTCAAATCAACTAACTTAAACACTGAACGTCATTCCATACACAAATATGACCACACTTTGTTGCATGGAAATTAAATGAATGCAGGAAGGGACGTCCGTTCGTTCTGTAAATCGCATATGTTTCCATGATATTCGGTTATCTTCGTAAAAAAACACCTAAAATTAATTTGCGGTGTCGGATTCTAACAAAGAGTTACAATGAGTTACGTTTTGGCAAGTTTATTTCAACAATAAGCGTGTATTTGTTCATCTTTCTTTCTAGGAGCGAATTTTAGTTTTGAACCAGTTTGGTAAACTTTCCATTTGTTACATAAACTGGTTTTAAACTGGTTCTGAACTAAAACTGGTTTTTCATTTGTTTCATTCTAAAGCCACTCTACTTTATCAAACCATATAAACTGCCTCTTGAGGTGGTTTAGTAGGTTTATGCAAGTTTGTTGCTACAACAATATGGCGGTGACAACATGGACCAGTAGTAGTATCGGATATCTTTTATGTCTCCTCTGGACATCGTATGTACTTGGGCAGTAAAACTGTCATAATGACAGAGAGAGGTTTTACAATATTAAAACGGTGAATTGATGAATTCAGTCTCCAAATTGATTAGCTATCGATTGTCACTTTCTTTATCATGTTTTCACGTTTTTATTCAACATGGACATTGTCATAGTGTTTTTTGCCTTTTAGCATATTAATCCCCAGCAATTCAAAAAGTAGAAACATGACAATCAGGTTTAATAAATATAGCAATAAGATTAGCACTCTTTTTCTATAATTGGTATTATTGTCCCCTTTGTTTTTACATCCCATATAAAAGAGCGACTGTTTACTTCTTTCTGTAGGCCTACCCTAATTTGGTAGCTTAAACCATTTATTTGTTTGGCCATAAGAAAACCAGTCTTAGTTTCATAACCGGTTTGCAAACTAGTTGTAAACCATAAACCAAAATCAAAAACTAGTTTATTTGCAACAAATTCGCCCTTATATTTACGAGATAAATTTCTGAAATATATGTTATAGCGTAGTACTTTCGTTGTAAACAGCTTATTTTTATAGAAATATAAATGTTCTCATTAAAAAGCAATATTTCCTGAAATACCAAAATGTAAACGAAAACTCGAGAAAAAAAAAGAAATGGTTCACCATCATTATTGGTACTTTGTTGATAAACATTTCATTTGAAGTTAAGAAGATAATAATTAAGAATTACATGAAAAGTAGCAACAAACAATAATAAGCAATGCACATCAGTTATATTGAAACGTGTAACTCTGAAATCCCTCTTTATGTGAATATCACTTAATTACCATCATAACCCAGTTATTTGAAAGAAAATCCCACCCCCTTTCAATATTTCAATATATCCAGGTTCGTTGCAATTCGATTTTAATGTTACCATCATAATCAGATAAAACAAAACAGAAATACGTACCTCGAGATGTTCATTTTTTACGGCTAATCTGAGAGCTGTTCGTCCTAGGGCGTCAATACAGTCCACATTCAGGTCGGAATTACGTTCCAATAAACTCTTCACCGTTGGAATATCACCAAATTCGGCAGCATGTAGGAACTCTTCCTCAATGTCGGCCAACTGTCGATTATGAGCAGACTTATATAAATGTAAAACATTTGCCAAGCAACTAAATTTCCTACGTGCTCTCATTTTCATTTCAGTCGTTTAATTCAAAAACTCTAATATTGAAACCGTACAAAATCCAATGAACATAAACAAATCCATACTATAATCAAAGCCAAATAAAAAGCGCCTGCCTCTCGTAGTCATCCTGTTATATATAAAACATGTGACTATTTCTAAACCGAGTTTATGAATCATAGATAGAAATTGCTTTAATTTTATCAGTTGCATTGGTTAAATATGCAAAACCCAAACAGGAAAAATGTACAGCAGACCATCAGTGCAATGTCGATTATATTTCTAAAGGCAACTACAGTACAGGTTAAATATTAATGACAAGATTGATGCTTTCATCACACCGTGGTGATTGCAACTACACTAAAGTGTTCATCTTATAATGACTTAAATTTTAATCAATTACGGGATTAATTCTGACGCAGATAATTGTAGATAATTTTAGTTATGTTTCAGGACAATATATCCCAGAGCAATGTCATTGCAAAATACTTTGTGAATTACCACGTACTGAATCAAAAAACAAAACTTCATTAATAAACTCAATATGCTAAACATATTTACATTTACCAAGCATTTCAATATGCGATAGATCGATATATCATTTGTGTTATTTATGAATGTTTTATAAAAATCAAGTATTTATACCACTTTGGACTAGAAGTGGGTGTGGCCGGTCGACAGGGATTGCTTACTCCTCCCTGGCAGCTGATATCTCCTCTGTATGTTTAGCGGTCCGTATCCGTACAATATTCACCTGATTTGTATATTGTTTCCTGACCGTCTAACGATAAATACTTTGGTATATAACAATCTCCGATACCAAAATATAAATAATCGGGATACCCAGGATACATATATCATTCTGGTGAATATTGGACAAACATGGACCTCTGGAAATCCAGAGGTGGGATCAGGTATCATGGAGGAGTAAGCATCCCCTGTTGACCGGTCACATCCGCCGTGAGTCCACAGACAAATTCAAATGAAATAGGTGAAGAACAAATCCTCGTCACAATTGGTACAGACGACTCAATAACTGCTATCGAACAACTAGACATGAGGGTATACATAAACCTAGTACCTGGTATTTCGGTACCAGCTGTTCATCTTATACTAAAGTAATATTTGGCACTGTTAACACTATTTAAATTCAAAAACCACTGTCTAAAGCTAAGATAGTCATTTTTTTGGTACAGTGGTTACTCTTAGACGGATTTCGGCTATACTTTAAAAGCTAGATATTATTTTTTTACAGTGGTTACCTTGGCTATGATACCACTTTATCTTTAGAAAATACACATACTTTTCAAATTGGAGCTCAACTGATGAAGTCTAATTGACAGAAACGATATCGTCTTGAGCATTATAACGTTGGTATTAAGTTTATAATATTAGTAAAACGAAGTAATAATTACACAACAATATATAATTGCTTCTTAACCCTTTCTGCCCTTAAATATCTAAATGGAATGCTAAAATCCATTGTGAAGACCAGTCTATTATGGTCTGTAGGATTGAAAGGGTTAAATAAATTTGAGTCTATCCCACCTCTTGGTTTCCAGAGGTCCGTGTTTGTCCATTTTTACCGGATTTGTATCTATGTCCTGGACATTCTATTGATTTATGCTTTGGTATCTGAGGTTTTTATATTTCAAAGTATTTCATTTTACTTGATCTATTACAGATTTGCGGTGATATATGAATATGAAGTACATCAATCTTATAACAATACACATATGTAATATACTAGTAGCATAAATGCTAAGTCCTCCATGGCACCTGCTCCCACCTCTGTATTTCCGTGTTTGTCCAATGTTCATTAGATTTGAATATTGTCTCCTGGAGATCCTGGAGATCTATACTTTGGTATCTGAGATTTTTACATCTACTTTTAAAACCTTCTACAATCCGAACTCTGTCTATTTTGAACATTTTCATTGGTTCTACTACAATTTGGAATACATACATTATATTCTACATTACAAATAACTAGGGAATGAATACATCGATATATATGTTCTAGTTTTGTAAAATTCCTTTTTTAATCTCGTGTTAACAAATATTTGAAAATTGTTGAAAAATGAATTTCAACAAATATTTGAAAATTGTTAATAAAACGAATTTTAAAGTTATGTATATAGATCATACTAGAATTGGATTTTTTTATTTATGAGTATGCTGTTTGATTTTAAACCAACAATAAGATGGTGGCAAGTTAGAACAAGTATTTAACAAAGCAGTTCAAGATGTTTGTTGTCGTAAATATAATGGCGGGTGTGACAGGTAAACAGGGGATACTTATTCCTCCATGGTACCCGATCCCACATCTGGATTTCCAGAGGTCCGTGTTTATCTAATATACACTAGATTTGTATCTTTATCTGGACATCCTGAAGATTTATACTTCGGTATCTGAGATTTTTAAATAAAAAAGGTAGAACTTTGGAGTCACCCTGATGTCGCTCAATATACGTTTTCTAACACTATGGTCACCACATCTAGACTATTATTTATCCACTCTGTTGTCATTTCGTTATCCTGTTTTCCTGAGCGATAGTGGTAACACAAATGTCCAATATTTGAATGTACTGAATACCTGAGCTACGTCTGTACATTTGTCCTTATCGCTGAGTTTCATGTGGAGCCGTCGTGGCTCCTAGGTACAGTGCACGATTCGCAACCGGAGGGTCACGAGTTCGAGTCTCGGCGGAGGCGGCTGGTTTTTCCTGTCCTTCTGATGAGACAATAAAAAAACCGAGGTCCCGTGTTACAGTATGTGTCGGCACGTTAAAGAACCCTCACTTCTCAGCGGCCGTAAGTTTCGAGCAATACAAAATCAACAACAACTGAGTTTCATGTGTGACTATTCCATACTTGTGGATTACAATATTATCACCCATTTCCTGGATTATCTCCCTTTTATAGCGGATATACAGTCGTATGTTTGTTTTTCTTTTTCTGCTAAAAAAATCCTTTTACACCTAACAGACCTAGGTAAAATTTATTCACCTCATATGTTAATCTTTCATGTTTGTAAGTTATACCGGGTTCATCACAAAAAGCAAAATTAAAAAGTTTACTAGATACCTGCTCTAAAGAAAGATAACTTTTGCAAATGTGAGATTACTTTCAATCGTTATGATGACCATCTTGGGGTTAGCACAATAATATGCTGCGATAACTAAACATAATTCACATCAGTTAGTCCATGACAGCGTTTTCTCGCTATGTAAAGTTAAGTTTGGATTAAAGGGGCATTAGCTGTGGATATAAAAAAAATAATCCGATATTTTCTTCTTCTACTAACTGTATGTGATGTACAATAACAAATAGAAACTTAAACAGGTATAAAATCTTATATTCCTATATATATTTTGCTAAAATAAGGTCAGATCAAGTGTGATATGCATACTTATACAAATAGTAAGGTTGAATTAATCAATTGCAGCTGTTGAGACGTCTGTACCAATTGTGACGAGGATTCATTCCATACGTATTTCATTTGGATTTGACTGGACTCACGGCGGGTGTGACCGGTCAACAGGCGATGCTTACTCCTCTATGGCATCTGATCCCACCTCTTGATTTCCAGTGGGTCGTGTTTGTCCAGTTTTTATCAATTCGTATCCATATCCTAGACATCCTAAAGATCCATACTTTGGTATCTGAGATTTTTGATATTGCAAGTGAATAATTGTTTTTTCAGGTAATACTCGCAAAATATATACTAATTCAAGAATTGTAATGCATTTGTTTATCTCTTTTTTGTTATAGTATAACAATGTAAGTTGTAAAAAATGACAGATTTTTTAAAATAAATAAATAAAAACACAGCTAATGCCCCTTTAAATATTGTATTCTATGAACTTCTGAATTCCCTAGTATAGCACTAGCCCTGACAAGATAGATTAACACATGTTTACAAACCTGACACACCTCATTCAGGGTGTCAGGTTAGTTTTCGGCACATAACAATATGGAAATTACTTATTAATAAGCCTATATCAATACTTTAGAAAATACTTCTTGGATCATAATTCCTAGTTGACTGATTCCAAAATTCTGTCGGAAATCTTCAAGCTACCTAACGGTTTTTAAACCTCATTGACTTTTTCATATATACAAAGTCATGATATATTTTTGTCACAATTTTATGTTTTTATTTTGCAAAGCCGATACTTTTCATTTACACGAAATTATCCATACATTAATAACACGTGATTTACAATGGTGAAAAGCTTATAATTCAAGTTATTATAAACTTCGAATAGGTAATTGTGATGTAGGCTAATAGAAAAATGTGTTGTCAGACTATAGAATTGTCTACGGTATTCACACGAAGACAATTGGGTGATTCTCAGTACACTACTTATTTCAATAAAATCACACGCACAAACACGTATAAGGTTACTCTATTCAGTGACTAGACGAGATTACACCTATGCGTTCCCGTACATTATGCATATATGGCACTGTGAAGTATAAGTGAGTGCTTTGTTAACATTTATTGATTTTTATTGACAATCATTTGTCTTTGAATATTCCGCGTATCCCAAATTAAATGAAGACAATGCCAACGAAATTTCTGTTGATTGTAAAGCTAGTAATTGCCGTTTGTAAACAAACGCTAATATTGACGTATCGAATATTTTTGTTGCTAGGGGAACACCATGCTTTATTTTACATCTGATATTACAGCTCTCATACAAAATCTGCAAAAAAATACTCGGTGAATGTTACAATACAAAACGATTAAAATACCACTTAAACTTTCTGTATCTTCCTTAGAATCGCATGGTCAATATATGTAAATTTATACGAAACTAAGCATCCACAAAAACTTAATATCCAAATTTATTCAATTCAATACAATCAATCAAATATATTTTGTTTCAATATCTCACGACTTACTGAGCAAACTTGTATGTCTGTTCCACAGAGTGACACAATACAATATACATCCATGCTATTTACCTGTACTCGTTAAGCCACATCCTTCTCGTCCCATGTAATAACAATGTAACTATTCTCTTTACAAGACCCACCTCTAATCTATGCCACAGATTATACCAGTAATAACACCGTCTTTCTCTGTAAGTGACTTTTTCTGGACTAGTTAGAGAACTGAATACTCGGGCAAATACTTACAACTTTAATAGAGTACTATAAAACCACAAGACTCTCCTATAGAAATACCATTTATTATGAAAGGGGGATAAGAGTCCCTATCGCAAAGTATTTTACTCGCGGCAAGGAAAAGAACTCCTATCGCGGCAGTATTTAATATATAAGGGAACAAGAGTCTTTTTTGCACCAGTATGTAATCGCACCAATATTTTACTCGCGGCAGAAACAAGAACTCCTATCGCGCAAGTATTTACCATGATGTGGGAACAAGAACTCCTATCGCGCCTGTATATGAGGGAACAAGAGTCCCTTTTGCACCAGTATGTAATCGACACGGGCACAACAGCCCCTATCGCACCAGTATTTACCGCGACACAGGGACAACAGTCCCTATCGCACCAATATTTTACTCGCGGAAGGGAACAAATCCGATCGCCCTAGTATTTTATCTATGAGAAAAAAAGAGCCCATTTGGCACCAGCATGTAATCGACACGGGCACAACAGCCCCTATCACACAGGTATTTACCGTGACGCGAGGACAACACCCCCTATCGCACCAGTATTTTACTCGCGCCAGGGATAAGAAATCCTACCGCACCAGTATTTATCACGTCGCGGGGACAAGCGTCCCCATAGCAACAGTATGTATAAGGACGCGGGGACTTTTAAAAGCAATCAGTTTCAATGTCATCAAGCATTGGAATTGATCAGATAATATCATTCTCAAGCCATTAGTTTGAACCCGGTCACATGGGATTTGCATTAAAACCTTCAGCTCGTAACGTAATACCGTTATTGATGACCTATTACGAGAAGTGAAAAGCAAATATGATACTTTTTTTTTCTACGCCACCAATGATGTTTCCTTGATCATTTCTTAATTACGCGTTTATTGTTGATGCGATATTGATCATATGTAGGTAAAATTAAGTAGAGTTGTCCCATTGGAAACTGATAATGAATAATTCAGGGTTTTTTTCGTATGACACATACGTAGAGGGATACATCGGCAGTGATTTAATCATCCAATACAATATGTTGAAAGATCGTATTGTTTTAGATGTTAATGTCATGTTTTGAGTTTTTCTGTTTAAAACTCTAGCATTTGTATTATAAGATATATTTTACAAAAAGTCAGGAAATAAGGTCAAATTCAATTTTCGTGTAAATTAATTCTACATTTTTGTTGGATGCGTAATGAACCGACTGTAGCTAAAATACAAATAACTAAAAAGCGTATATTTCTATATTTCTCAATAGCTTCATATAAAGATGCAAATGTTTCTTGCACGTCAGCGCTTTTATTCACCAAGGTTTGTTTTGAATAGGGGCGCTTTAAAGGTAGATGATAAACAAACATTTTCAAAACCTTTTGAGAGTATTTGTCAGGCTAGCGAGTCTGGGGTTGACGCCCGCCGTTTTAAGGGGGCTATTGAGGTGAATGAGTGGTACCACACTACATATTCAGTAAAACTTTAAATGTCAGCCCTCAAATATCCCAAAACATTTGCCCAAGAGCCAGTCCCACGTCGTGATTGGAAATTGAATACGTTTCTACAATGGTGAAGAGAAAACTATTGGCCACGTTTGTGATACACTTTTTTTTACATCTTTCCACACCTTCATTCATTGTAATCAAGATTCATCCCCCCCCCTTAGTTGAATGCTTCGTTTGATTCTGAAACTCTAACGCAATTGTATAATGACCCAAGCAAATACACAAATAGAAAAAATCAATTTTTGAAAGATCACTGTCAAAATTTGTTTAAAATTCTAGCTTTTCCATTCATGTCTTCATCTAAAGTAAGCAAGCTTAGAAATGCAGTATTACAACTAGCAAATGACCTTGCTAAGTACAGTGAATACATGGAGACTGAAAAGAAAAGAGTCACAGAAATTCAAAATTTGCCACATCTGTTCGCACGCCGCCTGGTGATGGTATGTCTACCTTATTACGCCGCATACCTCATTCTGTACGCAATGCAGAAATAGTCGCTAGGTATTTGGCCCTTGAAAATGCCCTTTTTGGTGTTGAGGAATACTCACGTATTTGTATCAATGATTTTTCCCCAGTAGACAGGCGAAAGAAATATCATTATATACAAGATTTGAAAATGCTTTTTTATACCACAGTGTACACTTACAGTTCTGGGGGCCCCTATGAGCCCTTGCATTTTGTTTGGAAGTGTGGACAGATGCTTGAGTTACAACATGTTGTCAAAGTCATACACAATATTGAATCAAATGTGACTGTTTAATCATACTAGGGCTATGAGAAGGGATTTCATTAATCGATTTAATCTGGTGTCAAAGAGCTCCCTTTCTGTACTAAATGAAATGTAAAAGTGTCTTACAGGTGATAGTTCTCATGCTAGCTCTAAAATTTCCAAAGATGTTCGAAAAAGCCTACTTGCTTTGTTAGATACTCTGAACCCTGAAATTCTATTTGATATGAGAGGTAACAATCATGGTCACAATGAAATATTTCATGTCTTTTTTGGTGAAGTAGAACGTTTCATTGGTGAATATGAACTAAGTGCTGTTGATGACAGAAGGCATGGACTTGTTCATCACTTGGCAGTAACAATATCTGTTTGAGATTTGCGACAGCAGGTTATTAATAGACTACCAGAGGGTACCAATATACCATCAGAGGAATCGTTAAGGTTACAGTTTATGCCCAAAAATCCAGCTTTAGCAAGTACATTGCAGTATTCTGCGATATTCCCATTAAAACACAATATACAGTCCATACAATATAATGCATTTCACAGCACTCCAGAAATGCATCAAGGAATTAGCAAATCCCTATAGGTGAACCCGGGATTCCTATAGCTACTATGTATGGAAGTAAGAAGGCAGTAACCATAGCGATATTTTGAATGTTGCAGCAGACCATGACACAGCCTCTAAATGCAAAATCTTTGCACTAGATAACACTGGTATGAATTTTTATATATTATTTTAAATACTTTTCTAATATAATCGACAATTTCCATTCTAAAATTCGAGAATCCAAATTTAACAATTTCTTTGTACAGATAACAGTCTTAAAATTTTCTGTTCCAAATGTTTAAATATGTATCAAATTTCAAGTTCAGAAAAGTGATACACAGACTAAAGATATCAATAAGAGGCCACAGTTGAAGGCTTTTATGGATCATTTTATTGTTTCTAGAAAGTACTATTTTCTTATTCGGAAGTAATACCTGCAATCCTCCGCGCTCATCAAATTTTGGGTCTAAAACTTTTCCAGGTATGTTATGATTGTTATTGCTTTCTAAACGTATATATTTACAAAAATTATCCTGAAGTGGAAAAAATCAATTAATTGTAACGATTTCAATGCTACGTGTGATTTCAAAAACAAAATGATTTACATCTGTATAGAAATTTTGATTTTTTTGTATAGATCCAATGCCTAGTCCAGAGTCACCAAACAGATATATGGATTTCAATGGAAGTCTGTGGAAAAGAAACCACAGAAGAGCACTGTCCATCATTGCAAGAAACCCCTGCTGAAGACAGTATCCTTGTCTGCAAGTGTAGCAGTGAGACAATCCGAGATTTCATTAAATGTGTGGACTGTAAGAAACCTAGGTAAAATGCATCTTAAATCAGTTTTATAGACATCAGAATAAAGACAGCTTAAGCTCACTCTAGTATTCTAAAAGATGTAAATTTATGCAAATAATGAAAAACAACTTTATTTTGCAAGGAATTGATATATCAAATTCCATGGTCTTTTGGGGGAAAACTATAACTTCAGTTTCATATTTATGATATAAACATCTGGCACTACAAAGTTCTTTCGTGTTAAAAAACTAACCAAATTATTTAATACCTATTCATATTTTCAGAGGAATCTATGCTGCCAAATGCCGGACTGCAGAGCAGAGATTGCACCTTGTTGTCTTGAAAGAGGAATGCATTTATTCATGTGGTGGTATCCTTGTACCTGAGGACCACATTATGCATAACACAATTTGTGTTCAAATGAAAATTACATGCTAATCTTCAGTGTTGCCTCACTACTATGGTGTCCGCTTTCCCTTCTGTGTGTTTCAACTGTGATGATGGTTCTTATATCTATCCTGTTGGAGAGGAGTTAGAAAAACCTTTTCGGGTCTGTTCGCCCTGTCTGTATGTCATGTGAATCCTCTGGTACCTTGGAGCGCATTAGAGAAAATAAAACTCTGAGTCGGAAGAGGAAGCTGGTATTGACTGTACATGTACATGTATAAACTGTTCAAACAGTTAAAACAAGTTGTTGTTTTTTTTTCCTTTACTAGTCCGTATCTTGTATAGATAATGCAAAATTATGGGCAATTTTTATATCATTTTGAAGACTTTTTAAAATAATTTTACATATACATTTTTATTTTATGAAGAGAAATACTCTATTCACATATTTAACTGCTGTTTTTTTTTAATTTACATTTAGAGAAATACTCTGATGTCATTTATTTCCAATAAGTGATCTGAATTAAAATTGAAAAGTTTTGTGTTTTTTTATCAGGTTTTACTACAGAATTTAATATAAAATTACTACAGAAATAATTAAATTGTTTCAAACTGTTTCGGTGGTTTACCAGGAAGAACATAGGAATTGTTATCGATCTATTTTTGCGTTCTTATGTAATTCGTTTTTGGATCTGTTTATTTCTTTCAACTTTATTAGCCCTAGCAAATTCCGGTATATGTCTTTGCCTGTATCAAGAAATAAGATGTTCGATTTAATACAATAAATCAAAATGTCACAACATTCTAGTATAATGTTCAGGCGTTAAACTTTGTTTGTTTTTGACATAAATGGACTAGTGACAATAATCTGGCCTTCAGATATTATAACTGCATTTTATTTCTTGAACGACGCGAAAAAAACATACCGGAAACCGCCAGGGCTAGCAAAGTTGAAACGGCGCGTGAAAAACACGGATCCAAAAACCGGATTACGTAAGAACTCGAAATGGACTATTGTTTTTCTGTTATATTGTTTTTTTTGTGTTATATTAAATAAAATAATTTCGCTCTCAGGATAAAACATTAATAAGATTAGCTTGCATATATATATATATATATATATATATATATATATATATATATATATATATATATATATATATATATATATATATATATATATATATATATATATGAAATGGAATACGGTGATTTCATGAAACCTGAGCGAGATTGTTAGCTTAAGTTTTAAATTAGGGTCGTCATCCTTTAGAAGAAAGACAGATAAAATATCAATTACCTTGTAACATAAACCAACCCACTTGTCACGTTTTTAATATTCGTTTTACAAAGCGATAATTGACCGGGAGTTTCATTTTACTCTCTCTCTCTCTCTCTCTCTCACTCTCTCTCTCTCTCTCTCTCTCTCTCTCTCTCTCTCTCTCTCTCTCTCTCTCTCTCTCTCTCTCTCTCTCTCTCTCTCTCTCTCTCTCTCTCTCTCTCTCTCTCTCTCTCTCTCTCTCTCTCACATACACAAAAACACAATACCATTGAAGCTTTTGATTTATGCATTTACATGTATTTGATTATACATTGCCATTCCATGACATTTTTTTTACTTTGAAGGCAAAGGGTTCTTAGGAATAAGATATGTTTAAACTAGAAAATGTTTTCTTGATACCCGACCGCTGCGTAGACTCTACTTAGAAACTTTATAACTGGACCATATGTTACAATGCCTTGATTGTATCTTTCATTATGGTTTTCCATCATTACCAATGCCCACATATTGTGGCATATAATGTAAAAGGGTCACTAACTGTGTTTACCAAAAAAAATTACTTCGATTATATCTACTTTTATTTGGCACTGTTAACATCAATTAAATTCTTTTTTTTTTCTAAAGCTAATATAGTCATTTTTACAGTGGTTACTCTTAGACGGATTTCGGCTATACTTTTAGAGATATTATTTGGTCTTGTATAAAACCACTTTCTCACTTTCTTTTTTCACTTTTTTAGAAAATACGCATAACTTTTAAATTGGAGCTCAACTGATGAAGTCTAATTGACAGAAACGATATCGTCTTGAGCATTATAACTTTGGTAGTATGTTTATAATATTTACTACTTACACGTGATATACAATAAGAAGAGCTATACACGGGAATACAAAATATTTTATTCCTATGTATTTTGTGAAAATAAGGTAGGGGCCAGTGCCAAACCTGGTTTTCTCAAGCAATTTTCACAAAATATATAGGAATTTAAGTATTTTTATGCCTGTGTAAATCTTATTGTATATCAATCTAAGTAGTAAACAAAGAAAATTGAAAAAAAAAACCACAGCTAAGGCCCCTTTAAGTATAATGCGGTACGTTTGAGTTCGATTAGACACTACAGAATATTAATACAGAATTTTCTACATTATGGGGTATCGCGAACCGAGTTAAGCTATGTATTATATATAAAAAATCTCAGATACCAAAGTATAAATCAATAGAATGTCCAAAACATAGATACAAATCCTGTAAAAATGGACAATCACGGACCTCTGGAAACCAAGAGGTGGGATCAGGTGCCATGGAGGAGAAAGCATCCCCTGTCGACCGGTCACACGCGCCGTGAGTCCACAGTCAAGTCCAATGAAATAAGTGAGGAGTGAATCCTCGTCACAATTGGTACATCTTATATGTAAAATTTTGTTTTACCTTACATGCAATTAACATATATGAGTAAATTTTATTATATATTATTTTCAAAAACCGTGAACATGTTTTTGAAAATGCAAAATTAATACCATTCTACGTCGTTTAATTTTAGTTCCTGTATCTTTCCATATCTGTTACAATAAGAATGTAAGTACATCATTTCTATGCACTTCAGTGGCCGAGTGGTAAGAGCATCGCGCTTTGAACCATGAAGTCTCTCACTTCTGGTCCGCGCAGATTCGAGTCCCACTGGAACCTAAGTTGACTTTTGTGAGAATGTTTTCCAGTTTCCTTACGGGAGACCGGTGGTCTCTTTCTGAGTACATTGTAACCGGGTTCTCTCCTCCACCATTAAAACTGACTGCCACCTTATAACTGAAAAATTGTGTGTGGCGTAAAACACCGTTCAAATTTCGTCATTTCTATGCAATAATCGAATTACAAATATAATGTAATTGTCAACAATGCAAAATTTTTAGAACATCATCATAAAAAGCAGTAACTTACCGTCTTGCGTTCGTCACCTTTTGAAATAAGACTCCATCTATTAGATCCTTGTCTTCGCCGCCATTTCCTTCGTTTGGAACTTGTCATAGTTTTCCCTTTAAGAGAAAGAAACTCCGTCATAATTCGTCTCGTACTATTCTTCGTCGCCATCAAAATGCAGAATACAATGTGTCTATGAGGCAGTTTCATGTCAATTATTTTTACCTTGCATGTTTTATTTCTGGCTACACATTATTCCGTAAATATATATACACACAAGTAATATCATATTTATGTTCAAACACGTCTGTTGTTCTTGAAATGTTATAAAATACATGAAAAAATTATGTGGTCATAATATATACCCGGGTATATATTCAGCCCTCGTGTTATGATAAATTATATGACACTTTGTCAGCGGTATAGACCAATGTCTTTATAACATGATATTGATTATATCATACCCGCTATGTAATATTATCCTAGTTCCACAACTTCACAGACACATATTAATTTGTTGTAACTCTATATGTATCTGTTGCATTAAGGTTTCCTTAATAAATTTTTTCACCGATTATTTTAATATAAACGAATCAAAATCCACATATTCAAACAAAAATATTTTATCAGATTTTTGTTGAGTCATATGCCAATTGCTGTAGAGAGTTACAAATTGGTCGTAACAAATTAAAACAACAAATTGCTAGTCTTTTTGTATATTTTGTTATGACAACCATACTGAATGTTATGTCTTAAATCTGTGAAACTTACGATACGGGGGGTGTAAAGGTGTTAATTAGCATAAAACCAATATGGTCGGCAAATAGTCATTGTCAAGCCAAAGCACTATTTGTGATCCATTGAGGATGAGGTTAAATCTACAATGAATTGCAATGAAAGTTTTTTTTATCATTTTACCAGACTATAACCTATTTCGTCAACGGTATAATTGTATAAATCTAATATGACTGTCATAGGCGCAGCAATAAACTAAACTGACTTTTCACAAAGGTTTTTATTTCGGTACCAGCCGATAATTCTATACCGACATAAAAATTTCAGATACAAAATTATAGATATTCAGGATGTCAAGGATACATATACAAATCTGGTGAATATTGGGCAAACACCGTCCTCTAGAAATCCAGAAGTGGGATCAGGTGCCCTGGAGCAGTAAGCATCCCCCTTTTGACCGGTCACACCGGCCGTGATTCCACAGTCAATGAAATAAGTGAGGAATGAATCCTCGTCACAATTGGTTCAGACGTCTCAACAATCGCTATCATCATGTAACTCAATATTTCATTTAGTGAATCAGAGTAATCGAAAATAAGGTTATTATAAAACGTAAAATGATACTTTACCTCTGTATTCGAGCTCAACTAATGAAGTCTTATTGACAGAAACGATTATCGTGAGCATTTGGTTTGGAATTTTTTGTAAAACTATAACTTTGGTAATGTTAATGATATCTATGACACATTAAAATCATCTAATTTTGAATATACATACACATCGAGCTACCTCTGATATTGTGCTATCAATATGATGTCATCAAAAACTATTAATTCGAACTATGATACTTTGAAGTTATAATGTCTTGATACATGTGTATTTCACTCCTAGCGCCACAAGTAAACGAATGGTGTATTATGGTGATGATGACATCAATTTATTTTATTTATTATTTTTTTCTTTCGATCTTTTGAAGAGGACTCTACCGAACACTATATCCAAAAATATCCACCGGTAAAGGATATACATGTAATAAGTAAAATTCCAGTTTACAGAACATTTTTTTATTCAATTTGTGACCCATTAATGCACCTCCGACTTCTGATATTATGCCATGGATAGATATGTCACCAAAGTTAAGTAGATATATCAGGTATATTGACCAAGACTGCATAGTCATTCAAACTGATTCTTAAATCCTTTGGGGTCAATATTTTCCCCACCATGTATACGTCCAATATATTTAACCACATCAGTCCTTCGCAGGACCCACTTGCTCAAACTTGAGTATTGCTGAATCTGATTTACTGGACAGGCCAATGCTAAGAATATTCTTAACTCAGGTCGACAGGTAATCGCCAGTTAAGCACTTTATCGATTCATGAATCTTGATTACTTGTAGGTCAACTGTCTGTTCAGTCTTGCGAGAAGATACAACAACATATTTGGTATAGAAATAATTAGAATTAATTGTAGATAAACTTCACCTCATGATTCGATAGTGTGATGCACTAAACATTTATATTGCAATATCACCATATATCTTTTTTTATCAAAAAAGATACATTTTAATCAATTACTATATAGGTATTTGATTCACAGCAATATGTCCATGGGCCACACCACTCACTTGAACTGTGATATGGTATCGTAAAAATAAGGTAAAACATCGCTTAAAGAATACCTTGTTTTGGAGAGCAGGCTTTTAAACCTTTATTTTTTATAAATTTAAATAGGTTTCTCATTTACAGAAGCGTATTGGGGCCACCTTACGATTTTTTTTCTTTCTCGTTTTTCCAACTTAAAAGTTGGCTTTTCCAACTTTATTCTTGGATTTTCCAACTTTAAAGTTTGCCTTTCAAACTTTTTCTTGGAAATTTCAACTTTAAAATAACTTTTCGAACTTTTTTATTTGGTTTTTGAACTATATTCTTGGAATTTCCAACATTTAAGTTGGCTTTCCAACTTTTTTCTTTGCTTTTCCAGCTTTTTTCTTTGTTTTTTCAACTATATTCTTGAAATTGTCAAGATTAATATAAATATGACCTACATGTATAAACAGGCACTTGGACAGTGTGTATTGAATAAATTTGAATATCTATAAGGTAGTTTTTTCAATTTTAAGACACCGTGTAAAATATCATAAAATGGTACAATTACTGATTAGAAATCAGGCGATTTTTCGCTAAAATGATTGAGTTTAAAGGAAAATGACAACGAATCGTAGCTACCCTGAGAGGATATGGTAGTGACATATATTGCCAGAAATAGGGCATATATTCGACGAAATGTAGCACTGATATGAATAAAATCATACATTTGGCAAATAATTAATAATTTAACACTGTAGTTTTATTAAATGGATGCATTTCAAGTTTCTATTCGATATAATGTTTAACTTATATGTTGCTCAAAACGTTATATAACCTCAGGGAACGATTTTTTTATTCTGTTGGGAGAGGCTGACAAATTGTATCAAGTCAAATTATTTATTTTATCTTTTCAGGGACAGATTTTTTTTTCAGTTTCTTGTCTTTTTTGCGATTACTCTGTTTCACTTGGTGAAATGTTGAGTTGCCTTTTCGTTGGCGGTTGTTGAGAAGTCTTTACCAATGGTAGCATCTTTATTCTTCAAAAACACTCCATTGACAAAATGATTAATTTTGATGTTCAACTGTTTCTTTGTGTAACGCATACTCAAGATATAAAATTCAAGAATACATTTGGAAAAGTCATCATTGTAGTTGGAAAAGTCAAGAAAAAAGTTGGAAACCGAGAAATAAAAAATAGTAAGGTTGCCCTAATATGCTTCCGTACTCACTTAAGAAACCATCTTGCTAACCAGACAATTTGAGTCAGTCAGATAGGTCTCATCAATACAGTGGTTTTGAAGGATAACAAATTTTCCCTCTTTCCTTGTTGCAGTCTTACAAAAATTCAAAATCTATTTCAGAAGAATTCCTTAAGTAGGCATCTATCGGCCTAATCAAAGGTAAGCAAATGATCGAATGGGTGAATCAAAGAAATCACACAGAAATGAATGAAAATGGAAAAGTCAAAGCGCGCCTGAATTTGGTAATCCGATTTCTAAAAAACACAAACTTGAAGCATGCATTTATGTGCCTTGAGTACTAGCTATTATCATCATCATCATTATTATTATTATTATTATTATTATTATTATTATTATTAT
Source organism: Atrina japonica (assembly GCA_030159075.1). Taxonomy (NCBI): domain Eukaryota; kingdom Metazoa; phylum Mollusca; class Bivalvia; order Pterioida; family Pinnidae; genus Atrina; species Atrina japonica. Next base: position 90,202 of record BROG01000979.1, read on the forward strand.
TGTGTGGTGAGGTTACTTATATGGTGTTCCTACTAGCTCGAGCTAGTGGGGTTTCCTCTTTAGCTCGATTGGTAGAGCACTAAACTGGAAAACCAGGGGTCTTAGGTTCGAATCCAAGCAGAGGCATTAAATGTCTCTGTTACAGTATGACTGGCATTAAACAAAACGGATAAAAAGAAAAAGAAATCCTGATTTTAACAAAAAGATAAATAAAACTATCAGATAAAAGATGAAACACAATTCAATGTTCGTCATATGAGTAAACTTTTCGGTCTCGTTATATCTGTGTATTCAATACTAAACAATAAAAAGATCATTTAAACCAGATGTACATGATTTTGATTTGTTTTTGTTTTTACTATTATTCATTTGTTTTAGTAAACTTTAGTATACATTATTTCCACAAAACGGGAATATATCAATGAAAACGCCAAATAAATATAAATCTATGTTACTTCATTTTTGTATCTGTAGGTTTTCCATATCTGTTACAATAAGAATGTAAGTACATCATTTCTAGGAGACTCCGTGGTCGTGTGTAGAGGGCCATAAAGTATCTGACTACTGCTCAGCGCAGTTTCGGGTTCCGCTAGAACTTGAGCTGATTTTTGTGAGAAAGTTTGCCAGTTTACTTCCGGAAAGCAGGTAGTCTCTTCTCGGGTGCATTGTAACCGTGTTCTTTCCTTCACCAATAAAACTGTCCGCCACCATATAACTGAAAAATTGTTAAGTGTGGCGTAAGACACCATTCAAATTCAAAAGTTGTACATGATTTTGTCTCTCACGTGGATACACAAAATATATATCCAACATGGCTGAACTCACTCCTTGTAATAAGATTACCAAGTTGATATATTTAGTCATTTGAAAACAGAGCTGATTGTCAGAAAATTGATGAAATAAGATAACTATCACGTTATACAAAGCAACAAATTGAGTTGCCATGAAAACAACATTTGTTATTATAATGTAATCGTATTACAAATATGTCAAACGATGGATAAGCTAAGATATGGGGTTGAAATAAAAGTTTGTATGGATAGTCATCATATATCTCACAACATTTCAGGAAATATGTAAAAAACCCAAAGAGAATATATCTGACTTAATCTAATTAATGTAAACTACAACAGTTGTAATACTAGTACATAACTTCAAGATACATTTGTCACAAATTACATAAAAAGATGTACATTGTTTATCCTGATAAAATTGCCTACATATTATGTGCGTAATATTACTAAAGCTATAAATGGATGTGTTATATTGATTTCCAAGAGTAATTCTATTTCATATACTTCGTATTAATTTATGACATCGAAGATTTTTAGTTCAACTGAATGTTATACAAGTATTTTAGATGCCATAAAAAAAATTATACATTCCACATATACGATATTATAGGAAAAACATGTTAGATATCACATAAATGAGGTCATAGAAAAAACATGTTAGGTTTCACATGTATAAGGACATATCTATAATTTGATGATTATATCGAATTCAAGAATTCTTTATTTGTTGGTGGGATGACTATTAGTTGAGTAGCTGATAAAAAAGTAAAATTCCAACAGCATGAATTTATTTTTGTCCAATACTTTTTAGAATAGATTTAACAAAAGTTAATTTGAATTAACAATTCAGATAAATCTTTTTGAGTGCCGTTCGACGGAATCTGATCGGAACACCTCTACGCGTACTGTTGGTAAATAGCCATGACTATTTATAGAAAACGCCATTTCGGAGATGGTAGACATGTCAAAGATCGCAAACAAGTTAATCAGATGTCATCAATAAACCACACAAAATATATGAAATGATGACTGCAAAACAGTAAGAGCATTAAGAAAGTAATTTATATCATCATTCTACTGTTTATAATCCAAGCTGAACGACTAAAAATATTATATCGGAGTGTCATAATTCATTATATTAGTTGGCAGAATTAATCTATCTGAATCATATATAATCGATTCCTAACCATACATGATCTAAAATCATTTATACTGCCTTAACATATAATGGCTTTATCGGTCCGAGGTATGTCTTTAAGATTCTTTAATTATAGATATATAGTAAAATCAAGGATATATGTTAGCTTTATATATCGCTGGTATAATCAAGACATATTTGATGATGTTTATACAATGCTCAAAATGCTTTATAAATGCACGGAAGTTGATTAAGGAAACTTGAATTCGAGTTAAACATTTTTCTATGCTTTGTTAAAGAAGATATTCCTGGTTTCTGAAAAAAATCTAAGATAAATAGATAGATAGAAAGATAGATAGATAGATAGATAGATAGAACATATAAAACAAGTGCAGAAATAACAAAGCACCTACAAATTCACCGTGTACCGGCTCGGGTTCGAACTCTCGACCTACCGGCACCAAACGCCTGGCACCCTTGCTCGACGTCCTATAACCACTCGACCATCTACGCATTTTTCGGAATTTTTCGATTACACTGTACTAACACGATTTTGATTTCTGATTTTGATTTGTTTTAAGCCACACTCAACAATTTTTCAGTTATATGGTGGCGGCCAATTTTAATGGTTGAGGAGAGAACTTGGTTACACTGTACCCGGGAAGAAACCACCGGCCTTCCGCAAGTAAACTTGCAATCTATCTCATACAAATTAGTTAAGGTTCCAGCGGGACTCGAACCTGCGCTGACCAGAAGTGAGAGACTTCATGATTTAAAGCGCGATGCTCTAACCACTCGACCACAGATGCCCCTTTGATCGTAGAGATATAGATTTTATCCTATGTAAATGACAGATCTCATTGTAAACTCGTAGTAATATAACTGGATCTGGGTGAAAATAACAAGAAACTATTGTGATTCATTAGATTAAATTAATTTAGTAGTTTCTTGTTATTTTCACTTAGATCTAGTTCTATTCACATTTCGTTGGTAGTTTAGTTTTAATTTTTTTGTTATCCATTTCTTTATTTCAATTTTGTAACTTGATCACCTTATACAAATAACATGTAACATTTCTTTCATTCTCCGGTTGTGTGTGTGAGTTTGTGTGCGAGTGTGTATATACGTTTTTATCATAATCCTTTTGTCCTGAGGAAGGGACATGTCGTCCCGAAATTTTGTGCTTTATATATATATATACCTGAAATTCGTGCGATAAATATATTTTTATTTTCAAATATTGTGTAACCATTTGATTCATTGTTTATTCTACTTACTTTTTGGCCATGACAATTTCACATGAATTTTTGTATTATTACCAATTGGATAACCGTTTGAGTTGTGACAAGTAGTCTCTGTCGCAAATGACCTCTATAATAACTAACATCCTCCATGGCACCTGATCCCACCTCCTGGTTTCCAGAGGTCCGTGTTTGTCCATTTTTACCGGATTTGTATCTATGTCCTGGACATCCTATTGATTTATACTTTGGTATCTGAGATTTTTAAATTTAAACTCGTCTAGGTCAAGAAAAGGTTCACGAGACTCTACGACGCCAGATGATATGAAATTTACTATAAAAGATGACATACCCGTAAAATCTACAATATCTGAGAAAAACATGTAATCATTAGCAAGAGTTACAATTGTGACGAGGATATACTCCTCACGTGTTTCATTGGAATTGACTGTGGACTCACGGCGGGTGTGACCGGTCGACAGGGGATGCTTACTCCTCCATGGCATCTGATCCCACCTCTTGGTTTCGAGAGGTCCGTGTTTGTCCATATTTACCGGATTTGTATCTATGTCCTGGACATTCTATTGATTTATACTTTGGTATCTGAAATGTTTTATATTATATTACATATATAGTGAACCTGATTGTTTCCATTGAGTTAATGAGTTTGTTGATGAATTAAGAAGTTTAATATCAAGGCTCAAAATCAAATCACGGCGGTTGTTCATTTGTAGTTTATGAAAACTTGCAGAGTCTTTAGAAGAACTTATGAACAAACTAACTGATTAACAAACATAAATGCTGTTTCACAATATCCATTTTAACGATAAAATTTTTAGTGGTATTGATTGTCCTTTTACACGACTTTTCGCTATACTGTCCGCCTCTCTCGCTTTAACATTAAATGATTAATCCACAAAGTAGATCATTTGACGGTAGACTTATGTCGTTGTAGTATAGTTAATCGTGTAATATGGCCTATCATGATGCTAACAGAGGGGGCATCTCCTCTCCCTCTGTCGTATGTGTGTGATGTTATCCGTCAAATCAATATATAATGCGAAATAATTAAGTTGCTTATTTCCAGCTTTGTTTTAATAAAGAGAACACGTAATCGATCCTGTCACCTGTTATATAAAAAGATGTATTTCCAGATTAAATTCCCAACATATTATGGGCGTAATATCACTAAAGATATAAATGGATGTGTTATATTGATTTTAGGGGGAATCAATTTCATCTAAACAGTATTAATATATGAAATCGAAAATGCTGAGTTAAACAGAATGTCATACAATATATAAGATGTCATAAGTCCATGTTATATTTCATATGTCAGAGGTCATAGTAAACATTGAATATTTCAAATAGTTGAGGGTATAGGAAAACATGTTAGGTTGATATGTAAAAGGTCATAAAAATGTCAGATTTCACACGTATAAGGTCACAGAAAAACATGCTAGGTTTTATATGTATAAGGTCATAGAAAAAACATGCTACATTTCACATTATAAGGCCATACTACAATATAGTAGGTTTCATATGTTTAAGATCATAGAAAAATATTATGAAGAAGTCAAACGAGATTGGTATGGTTACATTTGATGAAACTAAACAGGTAAAATATATCAGAACAATGACATTAAATAAAGTTCGTGTCAATTAACTAAAAAGTATTACCTGAAGCCAGATGGTAAATTTTATATTGTGATAAGAAACTCACTGTTGATAATAAGAAAATTAAAGTACAGATATATTCTACCAATGAATTAATATTCGGGATGTTTAGGTGAAAATATATTTGATAGACCTATGTAAATCCAGAGGTTAATTCAGGTGTTATGGGGAAGGTAAGCATTTCCTGTTGATCGGCCACGCCCACCACGGATCTACAGTCAAATTCAAATGAAATAGGTGAGGAATAAACCCTCGGGTTCGATTCCGTGACCAGGTCATACCAAAGACTTTTAAAATGGTAGTGGTTGTTTCTTCGCCAAGTGCTCGGCAAACGAATGAAAGAAACGATTCTTTTGGTGGAAGTCGTGGCACGTAAAAAATCCCTCAATGCACTTGCGTCAGTCCATTGTGCATGCCAAAATTTTTAGATTTTCACGTAAAGCTGGTGACATCTCAGTATAAATTGAAAATTATTGACGTCATGTAAATTAACATTCAAACAAACATAAAAGTTTATTAGAAATTCCATTATTTTTTTATTTATCATCTTCAGTGGTGAACCAGAGTGGTGTCGGTCGACAAAGGTATCATGGCAACTATTTTTTTGGTATTCAAAAATTGCGGGTACCATCTTTAGTGAAAAACAGCAATGCTGTTGATTATACCAAAACTCGCCACAGTGTAGCAATGTTAATTTGATGGGACGTTTTAACACTAATGGAAGACGTAAGCGAAATCAGTCTTCGTTCATACAACAGACCTATATGCCACTTTTTCGTCACTTTTATATAATGTATCTGAATCAGACTTGCAGCAAGTTTTGTTCTGTTTATTTAGTTCTTCTTTATGGACCTTTTTTTCAGGTAGCAACAATAAAAACCTTACACTGATACTTCTACCCCTAAATATACAATAACTTCTGACCATTCAAGCCTGGCATCTCATAGACGATAACTTTCAGCACTGAAGCGTCTTTTTTCTAAAATTTAGATTTGCAAATAACAAATATCAGCAATGTTCTTAATCTCAGTCCTATACCCCACCATATTTATCCATAATCCTTACCAATATACTGACAGCGGTTAAGAAAAAAATCCACCAATATTATACAGTTACTTATTCCAGACGTAGTGTAAATCAGATGTTGATACGAAATATTTCCAAACAACTTTAGAGAAATTAAAGTCAAACAATTTTTCTCAAACTCATAGTACTTTTCTATTCTTTGTACTACAACATTACATGAAAAATTAAAAGCGAAACTATTTTTTGCATCTTATACAACCGATTTTTCGCAACAAGTGGTACCTGTCAAATTGAATACCTAGTCATTGGTTGTTTTATTTTGTTCAACAAAACTCGTACTCTTCGCATAAATACAATGAACAGGACATAACACAATACTGAAATTTCTATTCACTATATATGTAGTGTTTGGGGACGGTGTCTTTTAGCGAACTGTCGGCGCCTATCCATTGAAACCTATTGTGCCTATTCGTTGTCTTGAAGTTGACATTTAGATATATCGACAACGTTATGTCAATAAATAATGCAAATTTTCACTTTTATGAGAATGCGATATATCCCAGTTCGTTAGATACTACATGACACTACATGATCTAGCACATACGCTTCCTACATGAAACTTCTTCTTGCTATAGACACAGACGAGATAGTAACAACCAAACTGTACGACAAACATGATGATTTTGGACTTCCCATTATCAATTTCATCAATTGCAGTATATTTTCTGTGAACAACATAACACAGAATTAATATATTTATCGTAGCACAAAACAATTCAGTACATTTGAAAACTTAATATAACTAAATTGAAGTTTTTTGGAGAATTTTGTGCATAGCATAATTTTCAGTAACTGAAATGTCGTGTGGCATGCCCAATAGTTGTTGAATCACCTGTACCAATTATACGTATTATGGGTGTGGCCGATCAACAGGGGGGGCGTCTTACGCCTGCAAAACACATGACCCTTTGTCTTGTTTTTCCAGAGTTTTGTGTTGTCCTTTATTATTTACGTTATTTGGTTGCTTGTATTTTTAATGTGAATATACAATGTTAGAAAATAATACTTTATGTTGCAAGGTGGAATTATTTCTGCGGTATAAAATATCATTTTAATTTTTCAATCAATTTATCTTACGACTATTTCCAATAAAAGGACCCCATTTGAGTTCAATTTCGATACATTACATGAAATGGATTAGCCCGAAGTTCTTCACTGTCAGTCTAAACAGAAAAGGGTGTTGATTACATCTGGAACCCCTCGATTTCCACTTTTGTAATTTTGATAACTAAAATCAGTATATATAACATACGTTTTAAGTATACATACTTGTCTGTGAAAGAAATTCCGTCTTATTGAAGTCAAACACATTCAAAAATCAATATTAAACCATAACAAAAAAAACCTCAAAATCCCCTGTACA
>BROG01000979.1:102500-188393 GCA_030159075.1 Atrina japonica
TAATTCGTGCGAGCGAGTCAGATTTGATAAAATAGTCAAAATTAATGTAATGACAAGCAACATCATTCTATTACACATTCTTGTTGATACACTTGATGTCAAATGAATGTGAACGTAATGGACAGACTTGTTCAGGGGAAATTTAAAGTATATTTTAAGTCAATGGAACACGATTATACAGTTATATATTGCAAGTAAAACAAATGAACGAATAAGTAAAATATGTTCAGTAAATTAAGTAAACAAGAGGTTCCAATGAACCTGAATTACTACCCTTGATTAAATCAAAACAACTGGTTCTGAGAATAAGATTTATTTTATATAGAGAGTCTATATGATTTATATGCATACATTTCTGACATTTGCGATATTAGATATACGAACTGGGGAAATTCTGCGATCGGGAAGCACACACCAAAACAAAAAACATGACTTTCCCTTATACCATTATATCTTATCCCTCATACCTTACAGGAACTTCTTTTTTGTAAGCAATGGATGTTCAAGTAACAAAAAAGGACATAGCAAGCAGCATATCTGCATTTTAGATAACAGTTTGATGAGTGGTAGTTGAAAGGAGTTTTATATGAATTTCCCATAGCATCAAATTTAAAACTTTTCTTTTCGCTATGAGGCTTTATTTTTAGACTTATAACCATGATAATGAAAACATAATGAGAGCACATAATGCATTATGACTTCAATATTTGGCATCAATCTGTTGAGTCAGTGGTTCTTGAAAAAAGAGTTTTGTATGGATTTCCAAATATGTTAAATTGAGTACATCATAGGGCATCTCAAGTAACGGACATGAAAGTAACAACATTTGGAAAGTGCATCCAGATAAAATTATCTGCGATATTTGGCGGGGTTTTTGCGGAGAGATTCTATGGTTTTGGAGAGGAAGATATGTCTCTCATAGAATCAAATGATAAACTTGGTCCCCACAGGAGCCTCATTTTTTCAACTGCAGAAAATGTAAATAACAACATTATTGGAGCAATTACCATAAAACATATCAGAATGAATTGACATCAATTTGCAAAGTGGTTTCTGAAAAAGAGTTTTTGTATATATATTTGCCATAAGGTCCAATTTTAAATTAATATTCCCTATCGAACCTCATTTTTAGCCAATGGACATGAAAGTGACAACATCATGCAGGCACATAACATACAAAATATTAGTATTATCTGGCATAAAGAGCGGATCCTGAATAATAAAGATTTATATGTTAAACAGTATCCAATACTAAATTAAGTACCCTTACGGGGGCCTCATTTCACAACCCATCAACATGACAGAAATAAAACTGAATGTACTCATAAAACATTATACAGCCATGATATTTTGAATTAATTGGTTTAATGGTTTTTGAAAATATTTTTAAGTTCAGCAAATCAGAACTGAACTTATATTCAAATTTTATCCGTGACGGCTGGCTTCTTGAGTTTTGGATCACCATCAGAAAAAAAAATCAGAAAAGTAATACGTGAAGATTATTACTGCAAAATGAAAACACCATTTCTTTTGTGGTTTCTAACAAGAAAATGTTTACATTTTCAACCTATCAGTATGCTTACTTTGCAGTGGCGACCACTATATTGCATTTTACTAAATAATCATTCCTGCAAAGTTTGGTCCGAATCAGTCAAATGGTTTCTGACCAGAAGATTGACAAATATAACAAATCAGAGTGCACTAGTTTGCCATGGCGAATGTTTTAGATTCTCAATCAACACCAAATGAATACACCTCATAGTTATTCACCAAATAATATTATAAACATCATACCAAAGTAATAGTTTTGAATTAAAAAGGCCAAAACAAATTTTCAAGATGATCGTTTCTGTCAATGAGACTTTATCGGTTTAGCTCGAATTTAAAATAGATGCAAAGAGTTCTAGTGTATTGTAGAAAAGTGACCCGCATAGAAAAACTACCCGGGGTCAATACTTTACGTAGAAATCATACCCGGGCAGTTGAAGAAAATTTACCCATACCTGTAGGAAAATGACCCGGATTCCAGGAGAACAAATGCAATTTAATACACATTTATAAATTTTACTGATGTGCTAAAAACACAAATCAAAGTAAACTTATGAAAAAACCATATCTTTGGCACAAACTTATAATTAACTCATGAAATAATAGCTTTCACATCAATGAAAATAGATGTTCATGTTTAGCTGTTCATTTGAGAGCTATGTTCTATGTTTTTCATAGATGCTCATGATTTTTATCAAAAGCAATCCGTCCGCAGACGCTAGACAGAGAAAACTTTTGGAGTGGCTTATTTTGTTTTCATTTGCAAACATTGTATATCTTTGGGCTACTCAACAATAATGCTTACAGAATTATGAAAGACATCTGATCTGATCATGAGAAGACGATATTTAGCTGTGTACCAAGATTTGGTAATTCTTTGGCCTTGGGGGGGGGGGCAGGTAGGTCCTCCGCTGTCTAGATAATAATTAGGCCTAATATATGCATGATATCCGTGTTTTTCGAAGTTATTTGTTTTGCTGGAATTTAAGTTTTCCCGTACCTTAAAAATCCAGCTGTATTTCCGCATGCAATAACCTTTCATATAAACTATTTCGCCATATCAAATGAGCTTCGTATTTCGGTCAGGAGGATCTCGGTCCTTTACCCGCTTGGTCTATCAGCTATCTTGGCCTTTAACACAATCGGCGTATGTTAAAGTCAACCAATTTTTATGTTTTTTATATTTTGTTTTGAAATACAATTTAATTGGAAAATACATGTATTATGCAAAATATGAGGTTTTCAAAGCTATTTAAATACTTGAGGAAAATCGGATGAATATATGAATAAGAATGTCGGGTCACTGACAGAACTTTATTTACAATTTTTAATGTTACCCTGAATGCTGACATTGCCAAAATCAAAACAATATAAATGTGAAATCTTTGCTTACCTCATGCTTTACAATCGTGTTGCCATGTTCGATAGAGTTGAGCAGTGCATTATCATATGTGTGAAGAATGATAATAAAGTCGAGGATGCGATGGGACGAGTTAAAACTGGGTCGAGATCACCCGATAACTGAAAATAGCACGTGCTTATTGGACACTCGGTAATTGTCGTAAAACATACCGAAAGTTAATTTGCAATGCTCAAGTAATGGCGGACAAACAATAATTGATATTACGGGTCACGTTTGACAATATTGCTGCAGATATACGCATGCGTTTGTTATTGTCATCACCAGGTGGTCTCTTTGGGGTATATATGAGACAGATCTAAGTAAATTATACAGATATTTACAGTAACAGATGAAAATTATGCAAAGCCTGTTTATGGTGTTACCCAGTTTAAGGAACTCTTTTAAGGCATGGAACTGACTTTCTTCAAAACCTAAAAGTTCAATGCGATACTTGTTATCCATACAATACTGACAGAATACCTACATAAATCGTTTCTGGCGAAAGGACGAAGTGGCTGAAGCCAAAGCAGAAGACAAAAAGTATGAAGACCTCAATAGAAATCAAAGAGTTGTCACAATGGACATACAGTATTTAATACTTTGTCCTTTATTGAATGTTAGCTAGCTATATGTTCTTTAAGGCAAAGCTATGCTGCATACATACATACATACATACATACATACATACATACATACATACATACATACATACATACATACATACATACATACATACACACACACACACACACACATACACACACATACATACATACATACATACATACATACATACATACATACATACATACATACATACATACATACATACATACATACATACATACGCACGCACAAACACACATATACAGCAAAAACAGTATTTATGACCAGGTGGTCATTAAAGCAATTTTACTGTATTTTTCAAGGTCTACTCAAAACTACATTTCTATCCTGGCATACTGCCATGATTTGAAGTTTGATTGGCGGTGGTCAGTTACATACGTGTTTTGCTATATCATCCGAAAGAAAGTGCATCAAGTATAGACCTAACCAATCTGATACCGAGTTAACACGACTGAAGAAATCTAGAACAACTTTGAATTTTTTTAATAAATTGATAACAAAAGAAAAACTTAGAAATTTAAAAATCTAAGTATTAAAACTTGCAACAAATTAAAGCAGTTATTCCTGCCGATTATCAAGCTTACTATCACTTTCAACAAACTGTCGGCATTTCTATGGGAACCAATTGTGCTCCGTTATTGGCCGACCTGTTCCTTTATTCATACGAAGCAGACTTCATTCAGAAACTGCTGAATCAAAAGAAGAAAAAGTTAGCGGTGTCCTTTAATTTGACATTTAGATATATCGACGACGTTTTGTCAATTAATAATGACAATTTTCATACATATGTCAATGCGATATATCCCAGCGAACTAGAAATTAAAGATACAACAGAATCAAGCACACACGCTTCATACTTAGACAGGAATTTAGCAACTAAGCTATACGACAAACGTGACGATTTCGGCTTTCCCATCGTAAATTTTCCACATTTAAGTAGTAATATCCCTCAGTCACCCGCATATGGAGTTTATATTTCACAAATGATCCGATATGCCAGGGCGTGTACAACATATGAAGATTTCATATACAGAGGTAAACTACTCACTGACAAATTATTGACACAGGGATATCCAAAAACCACGTTTAATGTCAACGTTCCGCAAATTTTACGGTCGTATAATAGTCTTGTTTGCGACTACTCTGTTTCACTAAGTGAAATGTTGAGTTGCCTTTTCGTTGGCGGGTTGTTGAGACGTCTGTACCAATTGTGACGAGGATACACTCCTCACGTGTTTCATTGGACTTGACTGTGGACTCACGGTGGGTGTGACCGGTCGACAGGGGATGCTTACTCCTCCATGGCACCTGATCCCACCTCTTGGTTTCCAGAGGTCCGTGTTTGTCCATTTTTACCGGATTTGTATCTATTTCATGGACATTCTATTGATTTATACTTTGGTATCTGAAATTTTTTATATTATAAACAAACTGATGATAAAGTATGTTATGTTAACAAATAAGGACATCAACACCATACTGAAGTATTAGGTAACCTTTCTAAATATGTTTTTATTTTTTGTAAGTGTTGAGTATCAGGAAATTCGACATCATTTTATGTTTTTCATTGAATTTTATGGTTCTTTTAAATTATCTATATCTGCTTTTATTACTAGTATTACTTTATGAAGAAAGATTTATGATCTGTTTAGATTCATACGATATATGTATTATTCCATTTCCAAAGTATCTCCCTGTCTATTACAAAAGACATGGATATAAGACCGATGCTAAAATTTTACATTTGTTAGAGTCCTTTCAAATGGAAATGGACTTTTCATAGCCATACATCGTAGTCAACATATATAATCATAAATAAAATATTCCAGAATTTCGTTTCTTTAAACATAAATGTTGTGATATGTTGTATCTGTTTGTATTTTTGTTGTTTTACATCCCGTCAGGAATATTTCACTTATATTGAGATGTCAATAGCTTAAGTTGAAGAGCCACAAATGTTGACCTGCTCTATGGAATGACGCCGATGTAGTGTGGGTTCTTTTGCGTGCCACGCCTACTGTGACCTCTGTTTTAAGTCTTTTCCGATAGACCTGTGACTTTCATTACGTTTGCCGTGCGCTTGACCAAGGAACTATCACTATCATTTTTAAAAGGGCTTTGGTATCACCCAGTACTCGGAATCGAACCCGGAACCTTCCGCTTGCGAGTCGAACGCTCTACCACTAGACAACAGGTGGATATGTTGTAAGATATAGCTGTTATTATGCGTCCAAGTCATTTTTTTCTTATCTGCTATTGTAAGCTTTAGTTTATCTTTACAGTGTTACGCCAGCTGAGGGATTATTAGAACAGTAAAACCATTTGCAGTTTTCCAAAATACAAGCAATTGGCTGTACAAAAAGCCCAAAGTGCAATTATTTTAACATTTTAAGTGTTGCAAAGTACTTTTTGTTAATCTACTATTATCGGTTTACAAATAGCGTCTTCTTGTTTAAAAGTCGCAAAACAAGCGGAGCAAACTTAACTGTTTTTTACTACTTAGAAAGATATGCAATAACAAAAAAGATATATACAAAGGCATAAAAATTTATACATTTTGCGAAGATTGCTTGAGAAACCCAGGTTTGGTACTTAACTCAATCTTACTATCTATACATGAATACCACACTGGACCTGACCTTATTTTTACAAAATATATAAGAATATAAAATTATGTATGCCTGTATAGCTCTTATTTGTTATTGTACACCAAGTAAAATAAGTAGAAATATAACCGAAATATTATTTTGGTAAACTCAGCTAATACCCCTTTAGATAATTATTCCTGAAAATGTCGGTTTTGTAGTGGAAGCTTTGTGTGTGTTCTTCGTACAATGTTTTGATAGATATAATGTTTCGCTCAATTGTCTACGATTTTACATAACAATTAATTAATTATTGATGGTTATAAGAGTACATAATTATTAATTATCAATTGGGTGCACTGTACGTACGTGTCAGTTCCGTTGACAAACAGAAATTAGCTATTTAAGTTGGAATATAACATCACCTTTGTATTGTAAATACACACAAAACATGTATTTGTATTATTTAGGAGACATCAAAATTTATATATCTATTTTGGAGTGTCAGTTCCGTTGGAAAATAGAAATTAGCTATTTAAGTTGGAATAAAACACCACCTTTGTATTGTAAATACACACAAAACATGTATTTGCAATGTCTAAGGGACATCAAAATTTATATATTTTGGGTGACATCAAAAATTTATCTTCAAGATATCTGTACTGTTCTGACCATTTTATTGTAAATAAGCACACATTTATATCTGATTTTTGTGCGGTCATATGACATCGCAGTGAATACGAAGAATTCCAATTATATTACCTCCTGTTTTGTCGGTTTCCTTAATGCCATCGTTACGTGGATGTTATTGTTGTTGTTGTTGTTGTTGTCGTTTTTCTTTCATATATCCGTTAATGATAAGTGCTTAGTGATTACATTACATACAGAGTTTGTAATCTTTTTTAGTAAATCAAGAAAGTCAAGCTAATTTGATATGAGTTTTAACCTGTATTAACGGAGATACAAAATGACGGCGTCAGAAAACATGACACGAATCCTAAATGGCTTAATAGCACATAGTAAATCTGTTCTGATATTAGTTACCTGACGCCGATATGAGATGGCAATGTAAGGAAATGTTTCTCAAGTTAATCTTACGAAACCGGAGTTGACCATGCTTGCAGTGGTTTTGACGTCACGTGATCTGAGTACAGTCATGACTTCTCAAGTGACCCACTATATATAAAGACTCACCGCCACCAAATACCCACCAAAACCCACACCAACACTAACCAAAAAACCCTCCCACTGACCACTAAAACCACATACACCCCCACAAAACCCCAGACAACAACCCACCACAACAACCAAAACGACCACCCCACCACCCCCACCCACCCCATACCCCACCAAAACACAACGCCAACCAACAAGCCCCACCCCACCACTACACCACCCAAAACACTAACCTACACAACCAACAACCTAACAAACACAACAAACACCCCAAACCACCTCACAGGAGCTAATAAACCACCAACACAACACATACAAACAATACACCACACACTAACCACCAAACCCCCAGGCACAAGCCAAAACCCGCCTAACCAACTGACAACATCACCCCCCAGACGTAAAATAAAAACCCCCCCCACAAACCCACCAACACCACCCATAACCCCCCACACCCAACGAAAACCCGAGCACCAACACAAAAAAACCCCATACACAACCCAACATCTAAACCAACCACCACACAGAGTACAAAAAAAACAACCAACCGCCACACACAACCAACCACACAACCCACAACAAAACACACCAACCAACCCCCAACACAACAACGCCAAACCACTACAACCCCAACCTACCATAACATAACAACACGAAAAAAACCACAAAAACCCGCCACCCCCACCAACCCCTACACCAAACGCCACCCCATACCAAAACAAACACACCCCTACCACCCACACAGGACACACCCACACCACACCACACCCCCCAACCCCACCCCCCCACCAATACACTCATAATATACACACTAAACCCCGCACCACACCACCCCAGCACTCCAGCACCAATACACGAACAACACCACACCCTCCAACAAAACCCCCAGAAACCAACAGCCTACCACCACCACATACACCACACCCACCCAACCAAAAACCTCCAAAACACAATACCCCGAACAACAATAAAAAAAAAAACAAAAAAAAAAAAAAAAAAAAAAAAAAAAAAAAAAAAAAAAAAAAAAAAAAAAAAAAAAAAAAAAAAAAAAAAAAAAAAAAAAAAAAAAAGGAAAAACCAAAAAACAAAACAAAGCAAAACAAAACAAAACAAAAACAAAACCAAACGAAAAAAAAAAAAAAAAAAAAAAAAAAAAAAAAAAAAAAAAAAAAAAAAAAAAAAAAAAAAAAAACAAAAAAAAAAAAAAAAAAAAAAAAAAAAAAAAAAAAAAAAAAAAAAAAAAAAAAAAAAAAAAAAAAAAAAAAAAAAAAAAAAAAAAAAAAAAAAAAAAAAAAACTGAAAAAACAAAAACCACCACCACACCCAAAAAAAACCCACCAACCCCCAACCCAACCACCTCCCAACACCAACACACAGCACCCCATAAACAACCCCACCACACAACACCAAATCCATAAACAAACCCCCAACCACACCCCCCAATAAAAAACAACAACCCCCACCCCCCAAGACCCCACCCAACCCCCAACCCCTACTAACCCTAGCCACACACAACACTCAAACAAACTACCCACAACCACCCCACCCCCCCGAAACATACTACAGAACCATAACACCCACAACCGAACCGCCACCTCCCACACACAGCAAACACCCCCCGCACACCACACAACCACACCAACTACACATCACGACACGCCACCACCAAAACAACCGCCCCCACACTAGCAACACCCAAAAAGCAAATAAAACCCCAATAGCTATTCCCCAGACACCTACCCCCTTAACAACAACCACAAACATCACGCCGCCAAACAAAACCACCACCAACCAAACC
This sequence comes from Atrina japonica, assembly GCA_030159075.1. Taxonomy (NCBI): domain Eukaryota; kingdom Metazoa; phylum Mollusca; class Bivalvia; order Pterioida; family Pinnidae; genus Atrina; species Atrina japonica. Next base: position 111,637 of record BROG01000979.1, read on the forward strand.
CAAACAACACCAAACATCCCTAAAACCAAACCAGCCAAAACCACGCCATAACCACCCCCACCCCCAACCATACCAAACAACGAACCACACCAACCCCAACGCACCAACCCTACACAACCACCACCACCCAAAACAACCCACACACCAACACACAACAAACCCCCCAACACACCCACGAACCAGCCCAACAAAACCACCCAATCCACCCCCAACCCACACCACCCCCAGGCAACAACAGACAAAACAAACCCCAAGCTAACAACCCACCCCCACCCCACCACACCCCACCTACCAACAAACACCACACCACCCAATCACCCAACCCCACACACCCACCAAAACACAGCCCAAGCCAAACCCCACAACAAACCTTACCACCGACAAAACAACCACCACTAATCCCATCAACCCTCCCCCCCAAAACACCACCAAAACCCCACCACACCCACCCCACACCAACAACACACCAACCAAAACTACCAACACCAAACCACGCCACAGGCACACACAACCAAAACCCACCCACACATAACACCCAACCCCCACCCAAACACGACCAACCATAAACCACTAAACCAAAAAACAACAACCAACCACACCAAACCCCCCACCAACCACCCCTACCATACCCACCGCGCCCCCACAAACCCCAAACCCCATACCCCAAACCCACACACCCACCCCACCCCAACACACACCAACCCCACAGCACACACCCAACCCCACCAACACCAAACACAACCGCCCACCCACACACACCCCAAACCACCCAAAACACCTGACACAAACCCCCCAAACCAACAAAAACAAATAAAATACAAAAATAACAACCCCCAACTAAAAAACTCCAACCGCCAACCACCACCCACCCTACCACCCCAACAACTCCCCCAAAACACCCACCACCTACCACAAAACACTTACAATAAAAACCCGCACCCCATACCACACTAGACCTGACGACCCTCCACAACACACACTAAAAACAGCCACCAACCCAACACACCTCAGACGAACGACACCCAAAACCTAACCACAAAACCAACAAACACCACCGCCACTCAACAGCCACCACCCCCACACCAAAAACAAAACACACAAACACAAACCACAACAAACACCCAACCAACCCACAGCCACTCAAATATACACCAAACACACCAAAGACCAAAAAACAACCCCCAAACCACACAACAACCACAACAACACCCACCCATACCCCACCCAACCCACACGCGCTATACACCCCCACACACCTTATATAACCCACCACACCCCCCCAACCCCCCCCAGCACAAAACCAACCACCACACCACACTACTCACACACGCAACACACCACACGCTACACCACACACGCACCCCCAACCCCAAACACACCACACACCCGCCAACCGACCAACAACCCCCACAACCCCACAACCAATCACCCACTCACCACAACACCCCCCAAACCAAAACAACCTACACCACCCCCCCACCCCCAAACCAACACACACAAAACCACCCACACCCATACAAACCAAAAATCACACAAACCCGTACGCCGCACACCACACCCAGCACACCAAAAAACACCCCAAACCCCACCAACCCCACCAACACGAGCCCACAACCCCAACCACCCAAAATAGCACTACCCACACCACCAACGCACCCACCAACCCAACAACCCCACCCACACCAAACCCAACAACCCCCACACCCCCCCGACCAAACCCACATAACCACAACACCAACACACCCCAACAACCACCCACCACCACCCACACCACACACTACCCATCAGAAAAACAACCCCCACATCCCCAAACCACCCAAACCACACCCCAAAACTATCCCACGAAAACCCCAAAAACACACACACAACCCAACCCCCACAGCCCCACCCCACTAAACCGAACCACACCCTCCAACCCACCCAACCAACAAACACCCAAAACACCCCACCCCCGAACAAACAAAACTAAAACCAAACCCTACCAACCCACAACGTAAACAAAACCCCCACCACCACCCCACACACCCCAACCCACCCCACACCCAAAACCAAACCCCATAAACAACCACACACGGAAGACCCAAACCAAAACACCACAGAAAGCGACCCAACCACACCACACCCCACCACAACACCCCCCAAATACCCACACCCCAACACCCACGCATACCCAGCCCACCACACACCACATACACAAACCCAACAACCCACCACCTACATACAGACACCCAAGTACAACCCAACAACAACCACAAAACATCCCACCAAATACCAACCCCAACCCGAAAACACAACCCCACCCGACGGCGGACCATCCCCCCTACCACCCCCACCCACCACCAAACTAACACCAACACACACACAACACCTAACCCATACCACGCAAACCCCAACAAAAGCCACAAACAAACACCTGACGACACAAACAACCCCCAAACAACCAAAAACCCCCCCTACACCACACCCACCAACATCCAACCCACAGAAACAAACAACCCCCAACCACAAAACAACAACAACACCCCACACACAAAACAACCAAACACACAAACAACACCACCGCCAACAACCCCCACACGCAAACCACACCACAAAAACACCCCACAACACAGGCACACACCACCGCAACACCCCCACCAACAAACACAAAACACCACCGACACCCAAACCTAGCAACCAACAAAAAAAAGACACGATACCAACAACAAACTTAACACCCCCAACTACGCCCACCAAAACCCACCAACAAACAAATACACCCAAAAATCCAACACAACAACAAACACCAACTACCCACACAAACCCCGAACCAATAACACAACTACACAAACAGTAACACCACGAAAACCCCCCACCAAAAACACCACCCCACCAGCACACAACACACCCCAAACACAACGTCCAACCCAAACCCAACAAAACACCCCCCACATACACCACACCGCACCCCCCCATACAATGCCCCAATCCCCACCCCACAACTCACTAACTCCAAACCCGAAACCCCCCAAAACCACAAACCCACCCCCCCAAACCCAAAACCACACCCCCCACCAAACCACCCACACCACACCCACCCCCCCCCAACCCCACACAACAACGACCCACACGCCACAAACCACCCAGCACCAACCACGCCAAAAACCACAACAACCCAACATCCACCCAACCAACCTACCCCAAACCAACCCAAAACACACAACACCCCACAACCACCCACCCAACCGCAAATCACTACATACCAGCCCAACCACCACAAACCACCCCCCAACCCCCCCCCACCAACACACCCAACGGACCTTAAACACACCCACCCACCACACAAGCAAACCCTCCCCAAACACAAAAAAAAAACAACCACAACCCCATAAAAACCAACCACCACACCAAGAACAAAACAACCACCTAAACCCCCACCAACCCCACACCTACACCCCCACACCACCCCTAACCACAACAACCTAACATACAAACCAACCCCCACTACAAACACCCCCAACACACACACACACCACCCCACACACACCACAACAAAACGCCACCCCCTCAAACCCCACCCACACACTTACACCAAAACCCCAACACCATAACCCCCACACAACAACCCCACATAATAAACCACACCCCCTAAACCCCCCACCCAAAACCCAAACAACCACCACCCCACCCAAACCAAAACCAACACAAACACCCCCCTCCAACAACCAAAACCCAACAACAGACACACCAACCCCCACCCAACACAAACACCCAACACAAACAACCAAACACCCATAGACAACCAACATAACCCAGAGCACAACTACACAACACAACCAGACACCCACCCACCCAAAGACAACCACAAACACCAATCCCCCAAGAAAAAGCACAAAACCGCACCACCCACCCAACACAACCCACCTAAAACACAACCCCCCCAAACCATAACACCCCCAACTCCACAACCCAAAACCCAAACGACTCCTACCACCCCATCCCACAAAACCCAACCCAAACAACCAAACACACCCCCACTCCCACAACCAACCCCAAAACAACCACCAAAAAAACATAACAAACACACAAACTGCTACAACCAAACCAAAAAACATACAAACCACACCCCAAACCCACCAACCAAAGCACCCAACCCCCACCCAACCACAACAGCCCCCCACGCCAACCCACAACCCCACAACCCCCACACACACACATAACCACAAACCCCAAACTACCCCACCCACCCCCACACCCCCCCAACACCCAACCCCCCAAACCCCCACCAAACCAACACACCCCAAACAAACCACCCAACCAAACTAACTCCCATTACCACAAAGCCAAACAGCCCAGCCACACACCAACAAAACACCCAAAACAAACACCACCAAACCAACACACACACAAAACCCAACCAACACCCACACTACCCACCACCCCACAAACAAAAACCCACACATAAAACACACCAAAGCAACACTACCCAAAACCACAAAAACCCCACCCAAACCACCCAACCCCCCCACCCCAACCAAACACGCAACACCAACCAAACCCCCAACACCCATCACCAACTACTACCACCCCCCCAAAACCCACAACCAAACAAACACACCCCACGGATCACACCATCACGAACCCCCCAACACGCCACCCACCCAACCACAACAAAACAACCCCAGGCAACCCACAAGGACACCCCCCCACCCAAAACCACCAACCAATAGAAACCGACACAAAACTTACACACACACACCACAGACCACACACCCCACTCACAACACCACACACCAAATCACCCAACCACACCACCAAAACAAACACCAAACACACCACAACACACCCACACCACCACCCCACCACCCACACCCCCAGACCCAGTAAAACCTCAAACCAACACCAAAAGAAACAAAAACAAAAACCCACACCACCCAAAACACCCCCTAACCCACCCCTCAAACCGCAGACGAAACCAATAAACAAAACACCCCCACCACACCACAACCACACACCAAACAACCATTAACAACGCCCCCCAGAACAGACAAAACCCACACATACAACAACACCACTAACACCCACACACCCCACACACCCACCACAACAGCCACTCCAAGCAACCTTCCCCCATACACCCCATAACACAAGCGTCAACACACACAACAACCCCCAAAACCACCCACATACCACCACCCCCCCCCCACCTACCCACACAAAACAAACCCCCCCAAACACACCCCGAACCACCCTCACCATAACCCACCACACACCAAAACCCCAACCAACCCCCCCACAAACCCACCCACCCGACCCACACCACCAGTACCAACCACAACCCCACAACACCCCACCAAACACCACAACAACAAACCCCACCACCCCCACCACACAAAAAACCAAAACCAAGCAACAAACCACTCCCTAAGCACCCCGCACAAGCCCACAAAAACCCCCACCCCACAAAACGAAAACCGAACCCACACAAAAACACCCCCCAACAAAACAAAAAACCACACCTAAGAAACCCCCACACATACACCACCACAAATAAAACCAACCCACACCACAACACCCCCACCGATAACACCCACAACTAAGGTAACACAACAACCAGCCCACCCAACCAACCAAACACCACGGGACCCCCCCGCACTATCTACAAAAACCTCCACAAAACACATAAACCCAAACACCAACAAAACGCCCCGCAACCCAAACCCCACGGCACAAAATACAACCCCCCCATAACAGCCCCACCTACCACACACCACAAACAAACTAAAGTACACCCCACACCCACCATACACCCAAACCCAACAACCCACAATACAAACCCCCCAAAGCCCAACCCCACCAAAACACAAAACCTAAACCAGCCCCAAAAAACACTAACCCCCCATAAAAACCACACACAGCAACAACCCCCACAGCACAAACACCGACCCACAACCAAAAAACCAACACATATACACAAAGCACCACCCCAAACCCCCACAACACCAAACACAACCAACACCACACCCAAAAACAACACCCAAGACCGCCTAGCCAAACCACCCACCAAACACAACACCAACACCAACCCCAAAACCCACCACCCCCCCCCCCCCCGCACACACACAAAACCCGCAGCCCAACCACCCCAAGACAACACCCACCTAACCAACCAACAACCCCCACCCCCACCACCCAAATGTAAGGAAATGTTTCTCAAGTTAATCTTACGAAACCGGAGTTGACCATGCTTGCAGTGGTTTTGACGTCACGTGATCCGAGTACAATCGCGACTGCTCAAGTGACCCACTATATATAAAGACTCCCTGTCTTTTGTGACTGTATCTAAGGTGGCCAAACAGTATTTTTATATATTAACTGGTCTGTATTAAGTGACTTCCCGTCTTATGTGACCAAATTCTTCAAGTCCTTTCGACAGTCAAGAAAGTGACTACTGTACAAACTATTATCAAAAATCCAAACGGAATGGATCAACAAGAAAAGAGATTTATTCCGAGTAACTCAACAGTACATATCAAAGCCGCTTACTAATTCTGTTTAGTTATATTCCTAACACCAATACGGGATGCCGATGGTGGTAAACCCGAATTGTGGTAAACAAGCCACTTTGGTATTTACAAATACTGGAGTTGAAACCTCATATCGTCTTCTGTTGTTTTAGTTTTCAATTTCAGTTTAGTCAGTATCTGCTGATTTGTCGACATCATGACAGATAGTGCTATAGAAAGTCAGTCTTCGAGACACGACATACTCTTATTTACTTTTTGTTATACTTTGAAATTTTTCAGTAGAATTATTAGAATAAAAGTACCATGATGACGTCAACGCACAGTATCTTGTTACATTTCTATAAGTGTGTTTTTAGTAGACAACTGATTAAAGAAATATTTAGGGTATCTAACAGCTAGACAAAAATCTGATTGTTCAATGAGATTTGATACATTCCCATGGGATATGACATATAAAAATTAATTGATTTTTAGTTTGACTTGTCAATTAATCTGAAACAATAAACGTTTTACATGTCAAAGTCCGTGTCAAATCGATTTCAAAGTACCTATTATTACATTTTTTTTCTATTTAAATCCATAAAGTTGTCCGTACAAACAAATGAAACATGATAATCAATATTTCATTTGTTTAGACCAGCATGTAGAACGATGTTCACAGACATGAATTTACAAATGAAATGAATAACTTCCGTATAGACTATAATTAAACTGAAAACAACAAATATTTATCAATAATAGAAATAGTACTTTTGTGCAGAAGCATTTAATTTTAAAGTTTTATGGCTGTTTACACTGATGATAAAGCAACATATATCAAACTACGGCAAGACATCCGCGAATCAGTTTGTTGAAATGAACACTGGAGATTTATATTTAAATCATTTTGGGCTTATCTTTTACTCGTTTTGATTTCAAAGATAGTAAACTACAATCATTACAAGATAAAAAAAACTGAAGTGACAGACAACCGGGAAATATTTACATGCTTCGTGATCTTGAAGCGGAACCAAGCAAAAACGAAATTGATCTAAGCTTCCACAGGGAGGTAAACAACACTGCCATCGAATTGTTTTACATAATAGTCCATTACCATAATAGTTCTATTGTACATGTATAACATAAACAAAATAACATTTCAACGTCCTCCTTATTTAGAAAGGTTCATGCTTTAAATTATAATCTATTATCAACTTAATTATCATTAATGATTTAGTTATAGTACACATACAATAAAACACATCAAGCCAGTGGCAAAGTTTTTTCAGTAGAATATATATTTATAATTTAAAAATTAAAACACCAGGAAAAACGTTTTTCATTGTCACTTTCAGTTGTATTCAGTACTTTGTTAAGACAAACAATTTTTCTTGGTCGTTTTTACTGTTATGTAGTATTATACGGAACATTGATATTATTTAATATATACAGTATATATATACATAAAGATAATTAACGTTTTGCATGTCATGAACATTAGATAAATTGTTTACCTGTGTCGTAGTCATAATTGTGATACCACATTTAAAGGTGGTTACATATCGCCCGACATTTCATACCGACTGAATCTTTTTAACTGAGAAAATTATAAAAATCCTCAAAAGCTAAGATAGCCATATAAGTGATTAGCCTTAGACAGATAGAGCAATACATTAAGGTTAGTTCTTGGCCTTGAATGATATTACTTTTTGTTTTCGAACTCTGCATTTATCTTAAATTCGAGTTCAACTGATGAAGTCTTATAGACAGATACGATCATTTAAAGCATTTGCTTTGGTGCCTTTTTTCCACACTATAACTTTGGTATTATGTTTATAATATATTGGAATGCAAGAAGAAACAAACATTATACTGAACTAAAATGGAAATCATATCCGTTTATCTTAGTTACTGACCTAAATTCAACCACATTTTAAAGTTCACCCTCTTATCATAAATGTACAGAATTAACATTTGCAGCACAACAAGTCTGTAATATAATGTTAAAGTAATTTACTTATGTATTTCCTAATAGGAGATTTTTTTAAGAAAGGAAATTATCTAAATAGCGGTCTGGTTCAACCATTATAGACGCTTAAATGAGACACACGTACTTGCAAATGACACGAAAGTGAAAGCTGCAAGTTAAAATACACGGAAGAAATCACAGGAAAACTGGGTTATACATTTTGATTATGAAATATGAATATAATTAGGTGCATATAGAAAACGTGTTTTGTTTTTTGTTCACGGGAACAAAACTCTAGCTTATCTAAAATGGATCAGTACATATTTCTGTTTTCCATATAAACTTGCTAAATGCGTATGTAGCCACTAGTATTTCGTTAAATCGAGATAATTATTTTTACAACATAGATAAGTCAGACAAGTTATCATTACGATAGCCATCAAATACTAAAAAGACAACTGGGCAGTACAACACATATGACGTCATAAAATCCCCTACGACGTCACCATTCCATATATAAATCATAACGCCCCCATCATCATATACTTAGTATGGTGTAGTTACCGAGCATTTTGTTTACGTTAGTTACAGTAGAGAGTATGAATAAGGGTACTATGTAATTGTGCATTAGTTGCATATAGCACGCAGTGAGTAGTTATTGACCGATAGTAAATATGTATTGTAAAAACATTTGAAAGCTCAGACAGGAAATGTTCACATGGTTTTTCTCTCTTCCGTCTCACTCATCCCATATTGGCTTCATCTTAATATACTAATTTTTCTTTGTAATTTACGTTTTTATTTGTTCGATGACTATGGTGATGAAGAATTTGAAGCCGATGATGACGATATATGATGTAATGAAATGGACTATATAAGATACTTTTTACGATGATGAATATTGTAATATGTCTGAATATATCGGAGTGCTTCGCTTCCTATCCTTTAAATGCGTTGTTTATTCGGATTCCAATAATAAGTACACTGAGAACGACGTTATCAAGATGCTGAGGTTTTTGGTGGACAACATATTCTTGGTTTTTGCGGGAAAAGTTTTCCAACAGATTGTTGGCATTCCAATGGGTACCAATTGTGCACCTCTTTTGGCTGACATCTTTTTGTATTCATATGAAGCGGAATTTATACAGTCTTTGCTCTCCAAAGGAAACAAACAGTTAGCATCTCGGTTCAATTTTACTTACAGGTATATCGATGACGTCCTGTCCATAAATAATCCAGAATTTCAGAATTACCTCGGCCAGATATATCCTGTTGAACTAGAGATCAATGAGACAACAGAGAGCAACACATCTGCTTCTTACCTAGATTTACTCCTGTCGATTGGAAAGGACGGTCAACTTCACACCTACTTTTATGACAAACGCGACGATTTTCCATATCACGAACTTCCCATTTCTAAGTTGTAATATTCCATCTTCTCCTGCCTATGGCGTTTTCATTTCACAACTTATACGTCATGCCAGGGCATGCTCTTCTTATGAATGTTTTATTCTGAGAGAGAAACGACTCGCCAATAAACTACTTACACAAGGTTACAAGGTTGTTGAACGCTTGAAATCGTCATTCAAGAAGTTTTATGGTCGATACGGGGATCTTGTTAAACATTATGAAGCCCCCTTCTCAATAATATTAAATAGTATTCTGGAGCACGGCCGCAAACAGTGACTCCGTTTCGCCAACCGTGCTTTTCGCCAAACTTGGCCTTTTCACCGAATTTCATGGTACTAGAAAGGTTTCCATGGAACATTTGCGACGGGTGTAGCATGCCAACAGATGATGCTGACTCTTTCCGGACACCTGGTCCTCTCCTGTTGGGGCAATTGTTTTTCATGTTGAGACCATTGCACATCTAATTCGTCGTGTTCTAATGGACTTGAGCTTCGATTATTAATTGGTACTTCTTCATTTTTACTCACTGTATAAATGGTTTCTGTTAGTTTGAGTAAAACGAATAAAGAAGATAGTGTCTATTTATATCTCGTCCATCCGGTGTGTTAATTCATACGCTAGGAATGATAATAGTGAAATATGTGTGTCTACATATTCCGAAAGAGAAATTAATAAACGCGCGGGGAGAATCGCAATCAAAGTCAAAGATTTATTATGATATTCTATTATCTTAATTGCTAATAACAAGGTTTAATTTATTCAAATGTGCTTGTCAAATAGGCTACTTTGTGTTGACCAAATTTGTGTTACACGTCACCATATATTTACATATCCAAAGTAGGTTAAATATTTCTGGTGTCGAAGTCCTAAAGTGTTTCAGAAAAACAGAAATTTAACATACATGCTTTATGAATTAATTAAGCACGTTATATCAAATTGTAAAATAATTATCTGTTAATGTAAAAATACATTAAGATTTACAAAATCGTAAAAATATATAAAAAAAAAATCACAGATACCAAAGTGTAAATTTCCAGTATGTCCAGGATACATATGCAAATATAGTGAATATTGGGCAAAAACGGACCTCTGGAAATCCACAAGTGGGATCAGGTGTCATTGAGGAGTAAGAATTCTCTGTTGACGGGTCACAACCGTCGTGAGTCCACAGTCAAACCAAGTGAAATAAGCAAGGAACAAATTCTTGTCACTACTGGTACAGACGTACAGCAACCGTTATCGCACATATATCTCAACATTTCATTTTGTGAGTAATCGCAAACAAGGCCATTATACAGTAAATTTTGCGGTGGTATTTATTGTGTTGACAACAATGAGGTCATCGTCATCTAGGTCATCATGGTATACAGATGATACAGATTTTATTTTGTTATTCTACATCTGTTCTCAAGCTCAACTGTTTAAGTTTTATTTCATACAGAATATAAAAATTTCAGATACCAAAGTATCAATCAATAGAATGTCCAGGACATAGATACAAACCCGGTAAAAATGGACAAACACGGACCTCTCGAAACCAAGAGGTGGGATCAGGTGCCATGGAGGAGTAAGCATCCCCTGTCGACCGGTCACACCCGCCGTGAGTCCACAGTCAAGTCCAATGAAACGATCGTCTTCAGAATTTGGCCTCTTTTCTGGAAAACTGTAATTTGGATGTTTATTATATACACACGTGCAATCTATTTTATTTGTATAAATTCTTATTTCAGACTATACAATTAAAATAAGAATCAATAATTGGTAAAAATGAAGACGTACCAATAGATAATCTAAACTTCAAGTCCTTTAGAGTTCGGAAATTCGGATATATAAATGGTCTCAACATGAAGAAAAAAATGCGAATCCCAAACGGAATGGGACAGGCTTTCCGGAAAGGCAATATTACTAGACCAATTTCCATATCATTGATCTAGGTAAGTGTTCTTTTAAAGTACATGCACAAGTATTTTTGCACCATGAAATATTAATGTAACAGAAAGTAATTACTCCTCCATTATGAGTTTGTGTTGTACCAGATTGTAATGTTGTATCTTTTTCATTTACACTCTACCAGTAAATTCAAAACTTAATTTTACATCCACCGCGTTTTTTAAAAAACGTTTTATTCTAATAAGTCTTTAATTGAGATAGCTTAAAAGTTTAAGAATATGTCAGACAATTTTCACAGAACGTATTTATTTCAAATTTACTCACATTGCTAATTTTCGTGAATTTAAGGGGGAAACACGCCAAGTTTATTGTTACTGGACATATCTGTATATCTATGTCATACAAATGTAAAACAAAATGAAAGTTATTGCTCAAACTTGAGAACGTACTGGAAATCTGAGCGTCGTACTCAACGTATTCATTGATTTTTTAGAGGGAATATCATATGTATGACTATGAAAAATAATATGTATCTTATTCACCTAAACCAGGAAATTACAAACGACTATATAGTCAAAAATTGAAATGAAAGTGAAGTTTGAGTATTGAGTAAATTGTGTGACTTTGAGCCTTATGCCTGGCACAATGAAAATTAAGAATTACTTGAGTCTAAAAATTTTATTCACCTTTGTGTAATCCTGAATCTAAGTGTCAGAGCAGGCCAATTTGTTTATCTTCTCAGACTTGAGACTGCAGTTTTATGAAGGTCACCACGGACATACATATCGTGTTCTGTTTGACAGTCACAAGTCGAGTTACAGCCGTCAATATAACTTGAGTACACTTCAAGATAACATGAAAAGTGAACATCAGACTATTATCACCATGACAAAATTTGATATCGTGGAATTATATACTAGCGGAAAAAAGAAACTATATAGTTTAGTAATTTCATTTATAGATTCATATACAAAATATTATGTTGCATTATGTATATCATAATTTAATATAATGCATTGTCTTCCAATTCAAACATCAAATCACGGATTATGTCCATAATGGTTGATACGAACAGCCACTGAAAGTAAAGGGGTGCAAAAACAATTCACAGGTTTAATACCGTGTATGACCGCCATTTGCACCGATGCATTCTTCATACCAGCGACGCATTGAACGAATCGGGTTATGCAGAAATGCCTGGGGAGTGTTCCGCCATATGCGCAATAAAGAACGACACAAAGCGTCCAACGTAGCAGGGGGGTTTGGCTCTTGACATAGACGTCGTTCCATTTCATCCCAAACATGTTCTACAGGCGATATATCCGGTGACATCGCAGGCCAGGGTAGCACATTCAGGTTTTCCCGCTGTAGATAATCACTAACAACGCGTGTGGTGTGCAGTCGTGCATTGTCCTGCTGCATAATGACGTTACGCTGGTTGTTGTGAATGAATGGAATGGCATGCTGACGTACAATCTCGTCATTTTAGCGTACGCCGGTTATATTGCCCTCCACTATCACTAAAGGAGTCCTTCCATGTGTTGTAATTCCACCCCAGACCATAACGCTCCCTCCACCGAATTGGCGGCGCTGAATAACGCAAGCGTCAATGTAACGTCCTCCGTCACGACGATAAGCCCGAACACGACTGTAAACAGAACTTCCGCCCAATCTCTATTATTGAAACGACGATGCCTCCTACACCACGCTAACCTCGTAACACGGTGACGCCAGAGCAGAACAGGACGAATAGCAGGACGCCGAAGACAGATGTTGGCCTCTCGCAATCTGTCATTACGGTAAGAGGACTTATCCGTCGATGCCCAAGATGCTTCCACCGGTCATAAAAGCCGATTGGAATCGATTACACAAATGTGACGTACACATATATTGTGACGTAACACGAAGGCGTCCTGATCGTGGGCGTCCCGAACAGTGCCAGTTTGCTGATATCGTCTCCATAAAGAATTTACAGTGTTAATATGAACTACCTTGCCACATTGTCTTGAGACATCCCAGATTCCAGCATTACAATAGCACGCATACGATCATTTTCAATCATGTAAGGCATCTCTCAATCAAAATTTTATTCCAAAAACCAATGTTTTTCTGTTTCAATACACCGAATATTGTCAACGAATGCAAGAAATTCTAATCGATTACTAACCACTTGTCGCACAGTCTCGAAACTCCAGAAAAGCGCTAAACAATAAATCTAAATGTGATGCAAAATCCATCTAAGAGTACCCACTGTAAAATGAATACGTTAGCTTTTAGTAAGTTTAGATATATCAGTTCTGGATTTGGCTATACATTTAGATTTAATTTTTGGACTTGTCTTATACCATGTTTCCTTTAGAAAACCTTTTTGTAAAATTCGAGCTCAACTGATGAAGTCTAATTGACAGAAACGATCGTCTTGAGCATTATAACTTTGGTATTATGTTTATAATATTTTTCTGTATGGATCCATTACCCCTTCCATAGACAACGTGAAGAATTTTGGATATAACAGTTTGGCACAGTGGGACTAGGGCCAGCACTGTCTAGAGGACAGTGACTCCATTGTTTAAGTAGAAAATATAAGAAAAACATAATTAGAATTTAAAACCTAAAAAATATTTCACCTTGATCTATTTCAAATTAATCGCTGAGATTATATGCTAGATATAATTTATTGAAGATAGGCCTATATAAAAATCGTTAATGAAACAACATATATTAGCATCTTACAGCTATCAATCAACGATAAAAAAGATTATACTTAAAATTTAAACCATTTCAATTGTAGTTTTTGTCAGTTTGAAAAAACTGTTATTAATTATTATTATTATTGTTACTATTATTGTTATTATCATCGTTATTATTATTATTATTATTATTACATGTATTATTATTATTATCATCATCATCATCATCATTATTATTATTATTATTATTATTATTATTATTATTATTATTGCTGTTTTTGTCTTTTTATTGCCTAATATTCCACCAAAATCTGTCCGTTGTATTAAGATATTATCAGTTTTTACAAAAGTGTCCAAAATTCTTTGTCACTACCAATGGTAATGACAATAATAATTAAAACATCTTAATTAAGATATAATTCTTTTATTCAGTCTTTTTGACTAGATAAATGAAGTCGTCCAACCTATATCCAAGCATTCTTAATCAAAATGCCACGGTATGTAAATAATGAATATGTCAGGTCACTTAAAAATTATATTTCTTTGTGTACCTATACATACAAAACATGCTTGTAAATCATTATATGTTTGTAATTAGTCACTTTTCTTAATTGTTTAAATGATAATTATAACCTGTCATAGCACTGGGGCAAGTTTATCTGAAGTGTCGTGAGGTCTTACATATTATCTGACATGAATTAAACAAACATCAGTGTGAACTTGACATTTTCCAAGAAATCACTTTCATTTGCATAGCTGTATGATAAATTTTATACTTTTGAATATAATTTAACCATTTTAATATCAAGGTGCAAAAAATGCTGTCTTCATCACTGCAGTAAATCAAATAATATTTCCTCGTTGGGAACTTTACGATCAACCTATTTATACATTTAATTTCAAATGTAATTGCATTTGGTCAATTACATACGGGAAGGTAAGTAATTATTTTTTTAACTTTGAGATATTATTTGTTAAAATGATCAAATAAGAATTAAGCTACCCGTAATATGATTTGGAATACTTTTTTATTCTAATATATTCATCATGTTTCTATAATATCTAATTTTATAGAAAGAGATAACACAATTTAAATTTTAAATTCTTCAGAAGCTAAGATGATCATCTTTTTACACTGGTTACGCTTAGACGGATTTAGTTATACATTTAGATTTATTATTTGGCCTTGTATGGTAGCAGTTTGTCTATACAAAGTATACGTCTATTTTAAGTTGGAGCTCAACTTTCTTGAGAGTTTTTGGCCTTTTTGAAAACTAAAATTTTGGTATTATGTTTATAACATAATTACAATTTTGCATATGAAATGTATACATTTTAAATAGATAATTAAAGGCATTCGAGCTATCAAAATGGACTTTTTGTTCGTATTAAATGTTTCGAATATTCGACGTTTTATACATGTAAAATGTTTTTAAAAAATCCCGGGTTGAAAAAAAAATTATTATAGAATCGTATTTGTTAAAAGAAATGTGAATAATGGGCGAAATAACATTTGTATTCTTACGTGGATGGTAGGATTATCAGTCGACGGTAGATGGAAGGAAGATCAATCGTTGGCGTATTCCATTCATTCGACGCAATATATGCATGATCTGTATGAAGTTTTCTGCAGCAATATATCTTTTTAGCCTTTTTAACAAAAGTTTTTGTTTAATATTTTTTTTTCATCAAAATGACATTTTTGTATGCCTTTAACAAACTTTAAACATAATAAGGTAATTAAATTTTGAAAAAGATATGAAATTATGTACACAGATCATAGATACATTATGTTAATCATCTTTTTTTTCATAAAAGGGTGTATATTTTTGTATTTTTGTCATTTCTATTTTATTTATTTATTTATCTTTTTTGTATTTTTATTTATTTTTTAACATTATTCATTATTTGTTAATTTGTAAATTTCTGTTATTTCGCTTTTTAATTGTTTTACTTCTGTGGTTTCTCTCTCTCTCTCTCTCTCTCTCTCTCTGTTTTTTTACGCCCCATTTACACTCAACAATTATCTAGTTGTGTGTTGCCGGTGTTGTATAGTAATCGCCTGGCCTTGTCGCAGCTATCATTGGCTGCAGCCAATCAGAACGCGTCTAACAATTGATCATGCATTGACCACATGATAGGGGAATGTACGTAAACACAGAAAGATAGCGAATTCATGCTATGCCACAAGTCTTTACATTGGCTAAAAGTCAGGGGTCAGTGTAGGGTCAATTTAAGTGAAATTTTGGATCGGCGCTAGATGTAGCCACCAGTGACCACCAAATATGAAATGTAATCTGTCAAGGTGTATGAGGAGAAGAAGTTGATTAGAAAACATTGACTTGAGAAGATGGGCCTCAAACTGTGCCCGACCGGACAGATTATGTTCTCTCCATCTTCCCATGTAAATTTTTCAAACATTCATAAAAAGTTATTTTTCAACTTAAATACGATAAAGCTAAAAATATTTAACAGCTTCATTAAATATTCATTAATTATGTTCAAATGAAAATAATTCATTTATTTTACAGTTCCCGTTAATACTTATTAAAAACGGACATTTTAATAAAATTTGTTTTCTGCAAAACTCATAATTACTATAAAACTAAATAATGAAAGCTGTTAACATGCAAAAGTGTAAATTTCAAAACATAAATGATAAATAGTTAAAATTGTATTGAAATTGATCAAGAAAAGACGTTGTGATCTATTTTAAATGATACAGTAATTTACAGAAGATCAAATATTGTTATTGATAAATTGTAAATATCAAATTAACAATTTTTAATATAACAGATATACTCACTATTGTAGCCTTGCACTAACTGCTAATTAAATTTTATTTTTGTTGAATACTAGATTTCTGCACTTAGCACCTACAATTTAATTAAAGGGACATTAGCTGTGTTTACCAAAAAAGTATTTCAATTTTTTCTATTTTTACTATTTGTAATTTATGTACAATCAAAATGAGAACTATACAAAGGCATAAAACATCTTATATTCCTATATATTTCGTGAAAATAAGGTCAGGTCTTGTGAGGTACGCATATACAAAAAGTAAGGTTAAATTAATTAATATGCAAGCATTTTTCACAAAATACATAGGAATTCAAGAATTTTTATTCCTGTGTTTATCTCTTCTTTGTTATTTTATATCAATTTTAGTAGTAAAAAGGAAAAGCAATTTAAAAACAAAAAAGCAGAGCTTATTACTACTTATGTTATTAAACAGGTATTTAGATATTTCTACCTTTACTACTTGATGTACAACGACAAATAAGAGCTCTACACAGGCACACAAATTCTTATATTCCTGTATATTTGGTGAAAATAAGGTCAGGTTCAGTATTGTATGCATATATACAAATAATATGACTGAATTAATCAATTGCAAGTGAATATTTGCCAAACTGGGTTTCTCAAGTAATTTTCACAAAATATATAGGAATATAAAAATGTTTATGCCTGTGTATATCTCTTTCTTGTTATTGTATATAAATCTAAGCAGTAAAAAAAAAAAAAGTTTTTCTTGAATTATATTCAGCTGAAAAATATGAGGTATAGATAAATTATAAATGTAAATTGGTGATTAACCCTTTAAACCCTACAAGTCATAATAGACGGGTCTCAACATTAGAAAAGAGCATACCATCTAGATACTAAAGGTTGGAAGGGTTAAGCGTTGTACAACTGGTTCCGTATGACATGTAACGGATGTCGAATTACTGTAATATTTTCCAGTCGTATAACGTTATAAGTATTTTTTTTATTCAGGCTGGTAAAGAATTATTGAGTATAAGATACCGCACAATGAAATAAGTTTCGGCGGATTAATATTAAAAGCACAGCGTAGTGCTTTGACGAGTTTGCATGATGAAATAAAACAGATTAATTTGAACCATGTATTAAAGTACATATTTTAATTACCATACCGATAATTATTATTATAATTACCAATTATTATACCAATAATTACCATGAAGGGAAATAAAATTCAAAATTAATTTTATAACTAATGTGTTTTGTTTCTAATTTCTTTTTGAAATATATAGACTAAAGAGAATTAGGGCCTATATTTACCTAGCTAGCTATCGCGCCTACGTAGTTACCATTGTCATAACTCGTCCTTACTTTTAAATGTACCGTAAAACAGGAAATTGTTTTTACAATGTTGGTTGCTCATTTTCCCTTTGTGTACGGTGATGTACATGCCGTGGAGAACATATTCTTTTTTGCAGCGAAATGCGTTCCATAACATAATTTTTCTTTACAATTATTCATACAATTGTAGATTTGGCGACGATATAAAATTATTGACTTTTAGTTTGGGCTCAGTGGAGCTAATGCTGGGTTTACTCGTGTAGATTTGACCTGAAAATACCTAATAAATGATCACTTACCGTATATATTCGATATTTAATAATTTTGTCTTGTTCTGTTCGCTGTTACTTTTTTGACCGCTTTTTCAGATCTGTATACCGATCCCGGACTTCTCTTGCACTGCTACACTCCTCTCCTTTTATTTTTAAAAAGAAACCTATAGGGTTTAAATGAACAGTCATCTGTTCGAATCGCAGTAGTATGGTGTTAGATAGACAACAATCAATCGCAGCTGAGCAGGCATATGCTTTCATCAAGCGATGTAACTCGCAGGCGTTGATGTAGATGAAGCCAAGGACTTTTCCGGCGTTAATGTATCCGTAAAATATGTTAGATACAGCAAACGAGGCGCACTCACTGGATGATACATCACCAGAGGGAAATAGGGTGCATTCATGAGTACCCTGTAGAAGGAAACCCGTCTTTCTGGTCCTGGTTGCATTCAATTACACGGAAGACCAAAGTAGAATGCTTTAGGTAAAAACCACTGGCGACATGGAATCCATCCCGAGAGAGTTGGTCTATTTCCGCTTGAGTGGGCATGTATCCGGAACAGTGCAGCTGTATCCACTGTTCCGTGAGAACCCCCACCAAGCAGAGATAACACAGCATGTAGAATCGCCTCTTATGCCTCTAATGTGGAGGATATATACTCTATCCATTGTAAAGTACCCCAATATGTTCCGTAGGTGAAAACAACTGGTAATACCAGACATGAATTAAAACTGGAATGGTCTAATACAACTACGCCCAAATCAGGAAAACAAATACCACAAGTACCTCGGAGATGTAAAGCATCTTGCAGGTGGTAAGGAACATCCTCTGAGGCTAGGTACTTTGAAAACCATCGACAATCCGGAACCCATCTCGAGAAGAGTTGGTCAATCTCCACTTGAATGAACATGTTTTGCAGAAAGCATCGATTCCTTCTCGCTGCTCCTTTCATTGGCAGTGTGCATGATACTTGCAGATTGTCCAAGTCGCAACTTGGAGCAGAGTCTGTCAGCATGGAAATAGCTATCAAGTGTAAGTGTCACACGTAATTGAGCTTTCGCTGAAGGTAGAACAACTAAGGGGTATTTCCTTGAAGAACCTATTCCAACGTTGCTCACGATACCCATGTTACCAACAATGACAGACGCCTCCAATGCAACAGGCAGGCAGGCGAGTTAATCGGAATCAATGAAAACTCCTCAGTTGTAGCCCAATTCTGGACATGGCAAAGGTCCGTCATTGAATCCATACCCTTTCCCGTAATCATTCAACCAAAAGCAATATATTTTTGACCAGGTCCTGAATGGTGGATCGGGGTCCCAGTAGACAAATTGTCATTGCTATTTGGCAGGAGTACCTCGTCCGTGACAGGTCGTCTATCGGTAGTGTATGCTCTGAAAACTTAGCTGGCAGATTGACCTCAGTCAAGTGGACCTAGGTAAAAGTAATCTCCATCTCCCAGTCCTCACTAAAATATTTCCTTCCAGGTTTTCTTTTGCCTTTTTTCTTGTCATCTTCGGCTTTGCTGAGGGTCCTTGGAAACCTGCTATTCACATCTTCTTGTGTTTGGCAATTCAAACAGGCCACATGACTAGATCCTTAGAGTCCTATAATTAAGCACTGCCAGTAGAATGCTCCATGTGGCTCATAGATAGTATCTGTTTTTCCTCCCTCTCACTGGGGTGGAAGTAGCCATAATCTGAAAAATATAACGAAAATTACTTCATGTCCCTCCCTGGCACGACAAGTAGTTGTCAATATCAAAGACATCTGACGAAGCAATGTTAACACAATAATCATGGTACAATTCATCACAAAATTCACACTGAATCATGAACTGTCCGGCAACCGGATTGTTGCATTCCAGTTTGTGCTTGACATATACTCACTATTCCGAGGTCAAAATGTCTGTCATGTTTTCTGGTTATTCTTGAGTTTTGTGTGTAAGATAATGTGCGCATCCTACAATAATTTACCAAATCTTGAAAACATGCTGATGCTTCTTCCTCCATCTTTGGACGACAGGCCCAAACATATGGTCGCGGATCAAATGATTTCACTCCCAAGTAAGATTATGATTGGCGTTAAATCGATATCCCCCTATTAATGGTAGCCCTCCTTTCACCAGCTGAAGAATGCAAACATAGAGAAACCCAATCCCTTATTTTCTGTATTTGAAATGTGTATCATAAGGGTAAAAATGTGCAATCATTTGCGAACACTTCATTATTCTATGGTTGTGTAGAAAAGGGGATGACATTGCCGGCTCTGTAAACGCGAGCCACTGTTCGTGAGCACGATGAACGTAATTACACCCACCACAAAGCAAGTCTGATAATTTCACTCTATTCGCATTGTGGTTACTTTGATACGTCATCGATGATAGAAGGTCATCTTTTACATGGATCTGCCCTTGCCATGTTCACCATCCGTTCTGTACTAAACTGCCATAATCGGTCGGAGTTTTGACGGCTTTACTACAGTAAACAGACTATCCCCTCCAGCTACTAACAAGACGTTTAGCGTCATATAGCTCACCTGAGCAAAACGAACAACAACCTACAGACATTTCATTACCGGTATTTTGCAAGGTAGTTGGTCATAACTGACCTGATATTGATAGTAAATTAACCACTGTGAGGTGTCTTACGATTGTGGTGGCAAATATTCCAAATGAAAATGAAATAAGGTAAGTATCTATCTGATTAAAGATGGCTATCTGCTAATGTTCTTTTCTCCGTCCCCAATATAGTATATTTCGCTACTAGACAGACCTACACTCATAGGAGCTTGCGCTGGTTTTTCTAATGCGGGTTTGCATTGAGAAAAACTAGGTAGTTCACGTAGCAGCTTCACTTTTTTAAAGGGTTACTTAAATTTGCTCTATTCGCTGTAACTTTTGACTGTTCCACTCGACATGCACATCGACCCCGGACTTGCATTGTTCGAGCCTCTACCTCAAATGTACACAAAATTTCTACAATACCAGCGTATTCAAAGTGAATATGAACATCAAACCTTAAGTACAAATATTCGGCGTTTTATATCAAGCAAAATGTTTATCAAAAAAAAAAAAACCCGGGTTAAAAAATTTTGTTATAATGTCGTATTTGTTAAAAGAAATCGAATGGAATAATGGGCGAGTAAACATTTGTATTCTAACATGGATGGCAAGAATATAAAACCTCGGCGTATTTCATTCTTTTCAATATATGCATATTTTTTAAATGTCTATGGCAATATGTATTTTTCGCCTTTTAAATAAAAGTTTTGGTCTTATCGCAAGATATGTTTTTATCAAAATGACTGTATGCCTTTAAAGAATTTTTGCTTTAGAGTTGTCATCTCCTTCGTAAGACTTATTACATATTTGTAATGTTCGGAGACGTGGTCTTTCAACAAACTGTCAGATATCCTATGGGAATCAATTGTGCCCCTTCATTGGCTGACCTATTCCTTTATTCATACGAAGCAGACTTCGTTCAGAAACTGCTGAATCAAAAGAAGAGAAAGCTAGCGGTGTAATAGATTTTTGTCAATTAATAGCGACAATTTTCATACATATGTCAATACGATATATCCCAAACAGAATCAAGCACACACGCTTCATACTTAGACATTTTATAGACACAGACGGGAAATTGGCAACTAAGCTATACGACAAACGCGACGAATTTATGTAGGTCACAATCGTAGGTAATTTGTAATTTCAGTATCATAACAAACAAACAAATTCTAAAAACGTTATACCATGATTGTTTGTTCATTCAGATGACTTGGAGAGGATGCATAGCCCTAACGTTATTTGTAATTGTAATTTCGTACATTCCCATCTCTGATGGATATTTGGAGCCAATTCAATTACCAGAAAGAATGAGAGAATGTTATGCTTTCAAGTCATTCCATATCAACATGACAGATGTGCCAGGGCGGCAAATACAAATCTACTGTATCAAAGATTATTCCTACAGTGTTGCAAATAATAGATGGGCTCCGAAGATAACAAAAGGTGGAATCAATTATATCAACTCATTAGTCAGGAAAATATTTAAAGAAATGGAGGATCAATCCAAATTAGAAAAGCAGCCTGGAAGGAAAAAAAGACATGCCGCAAAAATGGCTATTCCAGGAGGACAAATACCAGGTAGATCCGCCCACGCAGGTAATTTGCATGGTGGAATTTCTCCAGGAGGCGTCCATCCGGGTCCTAATATTCCACTGATAAGATATCGTCAAGAAGTCAGGAGACTGACCAGACTGCAGTGGATGTCGTTTACGAATGCATTGAATAGGCTAAAAAGAACGGTATGCAAATTATTTAATTGTAAAGGTACTAACTAGAGGTTCGTGTGTCGTAATGGTGAACTAAGCAAAACTGGCAACAATGAACAATTTCTGATCTGAGTCTTCTGCTCAGGTGAGCACCAATACTTTCAATAAAGGCATCAACAGTTTCTACATTTTGAACATTTTACCATTTTTGAAAACGTGCGCTCCAGAATTACAAAATTATTTGTCATTACAATCCCGACTAAAATGAAACAGTAAACTTGTATTCTGTATGGGTGGGGTCCAGAATGACATGCAGGAATTTCTGCTGGACACCATTGCACACAAATATGTGGTTTTAGTTGGGGAATATTGCTGATCACAATAAGATGTACATTTAACTTGTTTTCCATATTCTTCAATTTACGATCCCTATTGTATTATGACCTAGGGTCATGTTTTGAATAAACAAAAATGTGTCCTATACGATTTAGATTTTGCATTAATTTGGTGATTTGTGACTCCGTGGTTCTCCGGAAGATGATTTTTCAAGACACTCGCACTGTTTAAACATATTCTTAATCATCTCTCCTATGACGTTTCGGTGGTCCTTCCTTTGAGCAAACTTGAACGTCATCCATGTTAAGTCATGTTTGGTCCATATCAGTTTATTGATTCTCTAGAAAAAATTGAAAATGTGAAAACTGTGCGTTGCTTACAAAGTCAAGGAAAACGACATATTTTGTCAAACGATCTCGTCTGAGTCTTCGGCTCAAGTATATCCTTTATAAATGTTTTTTCTTCAATTTGAAACCTGTAAACTAATATAATTTACTTTTAAGCAAGCATTATTTTAGAACACAAATATCAAAATGTAAACTACGTTATTGGCAAAAGTATAACGACCAATGCATTGAAGGTACTGTTAAGTTATAGTCTACGTTTGAATTCTAGCGAGATAATTATTTCACAAACGCATGTCGTATTACATTGACACGGGAAAAAGAATGTGTTACCTTAAACATGAAATACCAACCATACAATTGAATACAGATACGGATTAATTCATCTGTATATCTTGTTTTGTTTGTATATTGTTGTTTAACGTCCCACTCAAGAATATTTCACTCATATGGAGACGTCACCAAATGCCGGTGAAAGGCTTCAAATTTTGGCACGGGACCTCGAGTTATACGGTCTCATCCGAAGGACAGGAAACCAACCTACCGCCGGTGGGACTCACGACCTCACGATCAAGAGTCGAGCGCGCTACCAACTGAGCCAGGCCGGCTATATATCTCTCTGTATAATAGATTGCATTGAATAATATTAACCATAGAATCATCCGAAGCAATACTCTAGGTCTTCTTAGATATAACTTTAGTTAAATGATTTAAACTTACCTCTGAGAGAAAGAGAGAGAGAGAGAGAGAGAGAGAGAGAGAGAGAGAGAGAGAGAGAGAGAGAGAGAGAGAGAGAGAGAGAGAGAGAGAGAGAGAGAGAGAGAGAGAGAGAGAGAGATGATTTGGGTTTGTGCTGGGTGGTTAAGAGTATTTATTAATGTAACATCTTATTTATGTTGCAGATTGTTGATGATGAAGGGAACAATGCCTATGATCTGATCTCTTTCCTTCACTCTGGAACCGTCACAGGGCAGGCACATGGTGGTCCTAATTTTCCAGGCTGGCACAGATGGTTTTTACTGATGTATGTATTGTTTCGTATTTCCACATTTCAATCTCATGTAACAGTTGTTCTGAAATTTTTGAATAATCTAATAATAATTATTGTAACAAAGTTATGTGTGGATAAAGGATGGAAAACAGTAGTAATACTGTAATGTTGACAGTATGTGATTCGCCAGTCTTTGAACTAAAACTAGTCAATTTTACGTTATAATAGTATTGTATATTTATCACATCTAATACAAAGTTTAATCATTTTCAAATATATAGACTAGAAACGGCACTAGGCGTCCCTTTACCTTACTGGGATTCATCTCTGGACAATGATATGCCTGACCCAACGAGGTCAAGTCTCTGGACTTCAAAGTATTTTGGTAATGGTGATGGGACCGTTGTTTCTGGTCCTTTTGGAGAATGGATGACGGTCTTGGGGTCAAGACTTATGAGAAACATCGGCACAGGTAAAGTAGGCTAAGAACCAAACATAAAATGTTAATGAAAATGAAAATATTGAAATTTTGACATTAATATATAAATATCATTATTGATACACAATGATAAATGGTATACAAATCTTGAGCTCCAACAATTTTGTGACACTAATGTATGTGATCTATGTTTGTGATTTATATCTAAATTTGGAAATTTAAAATTCAAGAGTTTAGTTGCCGATACTTTGTATATTGATGGCAAATGGAAACTAATGTGCCATTATTTTAAATGTCGCCAAACATTTGTTTTAATGCAAAATTCTAAATCTTTCCCATCAAACAGCTAATTAATATTTTATTCAAAATGGTATGATACTAAATACTGTACTACATATATACCATTAAAATCAATTGCAGCCGGGGATAGTCTGATAACCAAAAGGGCAATTGGTTTGGTGCTGAGCAGGAAACGCCTGGTACAAATATCAGAGCCAAAATCTGGCGAGGAATCTGCTTTCAGTTTGGAAGGTCATCACAATGGCCCTCATAATTGGGTGGGAGGCTACATGTCAGGGTTAAATACTGCAGCCTGGGATCCTGTATTCTTTCTTCATCATGCGTTCATTGACTACATCTGGGCACTTTTCAGAGAAAGACAAAAACAATGTGGAATCAATCCTGAAATAGATTATCCCTTAGATACACCGTTAGGTCACGAGTGGTTCAATACTACAGATTTTCGTCCCTTTTATGGAACTGTAAGAAACATCGATGGCATATCAGAAAGACTGGCACGGTTGGTCGTATATGAGAGAGCACCATCTTGTCCTCATTGTGGTAGTGCAGATCTCTTTTGTGATCCACAAAGATGGATTTGCGTTCCACGAATAGCACCAACCATGATGGGCTTGGGAAATGCTGGAGGGTTAACGCCAGACTCAATACCTGCTAGTGCTGGCGCAGCAACTGCGGCACGCACATCAGCCTTTTCACTTGGTGCTCTTCCAATTGGTCCACGATTCCCGTCATCACCTTTCCGAGATTCTCGTGCTCGTAACCCACGACTTCCACACACTGATGCTGCACCTGTTGTGGCTTTATCTGGAGATATAATGAAAAGCAGAGCCAATGCCTCGCCTGCTGCAGTTTTTCGCCGTAAGAAACGTAGTACAAATGAATCGGATGGGAATATGTCACCTCTAAATAAACCCATTATCAATACATTCTTGTTAGATGGAGTTGTTGACGTATCCAGATGGGCATTTGTGGCAGTGGATATTAGTCTCAGGAGAACAACCCCAAATCCCATTAGCCATAAGTTGGCTGTATACCCACATTGCGAAAAATATCCTCCGAATGTGTCTAAAGTATTTGTTACCTCTGATGGTTTGGATTATTCGGGTACATACACAGACTTCGTTATTTCCGGCAATACAAAATCATCGCAACATTCTCGTCTGTACGTTGGTATAAAGAACCCTAAGAGTGGATCAGGTCAATTCATACTTACAGCGTACGATTTCTGCGGACGAATTTGCAGGCCGTTATGTCTAGTTCCAAAGTCCTACCCTCATGTATACAAAAAATGCACCGGTGCATTTAGAGTGACATCACTTGAACCAAAAATGTACACCATGTTGACAGAAAACAAAAGACAGGACATCCTACAAGATCGGGGAAATGTGCTCAGACTGGATGCTCCTAACAAAATTGCTCCTGTAAAATTCATTTGCGATAGTCAGGAAACGTGGCCATGGAATAAATAAAAAACCAACGGTGATTGTCACAGTGTTAGATACTTTTTACATCTACTCGTAGCTATTTTTGACTGATGCAGTCTAGGTTGTTACATACTTTTGATCTATCATGTATTTTCATACCAAGTGTTAAATACTTTTGATCTAACCTGTATTTTCAGAACATGTATCATTTTAATTTGATAATAGATGCACATATTCAGAACTGATTTTTTTTTTTTTTAATAGGTATTAAACAACTGACTCCCAAATTCAATTTTCTTCATTTTGTTCTATTAATACTTCATTTTGATCTCTACTGAAATACAAAATGTGAAATATATTTATCCACACAATTATGAGAAAAATTACTTTCAATATCCTCCACCGAGGCATATCTAGGATTCCATTGAAAAGTGTAAACATGTCAATCTAAGTTCTGCTAAGTTTTCCAACTAAAACTATTTATAAAAAAGCATGAATCAATACAGGA
Source organism: Atrina japonica (assembly GCA_030159075.1). Classification (NCBI taxonomy): domain Eukaryota; kingdom Metazoa; phylum Mollusca; class Bivalvia; order Pterioida; family Pinnidae; genus Atrina; species Atrina japonica. Next base: position 139,072 of record BROG01000979.1, read on the forward strand.
AAAGAAATATTTTCCTTATGATTTACCAAGGGAATTTTTAATTTTCAATGTAATATTTTTCAATACCAATATGATAAAGGTTTTGATAAGTATAGCCATTATAGAACAAAAAAAATCACCATTTTCTCCTAAAAATTGACAATTTTTTAAAATCTGCAAATTCAATTTTCCCCAAAAAATATTTTCATAATTCTTAAGGTATTATTTTGAATATGAAAAGAATTTATCCACAGAAATATAAAATATGGTCACCAAAACTTAACTATTGTGACACGTTAGTTATGGCGGGTTTGGCATTTTTCTGCAATGACTAAAATTTGAAAAAGAGATATTAAGTACATCCAGAATATGAATCAATTGATTAAATTTTAAAATTAGTCTTATGACATTTTAAATGAAAACAATTTCCTAAAAAGTGTCTTTCTTGTAGATAAGGGGCGTATTTACGATGATTACACCTGTCATTCCGGTAAATAAGTCATCTTTGTAATTTACCATTCATAAAATGTCCATAGCGGCACCTTCAGGCAAATTTTTCCATCATGGTGTCACAATAATATAGCCCGTCAAACATCTGTGTGGTTATGACGTCAGAAAACACAATAAACTAACCTCATTTTTTACGAATGCATTCCGAACCTCCCACATTTTTCGGATAGCGTTTAATTCCTCAAGTATTTTAGTGAGTGATATAAACATCTCAGATAATAAAGTATCAATCTTCAAAATTTCCATGATATAGATACAAATCTGGTAAAAATTGGACAAACATGGACCTCTAGATATCAAGAGGTGGGATCAGTTGCCATGGAGATGTAATCCAACATTAAATAAGTGAGGAACGAATCGTCACAATTGGTACAGACATCTCAACAATTGCTATCGAACATGCAATTCCATGTGACCGGTCGACAGGGGATGCTTGCTCCTCCATGACACCCGATCCCACTTCTTGGTTTCCAAAAGTCCGTGTTTGTTCATTTTTGACAGATTTGTATCTGTGTCCTGGACATCCTTAGGATCCGAGATGTTTTATGTTAGAGAAACAGAGTGATAAAAAACAAGACTAATTACCGACCGTAAAATTTGCAGAACGTTGACATCAAATGCAATTTTTGATATCATTTTGTCCGTACTTTTTAACCGATACCAGATATTTAAATTTTCGGGTACCAACTCTCGTGGAAAAACTATGATGCTAAAACGTCTTTCTTTTATTTTTTTATGTGGAATAGTTGTGTAAAGAGTATAGAAGTCATATGTTTTGATATTGCGAATTTGAGAAAAATTGTGTGCCTTCAAAGTTTCTAAAAGTTTTTTAGAATTTTAAAGTATCCACATCTGATTTACACCGCTTCTTGAATAAGCAACTGTTCATTATTGCTGACGTTTCTCCATAACGGCCATCAATATCTTGGTAAGGTTTGGTAGAACATTTGCTAGATCCTGTTATGTACCTCTATTTATATGGGGTTTCACGAAGTTTAGGTATCCAATATAAATATGGTAGCTCAAAGTCAGTATCGGTGGTAGGTACATCATAGGAGTGTAATACGGACACGTGATTTTAAAGGATCTCGTCCTTTGAAAGTGAGCTACGCGTGAATGTAAGATTACCAGATTTCGTATTAAACCGGAGTAATGTGCCTTACAAATAAAAACTATATTATTTGAGGCTTTGTCTGGTGGGACTAGTACATATTGGCCAAGTAATCTTTCCAGTTCAGTTACTAATTCTGGATCACTAAATACAGAGGGATAATGTGTTTTCAACTTCATTTAAGTTTTCGAACACGAGATTTTTTCAACCATCCTACAGACATTCGGACAAAGTTTCTGGTTCTGTCTTCATGTTTAGCCCATTGTCTGGCAAGATCTTCGACAGAATTTATAACTAAACTGAAATTCTGAAGCTAATTAAGTTCATTGTGCTTTCTGACGTCAAAAAAAGAAAAGCTAGCGGTGCCCTTTAATTTGACATTTAGATATACTGACAACGTTTTGTCTATTAATGACAATTTTCAAATATATCAATGCGATCTATCCCAACGAATTAGGAATTAAAGATACAACAGGATCAAGCACACACGCTTCCTACTTAGACATGTCACTTACCAGAGACACAGACAGGAAATTAACAACTAGGCTATACAACAAACGCAACAGTTCGATATTTTAGTAGTAATATCTCAAAATCGCCAGCATAAGGTGTTTATATTTAACAAATGATCTAATATGCCAAGGCGTGTTCAACATATGAACATTATAAATACAGGCCCATGTTTGTCCATTTTTACCAGATTTGTATCTATATCCTGAAAATCCTAAAGATTTATCCCAAAGATTTATACTTTGGTATCTGAGATGTTTTATATTGAATCAGAAGTTTCTGAATGAAGTCCGCTTCATATGAATAAAGGAACAGGTCAGCCAATAAAGGGGCACAATTTGTTCCCATAGGAATGCTAACAGTTTGCTGAAAGATCACATCTCCGAACATTACAAATATATTGTCTATTAGAAATTCTAGCATCTTTCTTATATCAACTTCAGTGTATTTATGTGTAGAATCAGAGTATCATCACAGTTTTTGTGAAGAGGTCTATACAAAGCATCAGCTTATTTGTTCATTAGACATAACAGGATTGCTCCTAACTTCAAAAACTGCTGCAAAGCAACAAAATTGTAGTGATGAAAACAGACATTCACTTCAAGATGTCTACATATACAAAAAAGTGTTTGTAAAACACAAATGCCCCCTGCTTCCAACAAATTCCTATGCTGGAAAATAACATGTATACTTTAAATATCGCAATGTCTTACATGTTGACCAAAACCCAACCCAACCCACCCCCTGGGGCATGTGATGTCAGTGAAGTGTGAGTAACCCTTAGATGAATTTACAGTTTGGTTGCTGTATCATAATCAAAACTTGAAATATTGCACTTTATATGTAAGCAGAACAGAATTATGGACAGACAGAGACAGACGGACGATCCAAATACTACAAGCCAAGCAGGATCTTTTAGGCCAGGGCATAAAAACAAGAGTTGTCACTTCAAATGTTCATAAACTGTAAATTTAATATAACAAACATAAAGTAATAAATATTGAATGACATCAAACAGATATAAATTATAGGAGATGAAAAGATAACGGAGACATACATCATTATTGATGTTATCCTTGAGATAAAACTCAAGTTATGATGACAGTGAACATACAGCACTAGAGGTTACCAAACAAATCAAAAACATCATCAATGTTCACTACAGCTAGTTACCATAGTGATCATAAACATCATCAATGTTCAATACAGCTAGTTCCCATAGTGATCATAAACATCATCAATGTTTACTACAACTAGTTACCATAGCGATCATAAACATCATCAATATTCACTTGATTATCATAAATCTCAAAATGTTGTCCATGTTAACCAGTGTCAATTATCATAGAGATCATAAAACACTGTCAATGTTAACCAGTGTTGATTATCATAGATCACAAAACACCTTCAATGTTCACCAGTGTCAATTATCATAGACATCACAAAATATTGTCAATGTTAACTAGTGTTAATTATCAGAGATAACAAAATATTGTCAATGTTAACCAGTGTTAATTATCATAGACATCACAAAATATTGTCAATGTTAACTAGTGTTAATTATCAGAGATAACAAAATATTGTCAATGTTAACCAGTGTTAATTATCAGAGATCACAAAGTACTGTCAATGTTAACCAGTGTCAATTAACATAGAGATCACAAAACACTGCCAAAGTTAACCAGTGTCAATTATCATAGATCTCAAAATATTGTCAATATTAACCAGTGTTAAATATCATAGAGATCACAAAACACTGTCAATGTTAACCAGTGTCAATTATCATAGATCTCATAATATTGTCAATGTTAACCCGTGTCAATTATCATAGAGATAACAAAATACTGTCAATGTTAACCAGTGCAAATTATCATAAATCACAAAATACTATCAATGTTAACCTGTGTAAATTATCATAAATTACAAAATACTATCAATGTTAACCAGTGTAAATTGCTAGTTATCAGAGATCACAAATTGTTCACAAGTGTTAGTTATCAGAGATCACAAATGACCCAGAATGTTCACAAGTGCTAGCCATCAGCTATCACTAATGGTTCACTTGTGTAAGTCATCAGAAATTTCAAATGACCCAGAATATCCACTTGTGCTAGCTATCAGAGATTACAAATGGTTCACTTGTGCTAGCTATCAGAGATCACAAATGGTTCACAAGTGTTAGTTATCAGAGATCACAAATGACCCAGAATGTTCACAAGTGCTAGCCATCAGCTATCACTAATGGTTCACTTGTGTAAGTCATCAGAAATTTCAAATGACCCAGAATATCCACTTGTGCTAGCTATCGGAGATTACAAATGGTTCACTTGTGCTAGCTATCAGAGATCACAAATGGTTCACAAGTGTTAGTTATCAGATATCACAAATGACCCAGAATGTTCACAAGTGCTAGCCATCAGCTATCACTAATGGTTCACTTGTGTAAGTCATCAGAAATTTCAAATGACCCAGAATATCCACTTGTGCTAGCTATCGGAGATTACAAATGGTTCACTTGTGCTAGCTATCAGAGATCACAAATGGTTCACAAGTGTTAGTTATCAGATATCACAAATGACCCAGAATGTTCAAAAGTGCTAGCCATCAGCTATCACTAATGGTTCACTTGTGTAAGTCATCAGAAATTTCAAATGACCCAGAATATCCACTTGTGCTAGCTATCGGAGATTACAAATGGTTCACTTGTGCTAGCTATCAGAGATCACAAATGGTTCACAAGTGTTAGTAATCAGAGATCACAAATGACCCAGAATGTTCACAAGTGCTAGCCATCAGCTTTCACTAATGGTTCACTTGTGTAAGTCATCAGAAATTTCAAATGACCCAGAATATCCACTTGTGCTAGCTATCGGAGATTACAAATGGTTCACTTGTGCTAGCTATCAGAGATCACAAATGGTTCACAAGTGTTAGTTATCAGAGATCACAAATGACCCAGAATGTTCACAAGTGCTAGCCATCAGCTATCACTAATGGTTCACTTGTGTAAGTCATCAGAAATTTCAAATGACCCAGAATATCCACTTGTGCTAGCTATCGGAGATTACAAATGGTTCACTTGTGCTAGCTATCAGAGACTACAAATGGTTCACTTGTGCTAGCTATCAGATCTTATAAATGGTTCACTTGTGCTAGCTATCGGAGATCACCAATGACCCAGAATATTCACTTGTGCTTACTATCAGAGATCACAAATGACTCCGAATATTCACTTGTGCTATTTATCAGATATTATAAATGGTTCAAAAGTACTAGTTCTTAGAGATCACAAATGACCAAGAAAATTCACTAGCACTAACCCCAACGTTCACTTAGGTAAATAAATTATCATGGGAGCTACAAATGACCCTGAATGTTCACAAGTTCAAATTCATACATATCACAAAACACTTTTAACAGTCACTGGTACGAGTCTATAATCATTGAGGTCACAAATCACCGGTCATGTTCATTGTTGCAGTTAATCGAGGGATTTATAAAACGCTCAAATAACCCTGAATGTCTGCTGCAACAGCTTTTCCAGATGTTTCGTTTATAAAAGACTCATGGGTTCCTTCATAAAATCTGGTCATCACAGACCCCGTACACCAGTTACCAAAACCATAGTCTGCGGGAATATGAGTGGCTCCGGCAACGTCTGTCTTCACCCTCATCAAACTAATGTTTCCTGAAATGTCAAAGTTGGACATGAAAGCAACTCAACATTTTTACATGTATTTAACAAATCATTCACCCCTAAAGACACATTTGGACTGGTCTAAGTCATTGATTTACAGAAGAGTCCATTTTTATGCGGGGGTTGATGAGTTAAGTAATGTTTAAAATTTTTTTTTCAATTCACATGAGGTCATAATAATCTTGTTTCAAGGTTTGTTTATGAACACTTGATAATGCCATTATAACTGATTTCCGTGCATTAAAAACAAAGAGTTGTCACAAGACATGAAAGCTAGACCTTTTTTCTGTCAATTTGGGGAAAATACCACTGGTTGTGTCAACATGAATTTGTGTCAAACTGGGGACATGTAAATCTACATGTAATGGAATCGTTTCTTAACTTTCCCCTTTCTTTATTTTTCATTAGAGTTATGGCTTCAACATCAAATTTGGTCACGTATTTTGCATTGGTAATGGAGTCGAAATTCAGCCCCATGGAAACTACAGAAAAAAGCCTGAAAGCTCACTAGTTGCAGCATTGTATTTCAGATACTTAAATTTGTGACAAATGGCATCCAATGGCATTATCTAAGTCATGAGGTACTTACTAGCTACCATTATGACAGATGGTAGTAGCTACCATTATGACAGATTTTAAGATGTAAGTCAAATGGCGTTATCTAAGTCATGAGGTACTAGCTACCATTGTGACAGATTTTAAGATGTAAGTCAAATGGCGTTATCTAAGTCATGAGGTACTAGCTACAAGAACTAATTATAAATATTGCAGATTTTAAATATTAAACCTCTGCTCCTAACATTTAAAAAGATATAATCCAGGTTAAAGTTTCTGATGCCACTGCTGAGGCTGCGATATGACATATATTAGTTCTTCGGGCAATTTGCCCTCACCTAAATATATATTTATGTGTTTCTGACCTATTTGGCGCCACCTTGGATCCACCCATGAGTAAATCCGCCCAAAAAACACAAACTTGGTAGAGAACCATGGTTACTTGCTTTCTGTAAAATTTCATCAACTTCCTTTTCGGGGTTCAGAGAAGTAGAAAATATGAGAAGTTAATGGACAAGCGGACGAATGGACAGACAAGACGGCGGACAACAGGTGATCAGAAAGCTCATCTGAACCTATGGTTCAGGTGAGCTAAGGAAAGAAAGAAAACATTTTGGATGCTATATTTTTCAGCTAATACCCCTTTAAATATCATAATTATTAATTTAATTACTTACGATATCTTAAAAATATTGAAAATTTTAGAAAAAATCAAAAGAAGAAATCAAAGTTGTTATCATATCTCCATTCTATTTTGGGGGTACTGTATAATTTCGGGGGAGTTTTTTCTTCCAACTGTTTAGCAGTTTATATATTTTTATTTCATTCACCTCTGAATTTCTTCTCCTTCGTGATGTACTTGTATGTATTATGCACACAGCTGATGTGGTCGACTGCACTTTCTTTTCTTTTCAATCTCACCAATTCATATGCTGCATCTTGGAAGCCTAACTTCCTCTGCTTTAGTACTCCAGCTGGTGTCAGACTTCCAGTTGCTTTTAACTTTTCTTTTGCAGCTAGCCACCTTGTTTTCACAGGATTTGGACTACAAAACAATATGTGTTCATGAAACACAAATGCCCCTGGTCCCAACAAATTTTTGCAATGTACTAAATTTTTACCCCACCCCACCCCACCTCCAGGGGCATGTGATGTCAGTGAAGTGTGAGCAACCATTAGATGAACTTACAGTCTAAGTTTGGTTAATATATCACAGTCCAAACTTGAAATATTGCACTTTATACGTAAGTGGGACAGAATTACAGACAGACAAATAGACAGAGGGACGATCCTAACACTAGATGTCCCCGTCGGACCTTTCAGGCCAGGTTCATAAACAGATTAATATCACCACACTTGCTGTTTGTGGTATTTCAGGACAGGTCCTTATTTAGTCATTCCCAGAACACATCGAAGAAGTCCATAAAACAATGATGACGAGCAGCAACCTGGCTCTTATCGGTTAAAAACTTTTTTAAAAAACCAGGTGTTCTGTTTCACAGGTGGCAAACTTACCTGTCATTGTTCAAATTTTGGGAAATAATTTATAATTTTTGGATGGAATTAATCATTTGTAAATTGAGAGAATCAAGGCCATTGAAATAGTGATTTGGAGGTCAGGAAACAGGGTCAAAATTAGAAAGCTCCCATGAAAATTGAGAGAACTGGAAAATATGTGCGAGTCCTTTACAATGTGTTATACCTGTCATTAAAGTTTTCATAGCATTTTATAAAGAAGAGCTGGTCAACCTTCATAACTGGATGCCACTTGCCTGGGCATTTGTGTAAACCATAAACTTTGATTTGATTTGATTTAATTTTTTTTTTTCCGCCATACTCAACAATCAGTCATATGATGGCGTCCAGTTTTTATTGGTGGAGGAGAAACCCCGGATACCCGGGTAAAGACCACCGACCTTCTGCAAGAAAACTGGCAAACTTTCCCACTTAAACTTTGAAGACGTGACCTGAAGATGTATCAAAGGTTGGGATAATACTAGATTTTCATGTTCTCTAATTGTCCATTATTAACCTAGATATTTGTACTGCTATCACTTCGACTTTTACCTTTCGCTACTTCCATTTTACGTTGTTTACATAGGTCACCACAGCAGATGCTCAATTTCATAAAATAAATTAAAATGTGACAATATTCCATGTCTGGTACAGTGTTGAGATGTTAATGTCAATTTTCTTTTTTTACATAAAAGGACTAGTGACAATACTCTAGTTTTCAGATATAACTGCACTTTATTTCTTGATCGACCCAAAGAAATAAAGTGCAGTGATATCTGAAGGCCAGAAATCGCTAGGTCTAACAAAGTTGATGTGATGCATGAAAAATCTGGATCCAAAAACAGATTACTCTAAAATCGTTAATTCCACCAAAATCCTAAACCATTTAATGTATAGCACTTCGAGGTCACAACAGGTTATCTGTAAAACTCGTCAACTTGTTTTGGAGAATTTTGCTCTAAGATAAAATTTATCTAACAGTTTACAGTAATTATCACAAGTGGTTTACATGACGATGACGGGAAGTTACATAGGTGGTTAACATGACGATGACGGGAAGTTATATATAGGTGGTTTATATGACGTGACAGGAAGTTATATAGGTGGTTTACATGACGATGATGGGAAGTTATATAGGTGGTTTACATGACAATGACAGGAAGTTATATAGGTGGTTTATATGACGATAAGTTATATAGGTGGTTTATATAACGATAAGTTATATAGGCGGTTTACATGACGATGACAGGAAGTTATATAGGTGGTTTATATGACGATAAGTTATATAGGTGGTTTATATAACGATAAGTTATATAGGTGGTTTACATGACGATGACAGGAAGTTATATAGGTGGTATACATGACGATAATGAGAAGTTATATAGGTGGTTTACATGACAATGACGGGAAGTTATATAGGTGGTATACATGACAATGATGGGAAGTTACATAGGTGGTTTACATGACAATGATGAGAAGTTACATACGTGGTTTACATGACAATGACGGGAAGTTATATAGACAGTTTACATGACGATGACAGGAAGTTATATAGGTGGTATACATGACGATGATGAGAAGTTATATAGATGGTTTACATGATGTAAAAATAGTGTTTATAGCAATTTGTTTTATCATTTACATAAGTCAATTTTTTACGACCTGCCACTTCATGTGATGCTGCTAAGAAGTCCTGCAGAAAATTTTCATTAGGAAGTGTCTCAATCATTCCAATGAAATAAAATTAGCATTATCTTTACCCTTCAAATTAAAATATGAATATGTTGATTTTGATATTAAATTGTCGTATCAACTTACCTTACAAGAACATTGCCAAATGTCATTTCTACAATCAAATTGACACGGGCCTCCTGTGATGGCAAATTGATTAGGATTTTTGAAAGGAAATTTTGGTTCTGCACTTTTGTGTACATTTGAAGAAAATTAATCAGAGCACCTACTTCCAAATAGTCAAAGATCTGTAACAAGAATGACTCATTTAGCTATGAAAAATTAAAACATCTAAAACAACAGTAAATTGGCATAAAGGAACATGATCTGTCAGCGACAGCAAATTTTTGGAATTTGTCTAATAAACACTAAACCACTTTAATACAATTTAAAATATCTCCGAACACAAAATTATCTACATCTATTGTGATTTAAACCTGTAAAGTTAGCTTTTCAGACACAAAATATTCATTGTCTTGCAAGACAGCATTTCTCTGATATAATAGACTATATGCAAGTGAACTTTGGGTCAAACATTTATGGGAACCTTTATCGCGCATGTACGGGCCGCCACTAAAAGTCTCAGCCCATTACAAACTCATTCCACGCGGAAATATCATTCTTGTATCATATATATATCACTAATTGTTTCAAAAAAACAATCTTGTGATGTATTTTTAAAGTAAATATACAGTCAGAGACATATCTCCGATACAACACATAAATAAAAGCCGATTTTAACAATGTCGCAGTGTGTTATGGGCTGAATGTGTGACACCGAGAGTGCCCGAGATTTCCCTGAGCACGCATGCTCAAAATATTTATTGACACTGAAGCGATTCTGGAACATGTGGTTGGAATTTTAAATTGAATAATTTGGCATGGAAACAATACAGACAAATATCGAGCATCAAGCTTGACAGAAACAAATTGTAATTGTATAATTGTATTCCAGTAAGACCACTCGATTGCAATATATGAAAAATTAATGTGAACATTCAATAAAACAAATTTTAGCCTGGATGCTGCCTGTCAGGTTTGTAAACAACTACTGCTCATCTGTTTTTACACTGTAGATCGAGCTAGTACATTTGACAAGTTTATGGTAATTATAGGCATGCATTTGTTCTTTTAACCACCAGGTGATCTCTTTGGGGTATCCATGATATAAAATTACACCAAAAAAAGCTCATATTGCTTTAAGAAAGGCCAATCTTTTAATCTTTACTTTTTACATGTTTTATATATATATTTCTTAATTTGTAATTAAAAAACAAAAGAATAGCAGAATATTGGCAAAGAGAATGATCAAAATAAGACAACTGACCGAAGACAGGATGTGAAAGTGATCCTTAAAGTTTTGACAAACATTGCAATTGATACGAATTCATAAATTGTGTGCATTTCCGGAATGTAAAGCTACGGAGGGATTAAAGAAAAGAAGTTCTCCTACTACTATATTGTGAATATCATCATCTCAATAAAATTGTCTATATTAATTTGGTCGTAGCTTTAGCATACAGAATGCATATATAAATTTTCATTTGAATTTACCTTTCATCTTCAACAAACTACATGTATATATATTAACTGAATCACAGAAATTTTAAATATGAAACATGACTGACACATAATTTAAGTCGTTCATTGATCCCTTTTCTTCTTTTCTAACATCCAAGATGCAACCGATGTATTTGCTAAAACTGCAAGAGATATATTTCTGTTTACAAATAAAAATTCCTTTGACGCGTTGTGATTGGGCAGGATAGTTACTTGTAATTTCATCCAAGTTGTGTTATGTTGTTCTGATAGCTTAACTACAAACTAAGGTTTCAACTTTCATTATTCAGCATAAATTATAAATGAAATTTCACTATGATGAATGTGATCTAAACCGCCATGTTTGTTTTGAACGTTTGCACGTTAAATTGGCTTATAGTGTATTCGCCGGCCAATTACGAAATGGGAATGAATGTCCTGATGATTTTGAGGTGACAGAAAGTTTGGATAATTTTCGTTTTATCATCTTGACATGGTAATTTTACAGAGGTATTTATATTTCTATGAGAAAATCAATTTTATTCAAAAAAACTTTAGAGTGAACTGTACTATAGTATGAATGTCTACATACCAGCTCCTCAGAAGCATCTTTAGGCACCTTTTCTAGAGCTTTTTGAAACTGTGTTTGAAAATATGCAGGTCCTCCATCCAAAACAGTCAAACCATTCACCTGCGAATAAAAAGAAAAACAAGAAAACAAAATAAACAAGCATTCTGAGAGTATTGATGAATCAATACATGTCCCCTACTGATGGAACAATTATAAATAAAAAAATAATTAAAATATTTTTACAGTTTTAATCTCCAACATTAATGTTTGACCCCTAAAGAACCTATATGCAAAGTGTTAGCATCCTAATACCATTATTAAATGAATGGTGAATCATTAAAAAAACTTAAACCAAAACCTTAACCTGCAGATTTGTGGCATAAAAGTAAAGCCCAAAACATGTCATAAAAGAAAAAAATTAATTAGAATATTTTTCCAATTTTACTCTCCAACATTAATGTTTGACCCCTAAAGAACCTCTTTGCAAAGTATCAGCATCCTAATACTACAGTGGTCCCCTCTTATAAGACCACCCTAAATAAAAGAGGCATGTGGTCTTATAATGGAGGTGGTCTTTCCTGGGAGGATGTCTACCAATAACTTGTCAATGATAAACGACATCTAGTAATACAATTTTCAGACAATTTTTATTCATTGATATTACATCTTCATGTTAATTTGGTTCTTTCTGGTGCAATAGTCATTAGCATCATATGATTTAAAATGTTCACATTGTCACTCACACAAACGTGTTCACATAAAAATTTGATTAAAAATGTTCCAAACACTAAACATAATCCTCGAGTTTATTTCACACCTGTATGTTGTTTTAACAGTACCCAATCTAAGGCCTCCAGCGCCAATGTTTATACAATAAGTAAACTGCTACTTGTCACACCTAATTAAACATACCTGCAAATCATCCTGTCTCTTGTGTTACCCTAATCAACATCCACGGTGATAATTAATTCCTTATAATCCTTTAATTAGATTTCAAACTCGGAAGACTTCACCAAGTGTTGATATGACAGACGAAGGACTAACGATATCGGGCACCTTGTGTTGCGATCGATTACAGACAGATTGGAAATGCGTATTTGTAGGGAATTATAGGCCGATTATTTTTTTTAATCGAGGGTACTACCATGGGGAACGTGTCCCCTTGGCCCCCCCTCTCTGAGCCGCCACTGGTACAGTTTCTCGTTCTAATCTTCTCGTTTTCACGAGATGCAATTTTGTAGATAATAAAAACATTGGTTACCCGGTAGAGCTAGCGTGTAATCGAGTTTGGTATTTGATGTTTTCGTACTTTATTTTTTAAATAACCCAAATTATTCAGTCGTTATATTCAGTTCACTACGATCACTACATTAACCTAGTAGGATGAAGAGAATCGGAAACGGTGCAGACTAGAATTATTCAAGTTTAAAAATTTTAAAAATCAGCCACTCTCATTTTGGTTACGCAGTAGAGCAAGCGAATAATTCAGTTTCATATTTAATGTTATATTTTTTAAAAACCACTCGGTCACTCATGAGGGTGTTTTTCTATAGAATCAACATGATTTGGCCGATGAAAAGTGGTCGCTGGTTGCGTTATGGGAGTGGTCTCTTATAAGAGGTAATTTATCATTAAAAAAGGCTTATGTTTTGAAAATTTGGTCGCTTAAGGGGGGTGGTCGCAAATAGGGGTACCACTGTATTATTAAATAAATGGTGAACCATTGAAAAGTTTTGAATGGACAGACTGACAGATGGACGCAGACAAAACCAATAGTCCCCCAAATTTCACCAGTAGGGGACTAAAAATACAGTACCATCAACCACAAGTACCGACTCAAAAGCCATTTACATGATGTATGGGGCCTCCTTGGCCAAATGCATGGTTAGAGCATCATGCTTTGCACCGTGAACTTAATCTCTCACTTCTGGTCAGCATAGGTTTGAGACCCGCTGGAACCAGCTAAGCTGATTTTCATGAGAAAGTTTGAAAATTTACTTTCTGAAGACTTGTGGCCTATTCTCGGGACATCTTTTACACCATTAAAAACTGGCTGCCACCATATAACTGAAAAATTGTTGTGTGAGACATTAAACACTAATTCAAAATTCAAAAAATCAAAAAATGAAAAAAATAAAGTAACAAAAACTCAAGTCAGCAGCACAAATCAAGTCAAAACCTCATGGTAAAATCCATATAACCTGGCGGAGTGGAGTCTCGTGAACCCTTTTGAAGGAGTTTAGATTTTAGGTACTGAAGCATAACATTAAAAATGCACTGGCATTAAAGTAAGCATTCCTACTAAATGTCACCATAAGTAAGAGAGTATCCAGTGAAGAGAAAAATGTTTTTTCCTATGCAACTTGTCATAACCAAATAGTGTGTAGAATCATCCGATAATCGAAGGTTACTCCCCCCCATTATGTGAATTCTTGTCTTTACCTCAAAGCCTTCTGACTGTAACTGTATAGCCATTTCAGTTGCTACCATTGTGCCAAAAGAATAGCCAATCAGGAAATAGGGGCCATTTTTCTGATTCATCTGAACAGCATTTTTATAGTAGCTGTGGAAAATAGATAAAAATAGTAAGTAAAAGTGCTCAATGTCCAATTGGTGTAGTGTTCATGTTTGCTGTACTTCAGAGCTAAATTACCGGTATATAAAATTCAATGTCCTCCAAAGGGAAGTATTGTAATGTGAAAAAACAGTAAATAGGTTAGTAAAAGACCTCATTTTCGGTTCATACATGGAGTTATCAATACAGGAAAGCGAGGCCAAAGACCTCAGGAAAATATCGCTTTCTTGGGTTGATAACACCATCTCAAATGAGGTCAATAATTGTATTATATATATATATACCATATTTGACCTAAAAAGGGCGGCGGGCACGGGTAATTGGAGTACAGGGTGCTTTTATTTTGACATTTTTTCTTTCATGATGCACATTTTGATTACGTTGCCAAAAATGGTAAAATACTCCGCTATGCAAAGTTATTTACAATGTATAGGCCCTTTAGCTGTTTGTACTGAGTTAATTACTTTGTAATCCGCCCGATATATTAATAGGGGAAAAGAAACAATGTAGCAAAATTTGTTACTCACTAAGTCACTTACTGTCAAATCAAGATTTACTGTTTGAACTGCAAGATCAGGAAACAGGCGTTACGACTACGAGTGATACATGCTTAACACAGATGCTTCATTGAAACCGACAATTTGGACAATTTGTTTGATTTAATGCGATCTCTGACATTCATAGTGTAAAATTGGTATTATGCGAGATTTTGGTAATTGCAGCAGATGGTTTTTTAAAAATGACAGTAGGCAAAATGGGAAGTTTGAATGACAACGCTTCTCTTGAAATTCTAAACCCAAATTCAGTTTTATAAAGTTACGGAGTAAACAAATAATTGGACGAGTTTCATATTTCTTTGTAGAAAAAATACGATAAGTATTATTTTTACGATAGTGAATACATTTTAATTGACAGTTATTTAAAAAAGAAAAAAAAAACGTAACTATGACTGGTTATCTTCATCATGAAGTTTGTTATTATTGAAAAATAGAACAATCTCAACAAGAATTCTAATTATTATTTCACGCTGGTAAACAACGAAGCAAACAGCCATGTTGTAACTGTAAATGAGGGAGCTAAATGGAATAGCAAATATGTAGTATCTTGTAGTTTCGTATTTTCCCATTTATATCATATTATGTAGTTTTGCGTTGTTTGTTTTGAGACAATGACTATACATTAATAAATAAAACAATGTTTTCTTGGTGTTTTGTTCTGTGGAGGAATGTTATTTTACACATTTCGTACAAAGGGTATATACCAGTAACTCTCTTACTACAGTACATCTACAGTGTAGTACTAAGTTATGGAACATGCCAATTATACAGGTAAGTACGATGATTTAATTTTAAATTGAAAAT
The DNA here is from genome assembly GCA_030159075.1 of Atrina japonica. Lineage (NCBI taxonomy): Eukaryota > Metazoa > Mollusca > Bivalvia > Pterioida > Pinnidae > Atrina > Atrina japonica. The sequence continues at coordinate 154,726 of BROG01000979.1, forward strand.
ATGATAAAAGGTGTAAAATAACACAATGCCACACCAAGGTAATTAATGTTTGTTGTATATATCTCCATTCATAATCAATGATGCGTGTAACAGACAACAGTATACAATTGGATCTGTATATATATCCCTTTGTTTCAATAATTACGCTATACACACGTATTCTGGATATATAGATCGCTTGTGTACAAGTGCTCGCCGCTAATTAAAATTGTTACAAACTTTTATGTCGCCGATTTCCGCAAATATAACATCTATTTCAAATGCTGTTCTAATACATACTATTAATTAAATATATAGGCTACCATGCCAGCAAAAGCAAATGATTGCGCTGTAATTAACGGAATGTAATTTTACAAAGACTTCGACTGCTGTTTTGATATTTCTTTTGTTATTTATTTCAAATCATTAATTTGCTTATCATATTCCTTATCTAATATCTCGAATATATATATCTATAATAAATATTTATCTATTTCTTTCAAATACCGATCTGAGAATTTTGAAAATATTTCCGATCGTCATACTGCATTTATACACAATAATAATCAATCTAGCCGACGATTTTTGGCCATACGGCCGTGGAAAAAAGTCAATGCGGATTATACGCACGAACTCCTTTTTTCTCCGAAATCTGATGCTGAAATGGGGGGTGCGGATAATACGTAAATGTGGACTATACACGGCCGATTACGGTAATCCTCTTAATTGTTATTATAAAGATTTGACACACACAGACGTCACAAATACACTTACCAATAAAGGGACTTCACAAAAACACTTACCCATACAGAGACGTTACAAATACACTTACCCATACAGAGATGTTACACATACACTTACCCATACGGAGACATCACAAATACACTTACCAATATAGAGATGCCACAAATACACTTACCCATAAAGACATAACAAATACATTTACCCATATATAGATGTCACAAATACACTTACCCATAAAGGGACGTCACAAATTCACTTACCCATATAGACATAACAAATACATTTATCCATAGAGATGTCACAAATACACTTACCCATAAAGGGATATCACAAACACACTTACCCATACAGAGATGTCACAAATACACTTACCCATACAGAGACGTCACAAGTACTCTTACCCATAGAGACATCACAGATATACTTACCCATATAGAGATGTCACAAATACACTTACCCATATAGACGTCACAAATACACTTACCAATACAGAGACTTCACAAATAGATTTACCCATAGAGATGTCACAAATACACTTACCCATAAAGGAACGTCATAAATACACTTACCAATATAAAGATGGCACAAATACACTTACCCATATAGAGACGTCACAAATACACTTACCCATATAGAGACATAACAAATACACTTACCCATATAGGGACGTCACAAAGACACTTGCCCATACAGAGACATCACAAAGACACTTACCCATATAGAGACGTCACAAATACACTTACCCATACAGAGACGGCACAAATACACTTACCGATATAGAGATGTCACAAATACAATTACCTATACAGAGATATCACAAATACACTTACCCATATAGGGAAATTTCATCACAAAAAAAAATTGTTTAAATAAATAAATCTTTTGATTTCTAATTCAGAGAAATATAATGAAATTGTATCTATTTCTTTGTTTAAGGGAGAAAATTCTATTGTCATAAGAAATGGCCTGACAATACTTATTTTGTGAAGTAATATCTGGGACACCTGTTCTCACCTATGGATCTCTCTGAAGTCTGTGTTTATCTCTTGTATTTACTGTTTTTCATTTTTCTACTCTCTAGACTTTGATGTCCGAATGTTTTTCTTTTACTCACATTCTTTACTGAATAGAACTTTGTGAACTGTCAGCTCACCATTACACAAAATTACATACCGTATTTCACCCTATAAGTGCCCAAGGCGCTACAAAAATTAGGAAAAAGTGATGGGTTCTTATTTGGACAAATTAATAGTCAAAATAACGAGACACAGATAAAGTGTTATTTACATTTTTGTGGTCAACCAGCTAGAAAAGATACTTGATCATGTGTAAAAACATATCATTAATTAAGTACTCAAGTCTCTGGTTAGATGAAGAAATTAAAATCATTTTACTTTATAATAGTGTTACCACAACTACAGATACAATATACCTCAGCCATTTGTTTAACACTTTGTAATTCTATCACTTCACAAAAAAGTATACTATGCTGATCATCTGACACAAGATCAAACATTTATATCTATAAAATCTGTACAGGATTACTAAGACATTAGCAGAAAATGATCCAGTACTTAACTGTAATTCCAAACCATCTTTGTATCTAAATATCAGGTCCATCTGGTGTTAATCAAAGGTCAAGATCTCAGAATAAACAAGATGACGTCTCAGTCTCTTGGTCTAATACAACAGTGGAACCCGTCTTGAAAGACCACCTCATCTGACACTGAAATGTGGTCTCTGAAAACTCAGCAAAAATATCCCGTATAAGAGACAACTATAGGGAGGCATCTTTTAAACTTCAACTTGCCATTTCTTAGTTAATAAACAGAACATTATCATGAATTGGCTAAAACCAGGTGATCTCTAAAAAGAGGTTTTAATTAAAGGATTATTTAACCAAGTGGTTTTCAGAATGTGGTGTCAGGCGACTGGTGGTTTTTGACGAGAGTGGACTTTCAGGACAGGTTTTACTGTAGAACATACTTTCTGAAGTTAATCAACAGTTTTTGTCATCTTCAACATTATAGACCTATAAGGATAACCTTTAGTAAATGGTGTCTCTCTCTCTCTCTCTCTCACACACACCTACACACACACACACAATTTAATTCTATTTTCTTAATTCCATGCCAGCAGGAAAACCCGAACAGATGATTGCTGCTATTTTGTATTGTTCTCTTGCGAGCATATATTTCTTTCATCCTTGTTATAATTAAAATAATTCTTAGAATTGACATTGACACAGTTGACATTTGCAAATGTTTTAGCTCGTCTGATTTCGGTGTGGCGTCCTATCCGTTTCGGTGGGTCGACACACCTGAATCATACTTGCTACAGTTAAATCTGGGAGATGAATTAATATAAGCACTTTGCTTTTTTTAAAATCCCTTCTGTAATGATTTTATATTGTATGTTTATGCCAATCTATGAATAAAATATGTTTAAACTAAACCTAAATGGTATAAAAGCAAAGAATTAATTATTTTACAAAAGGGAACAACTCTATGAAAATGGAAGCAAGAGTTACGGTTCTTGCACACTGCACCCCACCTCTATGTGGTGTTGACGCGTATGAAGTTTGATGAAATCATCGTGCATGGTTTGAAAGTTATGCTCCTGACAAAGGAAATATTAATTTTTTCTACAAAGAGGAATAACTGAAAATGGAAGCAAGAGTTATGGTTCTTGCACATTGCCTCAATGTGGTCTTGACTTGTATAAAGTTTGATGAAATGATCATGCATGGTTTGAGAGTTATGCTCCAGCCAAGGCAAGAATTTATTTTTTTTACAAAGGGGAATAACTATGAAAACAAAAGCAAGAGTTATGGTTCTTGCACACTGCCTCCTGGTATCTATGGGATAGCTGAAGGTATTTATGGGATAGCTGAGTTATTGAAACTTAATTCTTAAATAGCCGAGGTTTCAATGAAGTACTTCATATTTTGAGATACAAAATCTTCCCTCAGCCAATCACAGCAGAGGATTTATTCAGTGCGAAAATGTTGAGGCAGTGTGTATTAAATAAATTTTAATATTTATACAGCATAGTTTTCAAATTTTATGACATCCTGTAAAATATTTTTTAAAAAAAACAATACAATTACTAATTAGGAATCAGATGAATCCTCATTAATTGATGGCGTTCAAAGGAAAAGATGCCAACATTGTAACTACTGAGCATTCATGGTAGTAAACAAGATGGTCAGGAATGGGACATGTTCGCTGAAATGGAGCATTTATACTAATAAAACCGCTTGCGTTAGAACAATTTTCACACATAACAAATTATTTAACACCGCATTGTTTTAAATTGATGCATTTCATCAGCGATATTTAGCCTTTAGATATCGCTGATTTTATTTTTATGTTGCCCAAAACGGCACCAATATGGAGTGCCAAAATGGCTCGAAAGTTCTCACTTATCAACAATGACACTGAACTGTTTATCTTTGTTTTGTACCACTTTATTTTATAGGAACTACTTGAACTTTTTCGTGTTACTATGGTAGTAATGGGAGTGAATAAAATAGAAAATCAAACCGGATACTCTTACTATAGAAAGTTGACTTGTTTGAACACTACCCTAAATATAATTTTGTTAAAATTTTCCCATCGTAGGATGAAGGGGAACTTCTTAGAAAGAACAATAAAGAAGCAGAATACATGTATAGAGTAGAATCAAACTATTAAGATCACCTGACAGACTTAGTTAAAGTGGTCTGCATTATTAGAGAGAGCAGCGATGGTCTGGAACAATTTTAAACAAAAGGCCCATGGGCCACATTGCTCACCTGAACTGTGTTGGTATCTTACAAATATGGGAATTTCAAATTTACAAACTATTTTAACACTCCTTAGGAGTGGAGGAGACTTAAAAATGAATGAAAATGACAAAGCTGGGAAAGATGTCAAAAACATGTCAAAAATTAGTTTTTCAATCCATGCAGCAGTTCTGGAGAAGATTTGAGAGGTATCCCCCCGAAGGCCCCATTTGCCCCACCCTGGATCCACCCCTTGGCCAATCTGGCCGAAATTAACAAACTTGGTAGTTAACCTTGAGTATAATATACAATATTTTACAAGCCGTTATAAAATTTGAAAACTATGCTATTAAATATTAAAATTTATTTAATACATACTGCCTTCACATTTTCTGTGCTGAATAAATCTGCTGCTGTGATTGGCTGAGGGAAGAATTTGTATCTCAGAATATCAGAATGTAATAGCTGTTTTGATTGGCTTATTGGCTATACATGAATTGCAATGGGAATGCCAAGGTTTTGGTTAAAAGCACCAACAACCCTGTATTTCAGAATACTTGCAGGTATACAGGGTTAGAGCAAAGTAATTCACTTCAACCTTGGCTATGTATGAATTACTTGTATCTCTGAATATCAGAAGGTATTCAGGGTTACAAATCGGCTATCCTATAGATACCTCCAGCTATCCCATAGATACCAGGAGGTATCTATGGGATAGCTGACCCATAACCCTCAACAGTATACCTGGTGGAATTTAGATATATGGTCTGTTATCCCATAGATAACAGCCGGGTATCCCATAGATACCTCATGGTATCTATGGGATAGCAGGGTTTTGGTTATTATTGTGTGCCATATAGATAGGTTTTTTTAACTATAGTATTTAACTGATGCAATTACATGAAACTTTTTTTGTTTTGTTCCAATAACAAGTATTTATAATAGATTTTGACATTCTATAACTGGACCTTCCAGCCAGTTCTCAGTAAAACACAGACAGAGACAGACAGACAGACAGAGAGAGAGAGAATGTAACATGAGTATTCATGTACTATTTTATAGTTTATTAAATGAGTTTATTAATTTTATACAACACCAGCCTATCTTGACCAGCATTTTACTGCAAACATTTACATTTTTTAAGCCTGTTAAATACAAATTTAGAAAAAAAAATTCCATTTGTGCTGCAAGCAAAGAATGACAATTTCTTACAATACCTTGCAATGGATGGAATGGAATCCCTGGGAGTGGCACGGGTCCTCTCTATTCCAAAACAAGGATTTTTCAAAAGTGATCCAAGGGCCTTTAACAATATAATCTTTCCTGAAGTAATATAATAAAATAAATGAAAAAATATATACAGAATGAAGAGCATATGTGTCTGTCCTGTTCAGATTAATACTAGTGTATTTTGTTGATGTTTTTTGCATTTTTTTTTTTATTTGTTTACTTGTATGATACCTCTTTTGTTTCAGAAAATACAGATGTATTTTAAACTGGACCTCAACTGATGACGTCAAAATGACAGAAACAATGGCCTTGAGTATTGTGTTTATATTTACTTATAATTAGTACTTATATTTACTTATAGTTTTTTAATTCATCGTGATTTTTTGTGGTTTTGTATACATAGGTCTCACTAACAATGAGTCACCAAAGATACTTGAAATTACGAGAAAATTTTTCACTTTTTTTTTATCATGTTGTGATGTAAGATAAGTTTGTGAACGATTTGATCAAAAACAAATGTACACATAAGATATAACAAATTGACCAGCTTTAGGATACCACCTTAATTTAATTAACAACACAGTCAACTGTCACAATTAATGATTAATAAGAACAAGACCCTTGTACTTTCTGCATAACAATAAATTTTAAACTCATTCACCCCTAAAGACACATTTGGACTGGCCTAAATCATTGATTTACAGAAGAGTCCATTGTTTTTTTCAAGGGCTATAAAGCATCAGAAAACAACAAAATTAAATCATATTTTGGTAAAATTGATAATTACTGATATTGATCATGAAACCGACACCAACCTGTTATAGGATGCACAATAAAAACTTTTTGTCCTTCCGTACAGGAGTTGAGGGACACCAGCGTACAGTCATCTTCTTTCCTTGGAGTCAGAACTTTCTCTATATCTACCGTTTTCAAAAACGGAGTTCTACTAATTACCAAGTCCATTTGTGGTCCTGATTTAAAATTGGAGATACTTGCTGGAATGTTCAGTGGTGGCAATAAGTGGCCAATTTTTTTAGTTTTTGAAGTGACAGGGGACTGATTGGCCAGATCTGTATAGCTGAAAGGAGAACAGTAAAACTCAGCTGTATTATTACTTACATGGTATTGTACACTGTACTAGTCCCTTTTACTACCTAAGATTCTGGACCTTAAACATTAGTGCCCTCTGTCTTAGCACCGTGTCAAAGTCTACGGCAATTGTAGTTGTATTACAAAGTGTCAAGTCTATAGCAATTCAACTTCTAATATAAAGTGTCCCTGGGTGCGTTTTATCAAGAAGTCATAAGTCTTATTAAGTTGTAAGTCTCAAGTTAATTGACCTTTAGACAAAACTTAGGACAGTTTTATCAATCCTTTCCTAATTCAAATTAGATCTCGATAGTTTGACCAAATGTTTACTTGCCAGAAAGTTGATCGTCTTATTTCAGATACAGCTCAGCATTTTTCTCCTCCAGAATTAAAGACCGACTGCCACCTTATACCTGAAAAATCGCCATGTGGCTTACAACACCACTAAAACATACAATGTACATGACCAAAATGACCTTGAAAAAATGGAACTCTAACCTCTCATGTAGGTTACAGGCTTTAGAATCGGTTTCATCTGTGGCCATAAACTCGTTAAATGGTGTTGAGGTCGTAGTCAATTTTTTAGCGAACTGCTGCTCTTCTGTTTGGGGTGACACTATTTTGATTTTCGGTATAGTTATGATATCTATCCCAGTGTCAATGTCATTTTGCATGCTGACCTCCGGAGTTTCCACAAGTCCGACATTCAGCATGTCATTACTCGCTATTTGATTTTCTTTATCATCTGATAAAAATCTGCTTTCCTGGAGAGAAAAATCCTGTAATAGAAAACAACAATGATGAAAATTATGCTTCTATAAAAAAAAAAAAAAAAAAAATGTGTGTGATGAACGAAGAAAAGAACAAAATCTGCCCTACTCTGTTGTTGTCTGTTGGTTTATTGTTGTTTAACGTCCCACTCAAGAATCTTTCACTCATATTGAGATGTCACCAAATGCCGGTGAAGGGCTTCAAATTTTGGCCTATGCTCGGCTCTTATGGCCATTGAGCAGTGAGGGTTCTTTAATGTGCCGACACCTACTGTGACACGGGACCTTGGTTTTCACTGTCTCGGATCAAAAAACAGGAAACCGACCTGCCGCCGACTGGACTCAAACTCACGATCAAGAGTTGAGCACGCTACCAATTGAGCCAGTCTGGCTCCGTTCTTGTTTTTAAAGCGTGCGAATGTGAATAATTTTAGATCCACCAGAGACAAACACAATTGAACAATTAATAAGGAGTACAATTACTAAATTTGAGAATCCTAGCAGCAACAGTTTAGTTTGTACCTTGCATACAAGCTGAGGCCAGACCCTATACCATAATATGTTCATTTACAACAATTGTGAAAAAACAATACGCCCTCGGAGCCCAAAATCACCAAATTTACTTAATACTCAAGCATGACTTTTTACTTAATTAAATTGACGAAATAGTTGTTTGTAAAACTTCTTATTTAGACTGAATAGGAAATATCATTATTTTTCAACAATCACACCCAAGTCATCCTCACAATTCTCTAGTAAAAACGAATAAATATCTTTGAGTACAGTACTCGAATTGTATTAAAACAATCTTTTTTAACATTTCTGAACTTGTCTTCAAATTAGCAACAACTTTCTTCATTATACAAAACATGTCCAGTTTTTGCTTTGCAATCTGGCCAATAACTGTTGATTGTTAAATAACAATTCTAGCTTGCACATGTTGCAGTTTCCATGATACCTTAGGTTTGGTCGTAATGACGTTCTGAAATTTTTCCATGGCAATGACATCCGCCTCCATCATATCAGCAAAGCTGTCATTGATTCCTGGCTCCTCAATGACTGACAAAATTTGTGAAAATTTGACCGGATGTAGAAAGTGGCAGCGATCATCTAAGCTATACTTCAAACCTTTCAGCTCTGGAAATCCTTCATCACAAAGCTACATAATATATGAACAGTAGATATATGTACATGTTTATACAGAAATTTGCATCTGCAATCATGTTGCTTAGCTTGCTTTTTCCTCAAATCTGAACAATATCTAATTAATGGGGCATTAGCTGTCTTTTCTTTTTCATTTGGTTTTTTTTTTTTCACAAATAGATATGCAATAGCAAAAATAGATATACATTGGCATAAAAATTCTTAAATTCCTATATATTTTGTGAAAATTGCTTGAGAAACCCAGTTTGGGCACTTTTTCAATTGCAATTGAGTAACTTAACTTTACTATTTGTATATGGATACCAAACCAAATCTTATCTAATTCTGTGAAAAGAAATCCCATTTAAGGTTCTTTTTTGTCATATCTACTTTTCATGTATTGATTTTGGTTTTTACTTGAGTTTAGATAACAGATTTGGTATCTTATATTGATCATGCAGTTCTGATTTATCAAATATCAAGTCATCTTTATCAGGGGTTTTCTATACGTTTTATTTTTAGGAATGGAGCCTGGATCTTTAGAATTTTTAAATTACACAAAACTGTTTGAAAATGCAAGAATCTGTTCAAATTCATTGTCAACTGACTTCAATTGGGAAATTTCAAGTGCAAATTGTGAAAAATGCATTTTTTTTCATTGGTAATGGATCCTTATTTTGGCCCCCTACAATAGGGCGGAAATCACTGTTAAGTGGTACCTTGGATATACTTCCATTCTGCATGTTGTATAGGAAAGTTTGGACGTCCTCCATGGGCTTGTGTATGAAATCTTTAACCGCTTGACTAAGGTCTGGTAGTATTTTTAGTGAGGTGTTACTTTTCACTTCAGATAATCTGACCAATTCTTTGTCGCTAATTGGAGAAAACTGGATCATCTGTCCTCCATCACCAATCAATTGCAAAAAGTCCTCCAGTTCTGAAATTGGCACAAAATTTCTAGTGAAGATGTCATCTTTTTTACTTCCAGATATCTTGAAATCTTTCACTAGATGTACATGATTTTAGAACAAAAGTCAGGAGCTTTTTCTTACCTTTTTCGGAACATGACCCATGATGTTGGTATTGGGAATTGTGCAGTATTTTGGCTCAAAATTGGTAATTTTTTGTATATGTCTCGTCCTAGGACCTAGCATAGCAATATTTACATTTTCTCTTTTTTCTTTCTCTTTTTTTTTGTTTCATTTATTTTGCTACTTGCTATCGTTTTCTTTTTCTTTTTCTATTGTTAAGGTGCCATATTCTTCCATATACTTCCAAGAAAAGCAATGAGCGAAAATATCAGCATAACAAGAGTTGTCAGAAGATGACAAATCTCCCTGAAATGGGTGTAAATTATCAAAATAGGCATTTGACTCACAGCTGTCAGGTTTTAAGGTCAAAGGACCTGTAAATATTTTTATTCCTTCAGCTCAGGTTAAAGTTTTTTAAATGAAAGTCAAAGTCCAAGGTCACTGGGTCAAAAGTCAAGGTGTCAAAGGTTATACATGTAAGAAATCTGTGTGTAACACTGAAGCCCCATTACTGATGGTTTTAAAAGCTATAACCAAGGTAAAAGTTTTTGAAAAGAAGGTAGAAGTCCAAGGTCAAGGTAACTAGGTCAACAGTCACAGCACCAAACAAAAGCTCTGGTCATAGGAAATCTATATGAGAAATATCAAAGCTCTATCTTTCATGGTTTAAAAGATATAGCTGAAGTTAAAGTTTTTGACAAGGTCAAAGTTCAAGATCACTAGGTCAAAAGTCAAGATACCAAATGAAAGCTCCGGTCACGAGGAAACTATTTGTGAAATATCAAAGCCATGTCCTTACAGTTAACAAGAGTTGTCAGAAGACAACAAAGCTCACAAGAAATGGGTGTAAATTTTCAAAAATATGTGTTTGACCTACAGCTGTCAGGTTTTAAGGTCATGGTACAATAATTACTTTAATTCCTTCTGCTCAGGCTAAAAGTTTTGAAAGGTAAGTCAAAGTCCAAGGTCAAGGTCACTAGGTCAAAAGTCAAGACACCACATGAAAGCTATGGTCATAAGGAATCTATATGTGAAATATTAAAGTCATGTCCCTTGCAGTTAAAAAGATATAGGCCAGGTTCAAGTTTTGTCTACGGATGCCGCCGCCGCCGACGACGACACCAAGGATATGGCATTAGTTCTCCAGATTTCATCCCAGCAAGCTAAAAAGATATAGGCCAGGTTAAAGTTTTGTCTACGGATGCCAATGACAACGATGACGATGCCAGAGGTATAGCATTAGCTCTCAAGACATTCATCCAGGTGTGCTAAGCAAAATTCTGCCAAATGTTAAATCCCATTAAAATTTATGTACATTGCTTTTATCCATACTTTCAAGATCAATTTATTGTTGACAAACTATTTTTCATCAATGATATAGGCAGCATTAACTGTTGTGAGCTGCATATGCATGTACATGTCAAATCATGCAATGCTCATTCTCTCTTTCTATTGGGGTTAAATTACAACTTTTATTATTATTAGTTAATATTTTTTAAGTGTAACTGAGGTAAGGAACATTATTTTTCGATGACATGAGATGCGATCGTTAATGATATAAGTGACCTCATATCATCTGTAACATTTTTCATCCGACATATCACCACGTGGAGACGTTTACTAAGTTTTAAATCTAATTAAAGGATTATCAGAAATTAATTGTAGTCCATTGATGATGATTGGGGTCTCACAAGAGATAGTATTAATTGCAGGTAATGTTAATTAGGCATGACGAGTAGTACAAGTTAGTTTGTATGTCGTTGGAGGCTTGGGAATTGTCAAAACAATGCACAGGTGTAAAATAAACTCAAAGTCAAGGATTAAGTGTATACCCCAGAGACTAGAAAAGTACATGTATATTCAGAAAATTACTGCGCTTTGGTAGCAATGTAAAGAAATTGGATGTTTTGGACATAAAAGCAGTGGGCGGAAAACCGGTCTAAAAAGCGGCAGACTACTACCGAAATCGGTAGAGTTAACATGTCTGGCAAGCTGCACAGAAAGAATGTTTTATATTCTATGATGGATAGCGATATATATCTGTCATGTTTTACAGATCTCCTACCTCCACTTGTGAACTTTATACAAACATCACATCCATCTCCCTGAGTCAAGGTCTTCATATTCTGAATTAATCTCTGACCTGGTAAAACTCGCACAAACGGGAATATACTGTTGATCAATTGCCGCATTTCTACGTCATAACTGGATGTGAACACAGATGCCCCCAGTTCATTGGCTATTGCCATTATGTACACACTAAGTGTATCTGTAATACAAAAGATTTATATTTCAGTTCAATACAATGATGAAGTGGAACATACAAGGTAAATATGTAAAAACAGCTAACCACAGAAAAATTGATATCTGGAAAATATTTAATAATAAACTCTCATCAAACCAAAAATGCTGCAATAATTGTATATGTCAGGCAGATTACAAAGATACAACAGTAAAGTTTTATATGTCAGGTAGATACAGAGATACAACAGTGAAGTTTTATATGTCAGGTAGATAGAGATACAACAGTGAAGTTTTACATGTCAGGTAGATACAGAGATACAACAGTGAAGTTTTATATGTCAGGTAGATACAGAGATACAACAGTGAAGTTTTATATGTCAGGTAGATAGAGGTACAACAGTGAAGTTTTATATGTCAGGTAGATACAGAGATACAACAGTGAAGTTTTACATTTCAGGTACATATAGATACAGCAGTGAAGTTTTATATGTCAGGTAGATACAGCAGTGAAGTTTTATATGTCAGGTAGATACAGCAGTGAAGTTTTATATGTCAGGTAGATACAGCAGTGAGGTTTTATATGTCAGGTAGATACAGCAGTGAAATTTTATATGTCAGGTAGATACAGAGACACAACAGTGAAGTTTTACATTTCAGGTAGATAGAGATACAGCAGTGAAGTTTTATATGTCAGGTAGATACAGCAGTGAAGTTATATATGTCAGGTAGATACAGCAGTGAAGTTTTATATGTCAGGTAGATAGAGATACAACAGTGAAGTTTTACATGTCAGGTAGATACAGAGATACAACAGTGAAGTTTTATATGTCAGGTAGATACAGAGATACAACAGTGAAGTTTTATATGTCAGGTAGATAGAGGTACAACAGTGAAGTTTTATATGTCAGGTAGATACAGAGATACAACAGTGAAGTTTTACATTTCAGGTACATATAGATACAGCAGTGAAGTTTTATATGTCAGGTAGATACAGCAGTGAAGTTTTATATGTCAGGTAGATACAGCAGTGAAGTTTTATATGTCAGGTAGATACAGCAGTGAGGTTTTATATGTCAGGTAGATACAGCAGTGAAATTTTATATGTCAGGTAGATACAGAGACACAACAGTGAAGTTTTACATTTCAGGTAGATAGAGATACAGCAGTGAAGTTTTATATGTCAGGTAGATACAGCAGTGAAGTTATATATGTCAGGTAGATACAGCAGTGAAGTTTTATATGTCAGGTAGATACAGAGATACAACAGTGAAGTTTTGTATGTCAGCTTTGTTTGTTTGTTTATTGTTGTTTAATGTCCCACTCAAGATTCTTTCACTCATATGGAGATGTCACCAAATGCCGATGAAGGGCTACAAATTTTGGCCTATGCTCGGCACTTACAGCCATTGAGCAGTGAGGGTTCTTTAACTCACCGACACCTACTGCGACAAGGGACCTCTGTTTTTACTGTCTCATCGGAAGGAGAGGAAACCAACCTGCCACCGGCTGGACTCGAACTCACGACCAAGAGTCGAGCCACTACCTACTGAGTCAGGTCGGCTCTTTATGTGTCAGGTAGATACAGAGATACAGCAGTACAGTTTTATATGTCAGGTAGATATAGAGATACAACAGTGAAGTTTTACATGTCAGGTAGATACAGAGATACAGCAGTGAAGTTTTATATGTCAGGTAGATAAAGCAGTGAAGTTTTATATGTCAGGTAGATAAAGCAGTGAAGTTTTATATGTCAGGTAGATACAGCAGTGAAGTTTTATATGTCAGGTAGATACAGAGATACAACAGTGAAGTTTTAAATTTCAGGTAGATACAGAGATACAGCAGTGAAGTTTTAAATTTCAGGTAGATACAGCAGTGAAGTTTTATATTTCAGGTAGATACAGCAGTGAAGTTTTATATTTCAGGTAGATACAGCAGTGAAGTTTTATATGTCAGGTAGATATAGAGATACAACAGTGAAGTTTTATATTTCTGGTAGATACAGCAGTACAGTTTTAGATGTCAGGTAGATATAGAGATACAACAGTGAAGTTTTATATTTCAGGTAGATACAGAGACACAAAAGTGAAGTTTTATATTTCAGGTAGATACAGAGATACAGCAGTGAAGTTTTATATGTCAGGTAGATACAGAGATACAGCAGTGAAGTTTTATATTTCAGGTAGATACAGAGACACAACAGTGAAGTTTTACATGTCAGGTAGATACAGCAGTGAAGTTTTACATGTCAGGTAGATACAGAGATACAGCAGTAAAGTATTACATGTCAGGTAGATACAGAGATACAGCAGTGAAGTTTTACATGTCAGGTAGATACAGAGATACAGCAGTGAAGTTTTACATGTCAGGTAGATACAGAGATACAGCAGTGAAGTTTTACATGTCAGGTAGATACAGCAGTGAAGTTTTATATGTCAGGTAGATACAGAGATACAGCAGTAAAGTATTACATGTCAGGTAGATACAGAGATACAACAGTGAAGTTTTACATGTCAGGTAGATACAGAGATACAGCAGTGAAGTTTTACATGTCAGGTAGATACAGCAGTGAAGTTTTATATGTCAGGTAGATACAGAGATACAGCAGTGAAGTTTTATATGTCAGGTAGATACAGAGATACAGCAGTGAAGTTTTACATGTCAGGTAGATACAGAGATACAGCAGTGAAGTTTTACATGTCAGGTAGATACAGCAGTGAAGTTTTATATGTCAGGTAGATACAGCAGTGAAGTTTTACATGTCAGGTAGATACAGCAGTGAAGTTTTATATGTCAGGTAGATACAGAGATACAGCAGTAAAGTATTACATGTCAGGTAGATACAGAGATACAGCAGTGAAGTTTTTATATGTCAGGTAGATACAGCAGTGAAGTTTTACATGTCAGGTAGATACAGAGATACAGCAGTAAAGTATTACATGTCAGGTAGATACAGAGATACAGCAGTAAAGTATTACATGTCAGGTAGATACAGCAGTGAAGTTTTATATGTCAGGGTAGATACAGAGATACAGCAGTGAAGTTTTATATGTCAGGTAGATACAGAGATACAGCAGTAAAGTATTACATGTCAGGTAGATACAGCAGTGAAGTTTTATATGTCAGGTAGATACAGAGATACAGCAGTGAAGTTTTATATGTCAGGTAGATACAGAGATACAGCAGTAAAGTATTACATGTCAGGTAGATACAGCAGTGAAGTTTTATATGTCAGGTAGATACAGAGATACAGCAGTGAAGTTTTATATGTCAGGTAGATACAGAGATACAGCAGTAAAGTATTACATGTCAGGTAGATACAGCAGTGAAGTTTTATATGTCAGGTAGATACAGAGATACAGCAGTAAAGTATTACATGTCAGGTAGATACAGAGATACAGCAGTGAAGTTTTACATGTCAGGTAGATACAGAGATACAGCAGTGAAGTTTTACATGTCAGGTAGATACAGAGATACAGCAGTGAAGTTTTACATGTCAGGTAGATACAGCAGTGAAGTTTTATATGTCAGGTAGATACAGAGATACAGCAGTAAAGTATTACATGTCAGGTAGATACAGAGATACAACAGTGAAGTTTTACATGTCAGGTAGATACAGAGATACAGCAGTGAAGTTTTACATGTCAGGTAGATACAGCAGTGAAGTTTTATATGTCAGGTAGATACAGAGATACAGCAGTGAAGTTTTATATGTCAGGTAGATACAGAGATACAGCAGTGAAGTTTTACATGTCAGGTAGATACAGAGATACAGCAGTGAAGTTTTACATGTCAGGTAGATACAGCAGTGAAGTTTTATATGTCAGGTAGATACAGCAGTGAAGTTTTACATGTCAGGTAGATACAGCAGTGAAGTTTTATATGTCAGGTAGATACAGAGATACAGCAGTAAAGTATTACATGTCAGGTAGATACAGAGATACAGCAGTGAAGTTTTATATGTCAGGTAGATACAGCAGTGAAGTTTTACATGTCAGGTAGATACAGAGATACAGCAGTAAAGTATTACATGTCAGGTAGATACAGAGATACAGCAGTAAAGTATTACATGTCAGGTAGATACAGCAGTGAAGTTTTATATGTCAGGTAGATACAGAGATACAGCAGTGAAGTTTTATATGTCAGGTAGATACAGAGATACAGCAGTAAAGTATTACATGTCAGGTAGATACAGCAGTGAAGTTTTATATGTCAGGTAGATACAGAGATACAGCAGTGAAGTTTTATATGTCAGGTAGATACAGAGATACAGCAGTAAAGTATTACATGTCAGGTAGATACAGCAGTGAAGTTTTATATGTCAGGTAGATACAGAGATACAGCAGTGAAGTTTTATATGTCAGGTAGATACAGAGATACAGCAGTAAAGTATTACATGTCAGGTAGATACAGCAGTGAAGTTTTATATGTCAGGTAGATACAGAGATACAGCAGTAAAGTATTACATGTCAGGTAGATACAGAGATACAGCAGTAAAGTATTACATGTCAGGTAGATACAGCAGTGAAGTTTTATATGTCAGGTAGATACAGCAGTGAAGTTTTATATGTCAGGTAGATACAGAGATACAGCAGTAAAGTATTACATGTCAGGTAGATACAGAGATACAGCAGTGAAGTTTTATATGTCAGGTAGATACAGCAGTGAAGTTTTACATGTCAGGTAGATACAGCAGTAAAGTATTACATGTCAGGTAGATACAGAGATACAGCAGTGAAGTTTTATATGTCAGGTAGATACAGAGATACAGCAGTGAAGTTTTACATGTCAGGTAGATACAGAGATACAGCAGTGAAGTTTTATATGTCAGGTAGATACAGAGATACAACAGTGAAGTTTTAAATTTCAGGTAGATACAGCAGTGAAGTTTTATATGTCAGGTAGATACAGAGATACAGCAATGAAGTTTTATATGTCAGGTAGATACAGCAGTGAAGTTTTACATGTCAGGTAGATACAGAGATACAGCAGTGAAGTTTTATATGTCAGGTAGATACAGAGATACAGCAGTGAAGTTTTACATGTCAGGTAGATACAGAGATACAGCAGTGAAGTTTTATATGTCAGGTAGATACAGAGATACAACAGTGAAGTTTTAAATTTCAGGTAGATACAGCAGTGAAGTTTTATATGTCAGGTAGATACAGAGATACAGCAGTGAAGTTTTATATGTCAGGTAGATACAGCAGTGAAGTTTTATATGTCAGGTAGATACAGAGATACAGCAGTGAAGTTTTATATTTCAGGTAGTAACAGTAGTGAAGTTTTACATGTCAGGTAGATACAGAGATACAGCAGTGAAGTTTTACATGTCAGGTAGATACAGAGATACAGCAGTGAAGTTTTATATGTCAGGTAGATACAGAGATACAGCAGTGAAGTTTTATATTTCAGGTAGATAGTGTAGCTCTCCTCTGTTAAATCTTAATCAGAGATGTAATTTGTAAAGTACTTTAATACAATGAATTGAGAGCAATATTTTTTTTTAATTTTATGAAATTTTGTATATAATATGACCAATGTATATAATATGACCAATCACTCTATATATTTAAAAAAACAAGAAAAAGGTAAGAAATTACCAAGAGGTGGGCAGATCAGAATTCTTTGACCCTGATCAACCTGTGCCACATCGCATATAACATAAACAGCAAGAAGGTAGGGAATGAACTGTTCCAAATCCTCAGGTTTCCATCCCATACTTAGAGGAAATTCTCTGCATAGAACCTCCTGGTCTGACAAAAAAAATGCAAAAAGTGATGTTTAGATAAAATACAGTTTTCCAACCCATACTTATAAAACACTGTAAGCTACGCAATAAAATTTTATAGATCTACACTGACTCTATACACAGTACAAGCTATTTTTTTTCTGAGTGTCAATAGCACATTTGAAATATAGTACATCATCTATATTATAGAGTTGAAAATTGAAAATTGAAAACACAACCAAAGATAATAAATACATAACTATTTCCTTAAATTTTCACTTGCAAACTGGTTACCAGTTAAGGAACTTAATAGTTCACATTTCCAAAATGTGCACTTAAATGAAATTGATTTAATAACATTGTAGAGCCCTGTATCTGCATCTGACCGTTTAACCCACTGACATCTGTAAACGCATTATGTTCCTCTTCTTTTCAACAGTTAAAATGACCAGCTTGTGTTCAAATGAAAGCATAAGGTGGTTTTTTACCTGTAATCAGCACAATTCCTATCACCTGGTCTTTTTTAAGCTCGTTATCACCTTGATAGATTAGTAGTCTGTTATGTCCATTTCCTGCATCGCCTATTGTGTAAGCCATTAACATATTGACATACGTACAATCAGCTCCATCAAGATTCATCGTCTTTGATGTCACCATGTCATGACATTTCGTGACATTTGTCTGAAGCAGGACACTGCCGGCTTTACATAATCCTAAATATAGAAAAAAAAACTTCTGTTTATCCATATTTGATTTAGTTGATATAATTAAATACAAAAGATTAATTGTGATTAATTTGTTTTAGAATTCCTAGATTTTGAACACATAAACTGCACTTATATATTTTATTTTTTTCTTTATCTAGGATTCCTGGCAATGAATAAAAAAACTGCATTTAATAATCCAAACAAGATGTGTTTGTGAAACACAAATGACCCCAGTCCCAACAAATTTTTGCAATGTTCTTCTAATTGACCTCACCCACCCCAAGGGGCATGTGTTGTCAATGAAGTGTGAGTAACCCTTAGATGAACTTACAGTCTAAGTTTGGTTACTGTATCACAATCCAAACTTGAAATATTGCACTTTATATTTAAGTGGAATGGAATTCCAAACAGACAGAGAGACAGACGATCCATCATACACTAGATGCCCCCGACGGACCTATCAGGCCAGGGCATAAAAATATGGTATTGACAGTATCATAGTCCAAACCTGTGAATGTATCCACTACAGCTAAAATATTGGCACAATCCTTGACTTCCTTCATGTGAGCTACAGGATCAATCATGACCCTCATCAGTGACCCCTCAAACCACTGTAGAGCAAACTCCAACACGGTGTCAATGAAATCCAGCCAGCTATCTTCAAACATGATCTCGGTCTTCTGTAAGGTGTCTCTGTGGATGAACAGCAAGGCGACCATTAAAATCACTCCAGTTCTATATCCCAAAACTTTCTTTAATTTTTTGTTCTAATAATTAGTCTCAGGAAAAATCTTCGGGTTTTTTTTTCAATTCAATGTTTTTATGCCAAACTCAACAATTTTTTATGTTAAATGGTGGCAGAAAGTTAAAACATCAGCTGTGTTTTCCAAAATATTTTTAATTTACTGCTTAAATTTATGTACAATAACAAATAAGCATTCTGAGAGTATTGATGAATCAATACATGTTCCCTAACAGTGGAATCATTATAAATAAAAAAATAATTTAAAATATTTTTCCAGTTTTACTGTTCAACATTAATGTTTGACCCCTAAAGAACCTATATGCAAAGTATCAGCATCTTAATACTATTATTAAATGAATGGTGAACCATTGAAAAACTTTAACCAAAGCCTTAACCAAAGGTTTCGGACTGATGTACAGACTGATGGATGGACTGATGGACAGACAGCATGACAGACAGAAAGACTGACAAAGACAAAACCTATAGTCTCCCCGGTTTCACCAGTAGGGGACTAATTAGAGATATACACAGGCATAAAAATTCTGATATTCCTACACATTTTGAGAAAATAAGGTCAAGTCCAGAGTTATATGCATATAGAAAGAGTAAGGTCAAATTAATCATTTGCAAGCGAATAATTGCCAAACTGGGTTTCTCAAGCAATTTTTACAAAATATATAGGAATTTAATATATATCTCTTTTTTTTTTGTTATTGTACATCAATATTTTCTAATATTTATTTAAAAAAAAGATAATTTTGGGGGGAAAAAACAGCTAATGCACCATTAATAATGAAAATAATTAAAGAAATTATGTTTACCGACCTTTCATCAACTTTCACTTTGATGTTTTTGTTGATATCAATATCATAACCAGGAATAGTGGGAAGATCACCCGGTTCCAAGTAGAGTCTAAAGGATCCGGACATCAAGATAGAACCTGTATATAAGACAATAAAAACAGCACAAATGAGAATGCCATTAAAGCTGAACTAGGAAGATAAAAGCTTTTGAAATGTGAACAGAAAAAAATGTGTTGAAAAAAATGTTTTGAAACATTTCCACTTCATCTCCTGACAAAGCAGATATATTTGTAATTGTTTCACCAGAAAACAAGTCCCACAACAGGTATAAAAGGCAGATTAGTTATATTGTATATCTGTACTCGCAACGCAAGACATGCGAAATCACAGAGACTGAATAAAACTCAAGGACTCTTAGTCTTACCTGTACTTCTAAAAATAAATAAAACATCTGTGCCTCGAATGAAGTTTTCTGCAACATACAAACAGTAAGAAACAGAGAATGTTTAGTTCATCCATAACATTGAGTCATGTATGTTTCTTATTCCAGTAAACAGCAAGGTGCTCCGAAAAAAACGGAAGAAGCAGCTTGGCTCAGTGGCCGAATGATAGTAGGAAGCAGATCATTTATTTTTTGTTTTGGGAAGTGCTTGATATTTAGTGTAATGGAACAAATTTTGGATTTATTATGGATGAACTAATCATTCTCTGTTTGTTGCTGTTTGTATGTTGCAGAAAATTTAAGGCACAGATTTTTAACTTTTTTAGAAGTACAGGTAAGACTAAGAGTATGTGAGTTTTACTTTTATTCAGCTTCTGGGACTTCAAAAACTTTTCATCTTCCTAGTTCAGCTTTAAGGTCTGATTTAAAACATCACAACACCCTTCCTGTTCTCTCTACATACCTGTACAGGTTTGTAGTCAAGTGAGCAAGAGCAACAAGAAGTCTGTGAGTGATACATTTTCTCTCCACATACCTATACAGGTGTGTAGTCAAAGTGAGCAACAGGAAGTCTGTGAGTGATATATGTTCTCTCCACATACCTATACAGGTGTGTAGTCAAAGTGAGCAACAGGAAGTCTGTGAGTGATACATGTTCTCTCACATACCTGTACAGGTGTGTAGTCACAGTGAGCAACAGGAAGTCTGTGAGTGATACATGTTCTCTCACATACCTATTCAGGTGTGTAGTCAAAGTGAGCAACAGGAAGTCTGTGAGTGATACACGTTCTCTCTATATACCTGTACAGATGTTCAGTCAAAGTGAGCAACGAGTGATACAGGTTCTCTCTATATACCTGTACAGATGTTCAGTCAAAGTGAGCAACGAGTGATACATGTTCTCTCTATATACCTGAAAGTCTTCGATTGTATGTTTGCATGTCATTCCATTCAAATTCATTCACAAGCACCACCATAACGTCATTCTGCAGCAGGACAACGCACGACCACACACCACAGGCGTCGTTAGTGATTATCAACAGTAGCAAAATCTGAATGTGCTACCCTGGTCTGCAATGTCACCGGATTTATCGCTTATAAAACATGTTTGGGATGAAATGGAACGACGTCTACTTCAAAAGCCAAACCCCCCTGCTACAATGGATGCTTTACTTGGTTCTTTATTGCACATATGGCGAATATTCCCCAGGCATTTCTGCATAACCTGATTCTTTCAATGCATCGTGGGTGTGAAGAATGTATTGGTGCAAATGGTAGTCATGCACGCTATTAAACTTGTGAAACTTTTTTGCACCCCCTTACATTCAGTGGCTGTTCGTATCAACCATAATGGATATAATTCATGAATTGATGTTTGATTTGAAAGACAATGCATTATATTAAATAATAATATACACATGATACATAATGCAACATAATATTTTGTATATTAATCCATAAATTAAAAACTACTTTCTTTTTTCAGCTAGTATAGTATTACAACTCCACCAGTATCTAACATATCATATTAAAACAATACCAGTATTTTGGACTGTGAAGTACCGAGATCCCGGCTGAACTTGTATAACAGCTCCTGACAGTTTTTCTGATGCCATGTCTGGTTCACATGTAAATCTCAAGTTGTAGAACTCTATACTTATCAAATTTTCCAAATCTGTCGTCTGAAGAAGACAACAACACATTCAGTAAAGACAACAACACATTCAGTAAAGATAACAACACTGTTAGGAAAAACAACAACACAGTCAGTAAAGACAACAACAGTCAGTATAGACAACAACAGTTAAGAAAACCAACAACAGTCAGTAAAGACAACAACACAGTCAGTAAAGACAACAACAGTCAGTAAAGACAACAACACAGTCAGTAAAGAAAACAAGTCAGTAAAGACAACAACACAGTCAGTAAAGAAAACAAGTCAGTAAAGACAACAACACTGTTAGGAAAGACAACAACAGTCAGTAAAGACAACACAGTCAGTAAAGACAACAACACAGTCAGTAAAGACAACAACACAGTCAGTATAGACAACAGCACAGTAATGAAAACCAACAACACAGTAAAGGCAACAACACAGTCAGTAAAGGCAACAACAGTCAGTAAAGACAACAATACAGTCAGTAAAGAAAACAACAGTCAGTAAAGACAACAACAGTCAGTAAAGACAACAAGTCAGTAAAGACAACAACAGTTAGGAAAGACAACAACACAGTCAGTAAAGACAACAAGTCAATAAAGACAACAATAGTCAGTAAAGACAACAACAGTCAGTAAAGACAACAACACAGTAAAAACAACAACAACTTAGGAAAGACAACAAGTCAATAAAAACAACAACACAGTCAGTAAAGACAACAACACAGTCAGTAAAGACAACAACACAGTTAGGAAAGACAACAAGTTAATAAAGACAACAGCACAGTCAGTAAAGACAACAACAGTCAGTAAAGACAACAACACAGTAAAGACAACAACACTTAGGAAAGACACCAAGTCAATTAAAACAACAACACAGTCAGTAAAGACAAAAACACAGTAAAGACAACAACACAGTAAAGACAACAACACAGTTAGGAAAGACAACAAGTCAATAAAGACAACAACACAGTCAGTAAAGACAACAACACAGTCAGTAAAGACAACAACACAGTAAAGACAACAACACTTAGGAAAGACAACAAGTCAATAAAAACAACAACACAGTCAGTAAAGACAACAACACAGTAAAGACAACAACAGTCAGTAAAGACAACAACACACTTAGGAAAGACAACAACAGTCAGTAAAGACAGCAACTGTCTGTAAAGACAACAACAGTCAGTAAAGACAACAACACAGTCAGTAAAGACAACAAGTCAGTAAAGACAACAAAACAGTTAGGAAACACAAGATAATGGCCCAAAACATTAACAATCCACTTAAAAGGGGAAATAACTCCAATAAGTGTCTACCTGACAATTTTTACCTTTTTATTGTAGAGCTTTGCAAGCCAATCATTTTCAGGTATTTTGTTTTCTAGCTTTAATAATATTCAAGATACGTGCATTAAGTCAAAAGTATCTGCTGACTAATTTGTTCTACTTTTTGCCATGACGGCCATGTTTGGTCCTAGGCCCTTTTTATCTGCAAATTTTATGAGGCTTCACATGTGGATACTTACTGTGAAGTCTGGTTTAAACTGACTCAATGGTTCCTGAGGAGAAGCTGAATATGCTTTAAATATTACAAAAAAAAGAAATTTGTTTCTTTAGGTGCCCTTGACCTTTGATCCCATGACCTTGGAATTTTGTCAAACATGATCCTTATATAATTCCTAATAAATTTCTTACGTCTTTGTATACAAAAAGTAGTTTTTTGAGTTATCAAGTCTATTATATAGAACTGTACCTGTTATTAAAGTGCCCCTAGTGGCTCATTTATAGAGACATTTCCATTTTTTTTTTCTTTTCTCTTTTTATTTTTTTTTATGTAAACTTTGTAGATGTTGACTTAATAATCATGCATACAATTTTTGAGTAATCTGATCATTGACTTGAGAAGATTTGTTATAATCTACCACATTTTGGTCCCTTTTGGGCCACTATGGGTCCTAACCCCTTTTTATTTGCAAAATGTTATGCGGCTTCATATGGGAATACGAATCCTGCCAAGTTTGGTTTAAATTGGCCCATTGGTTCTTCAGAAGAAGTTGATAATGTCTAAAAGTAAAAATGCACAACAGACGACAGAGTCACACCATGACAGACAAAAGATGATAGCAATAGGTAACATTGAGCCTCTGGCTCAGGTGACCTAACAAAAGAATCAGTAAACGAATCAAAACAGTAAGTCAAGATAATAACACATGAAGTAAAGACAACCACATAGCAAGTAAAGACAACAACTAGATGTTTTTTGTAACAAAAATATGTCCCTCTTCCTGTAACCATTTTAAGCTGTAGCCTGGGCAACAATTGTGTCCTTGGGTGCACTGTGACCTTGACCTTGAATATATGACTCAAGGTCAAGATCATGACACACTTTTAGGTCATGACCAATAACATAAAATATGAAAGCATTCCAAGGAAAGTTATAGCCCAGACAAGATTTGTAATGCACAGACAGACACAACAGTGTCAAAACCAATATGTCTTCCTACCCTGTTATATTTGGGAGATAATGCAACAACATTGTAAGTAAAGACAACAAAAAAAGGCAAATCTTAGGTTTGGACTCTGTGAAAGCTTATGTTGGATAACAATGCTACCAAAGTTGAAATAACTAACTTAATGTGACAACCTATTTTAGCAAGTCACTGCACTATGTGAGCTGAAATGTTATTTCCCAGGACTAACTGGCTATCTACTTAGAGTATATCTCTGTTATTTCCCAGGACTAACTAGCTATCTACTTAGCCTATATCTCTGTTAATTTCCAGAACTAACTGGCTATCTACTTAGCCTATATCTCTGTCATTTCCCAGGACTAACTAGCTATCTACTTAGCCTATATCTCTGTTAATTTCCAGAACTAACTGGCTATCTACTTAGACTATATCTCTGTCATTTCCCAGGACTAACTAGCTATCTACTTAGCCTATATCTCTGTCATTTCCCAGGACTAACTAGCTATCTACTTAGCCTATATCTCTGTTAATTTCCAGAACTAACTGGCTCTCTACTTAGCCTATATATCTGTCATTTCCCAGGACTTACTAGCTATCTACTTAGCCTTTATCTCTGTTATTTCCCAGGACTAACTAGCTATCTACTTAGCCTATATCTCTGTCATTTCCCAGGACTAATTGGCTATTTACTTAGCCTATATCTCTGTTATTTCCCAGGACTAACTAGCTATCTACTTAGCCTATATCTCTGTTAATTTCCAGAACTAACTGGCTATCTACTTAGACTATATCTCTGTCATTTCCCAGGACTAACTAGCTATCTACTTAGCCTATATCTCTGTTAATTTCCAGAACTAACTGGCTATCTACTTAGCCTATATCTCTGTCATTTCCCAGGACTAACTGGCTATCTACTTAGACTATATCTCTGTCATTTCCCAGGACTAACTGGCTATCTACTTAGACTATATCTCTGTCATTTCCCAGGACTAACTAGCTATCTACTTAGCCTATATCTCTGTTAATTTCCAGAACTAACTGGCTATCTACTTAGCCTATATCTCTGTTATTTCCCAGGACTAACTAGCTATCTACTTAGCCTATATATCTGTCATTTTCCAGAACTAACTGGCTATCTACTTAGCCTATATCTCTGTTATTTCCCAGGACTAACTGGCTATCTACTTAGCCTATATCTCTGTTATTTCCCAGGACTAACTGGCTATCTACTTAGCCTATATCTCTGTTATTTCCCAGGACTAACTGGCTATTTACTTAGACTATATCTCTGTTATTTCCCAGGACTAACTGGCTATCTACTTAGACTATATCTCTACAAGTTATGAAGTACATATTGTATATAGCTTTCTACTTGCCTTTTGATATCGCTGACTGATTGCCATCCAGCTGTGATAAAGGAGCAGTCCATATGAGGTATGTATGCCTTCTGTATCAGGTCCATATATGATATATGGACAAACAGCATCATCTTTAGCTACAGCAAGAAAACAAAATAATTACAGTTTACATTTAATTCACTGAGAATAGATAGCAATCCTTTGTCATGCATGAAGAGTTATGCTGCCATTCTGGGTCCATCAAAATTATGAATGATCAGGAGAAAGTCTGGACATAACCTGCTTTATTCAAATAAAGCATTTGCGCAGAGAAATGAAAAATATCAGATTTTTTTTTCAACAACATTTAGGTTACACATTTTTAAAGAAGAGGAAGTAAAATTACTGACAGACTTTGTTAATAATATGTTTTCATTTGCTACAATTCCAGATAGAAGGTAGTCAAGTGCCTGCAACATTTCTGACCCATGCAATAAGACTTAAAAATAGGGTCCCATGTGGCAGAAGGCATGCCTGCAACATTTCTGACCCATGCAATAAGACTTAAAAATAGGGTCCCATGTGGCAGAAGACGTGCCTGCAACATTTCTGACCCATGCAATAAGACTTAAAAATAGGGTCCCATGTGGCAGAAGGCATGCCTGCAACATTTCTGACCCATGCAATAAGACTTAAAAATAGGGTCCCATGTGGCAGAAGGCGTGACACTTAAAAGAACACTCACTGCATTGAAGTAACTATTCATAGCAGAGGCCAACATTCAAACTTCACCTAAACCTGGTGACATCTAAAAAAAAAACAATCTTGGCAGGATGTAAAACCACAAACAAACAAACCTGTGCAATAAAATTCCTGCCAATCCGGCATCTGCCAAACAGCAGAGTGATTCCATTTCACAAGATGACTGATAGATGGCGCCTCAACATCCAGAGGAAAATCAGCATCGTACAAACTATCAACTGATATGTTGTGTCCTAAAAAGATAAAACATATCATGTAAGTATGAAAAACACAGGTGGTACCAGGAATTTTCCGGTCTTTCGGGAATGGGGCGGGGATCTGGGCCTTATGAATTGGAAATTTTAGCAACATTTTATTGAAATTGGGAAATCTAAAAATAAAGAAAACTGTTCAAAAATACAAGAACCTCTTCAAGTTTATTGTTATTTGATTAGAGCTGGGATATTTCAACTGCAAATTGGGAAAAAATGCATTTTTTGGGAATTGGAAATATGGTACACAAACATGGTGGTACAATGATCTTCTTCAGAATGACTTACTGATAGTTTAATTTTGTCTTTTATACAATAATGTTAACACATTAAAATCATAAAAACTGAAAATAATTGTCATGCAGTTACTTTGTATTAGAATATCACTTTTTCCAGTGGTCAGCCATTTTAGTTGACTCTTGTTCCTTATTAATTTATGTTTGCTTTGTAGAAACACAATAATTGCTAAATGGACAAGATCTATATTAGTTATTGAGATATCTGAACTATTGAAACAAGAAAGGTATCAAATGTATCATTACAATTATAACTGTTGTTTGAGTGGAATAAAACCTGTAAAGGACAAACAGAGTGTATAAGTTGACTTATTATAGACATAATGCATGCTCTTCATGTGTAGGTTCTTTTAAGTTGCTGTACATAAAATAGAAAAAAAAAACTTCACAAAGTTAACGTCACAAAGTTAAGGTCACAAAGTTTATGAAAGACATCTTATCTTTTATTTATTGTTTAAATGGTATTTTGTGCCAGACTCAACAATTCTTCAGTTATAGGGTGGCAGCCAGTTTTTAATTGTGGATGATTGATTAACCCTTTCACCCCTGAATATATTTGTGGGATGCTCTTTTATATTGTTTAGGAAGAGTCTATTATGATCTGTAGGATTGAAAGGGTTAAGCAGGTAAGAATGTTATTTTATTGGGATAAGACCACTGGCCTTCTGCAAGTAAACTGGCAAACTTTGTCACAAAATCAGCTTAGTGCACTCAGACTAGAGGTGAGAGACTTCATGAGATACATGCTCTAACCACTCAACAAGAGGAGAGGCCATACATGATTAGGATAGCAATGAGACAGACAGACATGACATATAAAATCTGACACCCAGGGTAAGGGAGTGGTGCCAAGATGTCTGCCCTTATATAAAATCTGACACCCACGGTAAGGGAGTGGTGCCAAGATGTCTGCCCTTATATAAAATCTGACACCCACGGTAAGGGAGTGGTGCCAAGATGTCTGCCCTTATATAAA
The DNA here is from genome assembly GCA_030159075.1 of Atrina japonica. Classification (NCBI taxonomy): domain Eukaryota; kingdom Metazoa; phylum Mollusca; class Bivalvia; order Pterioida; family Pinnidae; genus Atrina; species Atrina japonica. The sequence continues at coordinate 182,898 of BROG01000979.1, forward strand.
ATCTGACACCCATGGTAAGGGAGTGGTGCCAAGATGTCTGCCCTTATATAAAATCTGACACCCACGGCAAGGGAGTGGTGCCAAGATGTCTGCCCTTATATAAAATCTGACACCCACGGCAAGGGAGTGGTGCCAAGATGTCTGCCCTTATATAAAATCTGACACCCACGGTAAGGGAGTGGTGCCAAGATGTCTGCCCTTATATAAAATCTGACACCCACAGTAAGGGAGTGGTGCCAAGATGTCTGCCCTTATATAAAATCTGACACCCATGGTAAGGGAGTGGTGGCAAGATGTCTGCCCTCTGATAGAAACTTACCCAAGGTATGGACTTCACCAATTGTTTTTAAAACAGACCTCGAGTCAGCAGTGCAGTCAATGGGATCAAAAACAAACTGGCACTCTCCAATACTTTGAATATGATTGGTAATCTTGGTCAAGGAGATGTTCACCATGGCAACATCAACAGGAAGTGATTTCATCAGACTAGCAATTGACACAGGTGAGGTAAACATGTCCATCAAAAACTGAGTGTCCAGTTTCCCTTGAGCTGCCGAGAGTGACCCATAGATGTAATCCTGTGCTGCACTCAACATCTGGGTAGATCTAAAATTAGATTCAATAACACATGCTTTTAACTCGGGTAATCAAATAATATAATTGCGTTAGATAAGTCACCAAAGATATTAAAAATTTTATGCAGAGAAAGAACCTTTTTTAGCTAAGGAATTAAATATCCTTTCTTATTTCTTAATGTTATTATTACCAGGGGATCATAACAAAATTGTTACAGTCCATTGCTATTTCTGTAAATAGGTGTTTTAAGGTTGAGAAAGTGAGTTAAGAAAAAAAATTGTGAAAATTATGTGTCATGGGGAGAAAAGACTTACATTTTTAACACTGGCACAAAAGACAGGCCTCCTAGGTTACATTGGCCCAGTTAGTCATTAAGACCATGGGAATTCGTGTCAGCCATCATAAATGAATTTAATAAGGTTGCCATCATAGATATTTAAGAGTTGTGTTAAAATGTGTTAAAGAAATTTCTTGTGTTCATTAGATTGATGATTCAGGCCTTGAAATGGCAATTGTTTCACTTTTTCACAGCAACAGTGAAGTATTTGATTTCGACAAAAATTGAATTTCTTCACATTTTTCAAAGTTCTTGTTTATTTTCTTCTGTGTATTAAGTGCCTCAACTACAAAATAATCAATGTAAAAGAGAATGCACTGCTTAAATCAATATTAAAACTTTAAATTTAAAACATTATAACAGGTACCTGTATTGAGGTTGATCTAACAATGGCTGTAAATCTTCAACTACTTTTTTAGCCAAAGAATCGGCCAAATGACTGAACAGCGTCACTGAATGTTGTAGTTCTTGAAAAAAGCCACCTGTAGAATCAATCCATGGAAAATAATGAAATATGTGCAAGATTATTTAATAAGTTCTGGATACACAAACGCACCCATCTTATATATATATATATATATAGAGAGAGAGAGAGGGAGGGAGGAGGGAGGAGAGAGAGAGAGGAGAGAGAGAGAGAGGTAGAGAGAGGTTTCTGACAGTTACTTATACATTTTACATTTTGTATGTATGTATGCATGTATGTGTATATATAAATATATATATATATATATATATATATATATATATATATATATATATATATATATATATATATATATATATATATATTTATATATATGACAGTCAAATAAGAGATGTAGACATTTTTTTTTATTAATTTTAATACAATCAACAAACCTTTCTCATGGATGAGATGTTGAACTTTGTTTAAGTGTAGCACATCGATTGCTAAGATGGCACTGTTGTCCGAGAGTATAGATAATACCTGTACCTTTGGACCGAGACAATATGTATCCTCCACCTTCAGGGTCACCTTGTACAACTTGTGAGAGGTCACTGGTAATAAGTACAAAAAGGTTAAAGTACTGAAGGTCAAATAATTAATCCTACCAACTTACAGTACATTGTATATTAATTAAGTTCCTAACTCTCCCTACACACATACACTCACTCACCCACACACACACCCTAATATTGACCAGTGTTGACCATTATCAGACTTGTATGGAAATATCTGGCAACATAACAAAATGATGTTTACATCTGAGAAAAAGACCAAATTAGCTAGAAGTAAAAACAGTTTATCTATATCTGACAACTTTAACTTTAAATAAACAGACAAGTAACTTACTTGAAGGCAAACTGGACTGGATATGTTTGCCTACAACATATGCTATATGTAAGCACTGCTGCTTTGTAAGACAACCATCTACATAGCCACCCACAATCTCGGACATGCCACAGCTTACCACACCGGTGATCTGTATGCCACAGTCTTTGATACAGTCCACGATACCTGAAAATTTCAAATTCTCTTTTCAGCATGGTATTTTGTAATTACAAACATAGATGTCCCCACAAGCCCAATTAATTACACAATTGTTAGTTTTGTGTTTTACTGTTGTTATAAGCCACCTATTTTTTCATTTACATTGTATATGGAGATGTCACCAGCTTTAGGTGAAGTGCCCCAATTTTTGACTTGTGCTATGGACTCCTTGGATAGCAGTTCAGTGAGAGTTCTTTTATGTGCCATGCTGACTGTGTCACAAAAATTAGGTTATAATTTTTCATCCAAAAGAACCATGACTTTCACTTTGTATGCAGATTGCTTGGTGAAGGAAGTGCCACTACCTAAAGTTTTATGTATCACCCAACAGTGGTGTGGAATTGCACTTGCCACAGGTAACCTACAGGCCAAGTTTGAAGTCAGTACCTCTATCCATTGGCCAGAACTTGCTTCAACCTGAAACTTTATCCAAAAAGTTGATCCCTCCCCCCCCCAAAAAAAAAAAAAAAAAAAATTCAAACCCACATAATTCAATTGCACTTGCCACAGGTAACCTACTGGCCAAGAAATAAGTATATACCATTATTCATAGCTAAGAAATTTGCTTCAACCAAAACTTTTACCAAAATATTGATCCCCACACCCATTAATACTTTGATCCATCCCCAAAATTCAAACCCATATAATTCAACTGCACATGTCACAGACAACCTAAAAGCAAAGTATGAAGTTTGTACCTCTATCCATTGCCAACACCAATTACTACTTTGATCCATCCCCCAAAATTCAAACCCACATAATTTGATTGCACTTGCAACAGGTAACCTACAGGCCAAGTATGAAGACTGTACCTCTATTTACTGCCGTGAATTTGCTTCAACCAGAATTTTAACAAAAATATTGATCCCCATCCCAATTACTACTTTGATCCACCCCCAAAATTCAAACCCACATAATTCAAATGTACTTGCCACAGGTAACCTACAGGCAATCTGTACCTCTATCAATTGCTGAGAATTTGCTTAAACCAAAATTTTAACCAAAATGTTGACGGACAGACAGACATCATCAAACTACAGACCGGACTCGCTTTGCAATCCGGCCAAAAATTGTTGAGTGCTTGTGGCGTAAAAAGTACAATATTTAACAAATATTCCTGATCAATCTTAGATCACATAATTGACTAAACACAGTTATAGCTTATTAATTCATGTATCATTAAAGACAAATTTAGACTGGTCTAAGCCATCGATTTATAGAAGAGTCCATTTTTTTCAGGGGTTGATGAGTTAACTTAATGTTAATGCTAACAGTGCTAATCTTTATCTTACCTATCAGTGTTGCTATAGCAACAACAAGGCCTGTACAGGACACAGGACTGAGAGGCTGCTGAGATCTGATGTTGTTTTCTAAACTTAATTTTGTATCCAGTGTTGTTAAAATCTGCAATGGTAAAAACAGAAAAATCTATTTCAATGTATTCCAAATAAGGGGTCCACCAAGGAAGATTATAAGATTTTTTTAAATTTGGAATATGTTTTAACATCACACTGGACAAATTTTCGGTTATATGGTGGTGGCTAGGTTTTAATGGTAAAGGAGAGAATCTGATTACAATGTACCCAGGAAGAGACCGTGACCAAGGCAAGAGGAAAGGCAAGTAAACTGGCAAACTTTCTCACAAAAATCAGCTAAGATTCCAGCAGGACTCAAATCTGAAGTGACCAGAAGTGAGAGACATCATGGTTCAATATGTTCAAAGCGTGATGCTGTAACCACTCGATGGTGTCCCTAGACAGACTCTGTATAATTCTTTCAATAATGACACACAGGGCACTTTTAATATTTAAGCCCTACTTTGAGTCTGACCATGGACACTCGATGGTGGCCTTAGACAGACTCTGTATAACTCTTTCAATAATGACACACAGGGCACTTTTAATATTTAAGCCCTACTTTGAGTCTGACCATGGACACTCGATGGTGGCCTTAGACAGACTCTGTATAACTCTTTCAATAATGACACACAGGGCACTTTTAATATTTAAGCCCTATTTTGATTCTGGCCATGGTTCATACAGCCAATGAAACAGATTTTTCATGCACTTTTCCAGGACTTTTCATAGTGTTTTTCCAGCACCTTTAATGCATATGTTTAAGCTATCAAGACCTTGCAAGCTATTAACCGAAGTGAAAAAGAAAAACTCCGTCAGCTGGATACAAAGCTTATTTCTAGGAAATTAACCAGTTTACTTGCAGATGACTGGAATTTTTTCTTGAACGTATGTCACCAAGTGTTCTCTACAAACAGAAACTGTCCACAATAAACTCATTTAACCCTAAAGACACATTTGGACTGCTTGAAGTCATCGATGTAAAGAAGAGTCCATTATTTGGCAGGGGGTAGATTAGTTAACTGTTTAAGAGAAACTTTATTGGGTGTGGCATAAAACATCGGGGCCTGGCATCAAAAAAAAACTAAGAATAACTTAAATCCAAATTGGGACAAGTGATTTTGAAATCCACTTGTCCCGAGACAGTCATTCAGCTTGTCCAAGTTTTCATAAATATTAATGCAACCATTAAGACTAATTTTTCTTTGATTTCTCTAATGTGAGACTTACAATTAATATAAAATTGCAGTATTAGCTTTTGAATGTGCAGTGTGAAACCACCATTTTAGAGGCTACAATGTAAGATGTTACAGATCCAAAAGATAAATTAATTGTCACGGGGGACGAGTACCCACCATAACTACTCGTTCCCGTACTATTTTCACCCATACAGGACAAGTGGATGAGTACATTTTTTCTCGCTCTGCAGACTTTAGGAAATTCTAAAATTTTATGGTGCTTGGCCCAGAAATATATCGTGGGCCTATATCCTTCATCTGACATATTCATGCAAAAAAAACAAAATGATCATTCAATTCTAGTGACTTCTTTGGCATCAAATTGCAGGAAATAGTTAATTTTTTTACAGCCTACTTTGAAAATAATAGGACTGGGTTCCCTCTACACAGAGTAACCTGTATTGTCTGCAGGTTTATGACTAACAAGTCATAATACATGAATAGTCCACATAAAAGGGGAAATAATTCCCACAAGTAACC